>ML681998.1:7586166-7647208 GCA_007922195.1 Podocnemis expansa | reverse complement strand
CTGAGTCCGGTGTCTCCTTCTCCCATCGCGGTTGGGAACCAACACTCTGAATCCTTTACAATTTATCAATATCTTTTTCAAATTATGGACACCAGAACTAGACACTGGTCAGCAGATGTCATACCAATGCCAAATGCACAGGTAAAATAACCTTTCTACTCTGACTCAATTTCCAAATGGGTAGATGTGTTAGTCTAATTCAGCTAAACAAAGAAGGAGTCCTGTGACGCTTTAAAAGACTAACAAATTTAATTTAATTTTAAAGGGACTCTAGATTCCCTTGCTTATACATCCAAAAATTGTATTAGCCCTTTTGGGCCCAGAATCACAGTGTTAGCTCATGTTTAATTGATTATCCACCATGATCTCAAATCTTTCTCTGAGTCACTGCTTCCCATTGGGCCAAGAACTGATCTTTTCATGGACCCCACTAGAAATACATCTGTTAAATAATGTTCCCCATTTATAATTACATTTTGAGACCTATTATTTAGCCAGCTTTCAATTGATTTAATGTGTACTAAGATAATTTTATATAATTCTAGTTTTTTAATGAGATGGAATGAGTACCAAGTCAAATGTCCTACAGAAGTCTGAGTATTACACAACACCGTTGTCTTTATTAAACAACTTGCAATCTCATCAGGAAAATTATCAAGTTAGTTTGACAGGATCTATTTTCCATAAACCCATGATGATTTGCATTAATTATACAACCATCATTTAATTCTTTATTAATTGATTACTATACCAGACACTCAATATCTTATTTGGGATTAATGTCTGACTGAGAGGCTTATAATTAGATTGGCCATCCCATTTATACTTTTTTGAATATTGGCACAACATTAGCTTTCTTGCTGTCTTCTGAAACATCCCTAGTGTTCAAAGACCTACTGAAAATCAACATTAATAGTCTTATGAATGCCTCATATAGTTCTTTTAAAACTCTTGGATGCATGATATTCACACTTGCTGATTCAAAAATGTCTAACTTTGGTATCTGCTGTTTAATTGCTCTGAAATGCTAGTGAAAGACTGTTATCATGTGAAGAGACTAAATCATAGTTTTCTCAAATACAAACCACAAATATTTATTGAAATTTTTTGCCTTTTCTGCATTATTATGATAATTGTATTACTTCCATTTATTAAGGTCCAACACTATTAATAGGATTCTTTTTGTTCCTAGTCGCTTAAAAAAAAACCTCCTCATTTTCTTTTACTCTCCTGTCAATAGATTTTTACTTCTGTCATTTTGCTTCCTTCATATATATACACAGCTGTCTTTACTTCTCCTCTAAACTATGTTGGCTTTTTAAAAAGTATAGCTTTCTTCCATGACTGTAGCTTTTTGAGCATCTGGTCAGATATTCTTAAATGATTCCAAAAAATCATTCATGTTTTGCTGATTAAATTCTTCCTCTCTACTGTCTTGGCTCATAATTTGTTTAATCTTTGTGAAACTGGTCCTTTTCAAAAAAAGCAAGGAGTCTTGTGGCACGTAGAGACTAACAGATTTATTCATCGCATTAGCTTTTGTGGGAGAAAATCCCACTTCATCAGATGCTCTGAAGAGCTTCAGACAAAGTGGTATTTTCTCCCACGAAAGCTCATGCGATAAATAAATTGGTTAGCCTTTAAGTGCCACAAGACTGCTTGCTTTTTTTGCTTTACTAGACTAACTCGGCTGCTCCTTTGCAACTTGGCCCTTTTCAATTACTCTGTGTGTGTGGGGCGGTGTGTGTGTGTGGCTGTTCTTGACTTTATTCTGTTGGCACATTATAAATATTATCAAGCTGATCATCTTTTCCTGTGAGTATGTTTACAGAGTCAAAATAAGAAATGAAACTGTGCAGCAGTGAATCTCTAACTTGGGTCAGCTAATGAGGGCTGCCAAGGCTCATGATATGGGGCTACAGATAGCATAGTAGACATTCAGACCTGGTCTGAAAACCTTCCCTCTTATCAGATTTCAGAGCCTGACCTCCAACCTGAGCTGGAATGTTGAAAAGGTATTTTTAGCTCCATGACTTAGAATCAGACCCAGGTTAGTCAGTCACTGCTAAGGGTTTTTACAGTTTTGCTATGTAGACATACAAAGTATTAAAAAAACAACAAGCAGTTGTGTGGCACTTTAAGACTAACAGATTTATTTTTTGCATGAGCTTTCGTGGGAGAAGATCCCACTTCCTCTCCCACGAAAGCTCATGCAAAAAATAAATCTGTTAGTCTTAAAGTGCCACACAACTGCTTGTTGTTTTTTTACTGGACTAGACTAACACGGCCAGCCCTTTTGAAATACACAGTATTACCATTCATTTTTAGTTCTGCATTCTTTGTCTGGCAAAAAAGAGTTCTAATATAGAATTTCCTCTTGGATGCACTTTTTGAGCTAGGAAATTGACATGTATAATTTTTTCCCCAGATATGGGCTAGTGTGTCTTGCCCACATGCTCAGAGTCTAACTTAGTAGTCCCCAAAACTTCTACATTGTGTCCCCCCACCAATATATCCCCCTCCCCACTCTTCTGCAGCTGGAACTTGCCTGGGAGTGGGGCCATGGTTAGGGTCGGATGCTGTGGATGCGAGTGGGGTCAGGTACCAAGACTGGGAGCAGGGCCATGGAGATGAAATGTCTGGAGCTTGGGGGACTGAGAGCTGGGACGAATATTAAGGGGTGTCATTTTGCAATTGGGGGTCAGGCTGCAGCTGTAGGGTAGGGCCAGAGTGGAACTTGAAACAGAGCAGTATTGGGTGGCACTCTCTGCCCCCCATGAAAGCTGCCCTGGGCCCTGTTGCACCTCTGCCTAAACATTCCCATACAATTTGGGGACCTCTGGTCTAACTAATCATTGAATGTGGGGTTGGGAGCGAATTTCCCTCTAGTCAGATTGGCAGATTTTCCCACCTTACTCTGTGGTGTGGGTCATGGAACCCTAGCTGGTTTGAACTGAAGTAAATTGTAGACTCTCTGTAACTCAAAGTCTTTAAATCAATATTCAAGGACTTCAGTAACTCAGTCAGAGGTTATCGGCCTATTTCAAGAGCAGCAGGGAGAGGTTCTGTGGCCTGCAAAGTGAAGGAGATCCGGCTAGATGACCATGATAGTCCTTTCTGGCCTTAGAGTCTGAATCTACAGTATTTTGAAATTCCAAAATGTTTTTTAGAATTGTCAGAATCCAACGTCCAGCAAATCACACCCCCCCCTCCACCCCACCCCTCACACATGATAGGTAAATGTTTTGGTGTTCTGTAACAGACACCAACTGCTAGCCCATCTTGTACTTTATCTGTTGCAACATTGATCCATAAGCAATCAGGAGCATTTTCTTCCAAGTTATCAGTGACTCAGGAATAGGTAATGTCATTTTTGACATGGAGGTCCACTGCCCCTCCTGCTTGCCCACTCTATCCTCCCTAAAGAAGTTATAACCATTGATTTTAACATTCCTGTCACACCACATTTCAGTAATACCAATCAGTTCAAATTTAAGCTTGTAGAAGAGCAATTCCTACTTCTCTTGTTTGTAACTCAGATTCCTACCCTTGGCAAATAAGCAGTAGAAGAATTTCTTTTCTTCATGTCCTTTGGTTCCTTGATTAATTTTTTCAGCTTTTATATTTTGTGTTGTATGAGTTCTTGGACCTTTCATCTTGTTACCTCCCTTTTGCAATTTGTAGTGGGTTTTTTTGAAGTCTCTGCTGCTGAATCATGGTATTGGATGAGAATATTAGTTTTCATTATCTGAGTAAGTTTTTAACCTTAATGATTGTAGAGAGATGTTTGAAAAGTGAAACAAGTACATTGTAAAGGGTGAAAAACCAAAAGCCAGGAGTGTTGTTGCCTTGGGGAAAGACCCACGGCCTGGGCCCCACCCCCTGACCCTGATCTGGAGTTGGGGCGCGGGGCCCCAGGCTGCTGTCATTGCTAGTGCCCCAGCCAGGGACGGTGCTGGGTGAGGCTGTGGCTGCCACAGTGATCCAGGCCAGGAGAGGTGGGTGCTGCCACAGCCAGCCCATCCGTGCATACTCAGCTGGGGATGGGGATGGGAGACGCAGGGGGCGCCAGAGAAATTTGGGGAACTGGCGCTGGGACTCGGGGCATGTGCCGCCTGTGTCAGGTGCCAGCAACACCTCTGCTGAAGGCTAATACAGAGAACCTGATAATGTAATAGTTTATACCAATCATGAGATTTCTGTGCCAATCTCATGATTTTGGGAGCTGGATTCATGAGGTCCAAATAATTGGGGGTTGGCACTAGTGCATAATAGATTCAGATTCAAGGTTCATCTAATCTAATTTCTTATCTCTAACAATGGCCAGTGCCAGCTGTTAATCAATTCTGCATCTGTGCAGAGAAGTATGTTTTAGGACTTGCCTACTGTTAGACACAATTTTATGATTGAATGCAGTTGGGTGGAGCACTATCACTTGTAGCTCATCAGCTGCTGTGGCCTGTGTTCCTCAGATGGCTGTGAGAAGAGAGTTTTATCTGTTGCGTGAGTAGAGTAAGAATTGTTGGGTGACATGATTTTGCCTGTAAGAGGCAAAGAAAGAAAAGACACCGTTGTTAAGACTGGAAGGCTTCCCTGTCCATGCAACATGGAAACTTGTAGTCGAACCAACAATCTATTAAAGAAGACTTGGTCAAATTTTTTTTCACAACAAAGTGGTTTTCTTTTTAAAAAATTGCCTTTTATCAAAAGTGAAACTAAAAATTATGGAATTGTCAACATTATAGAATTGTGTTTTTCTTGGTACTTTCCATGATATTTTTATCCAGGATTTTTTAATCTACCAAAAAGCCAGTTTTCTGTAAGAGAAGAGTTTCATTAGGGGAAAAAACCTGGATTTTTGATGAATTAATAATTTCTGTAATATTATTTGTGAAAAATATGGAAAAATCTTGGTTTAAAAATTAAAAAATGAGTCCATTTCAAATCCTGTACAATGGAAATACCTTCAAAACTTTTATCTTTTTTTTAACCAGCTGAAGGGTTGAAAGAAAGTTTTGTCTTTGTTATGATTTCTGTCAAGACAACATTGAAACGGAAAGTAGATGTATCAACAAGCATTTTGAAATGAGATACTTTCCAAAACCAATAAGAGATATGTGTAGAGCAACAACTTAGCTAATTCTATTATTAATAGGAGCTACAAGTAAAAAATCAGAATTCAAAAGTCCTTCAATCTATTTGCATCTTGGCATGTAAGTAACAAAACCATTCACCATTCTCAGTCCTACTGGCAAATATATCTGTCTGCAATGACTATATTGCTGTCTGCAATGACCATATGAAACTTTGAGGGGCAGTGTCCAAAAACGTCCATGTTCATTTCTCTCTGCTTTCTTAGTTACCACAAAGAGCCACCTTCACTTCAAAAATTTACCAGTGTAGCCCAGCAAAATCCACAGCAGATCCTCCACAGATGTAGCATACCAATTGTTATGGGATAACATTAGCAATACAGAAGTGGATGAAAATTTACCCGTTCCTTGGAATGAGAGAAATTACTCCAAACGTGTGAATTATGAAGCATCAGACCTTCTGAAGCCCTGACCATGCAGTTTGCTTTCCTGTGGAAAGACAGTAAAAGTGGCAAAAATCCCTAAGTATCAAGAGGTATCAGTTGTAGCATTCTGAATGTATGTGCCCTATGGCAAGAAGCATGTATGTATGTCTGCACTTCCCTGATTGTATGATCCCACCATAACCTGCTTTTGCTTTGACTCTCCCCTGCACTTTCACTGCTTTCAAATCAAATTCTTCTCAAATTACTACTCATAACTCTTGCTCCCTAGTTCTGTCTTAACTACATGATTTGACTTCTAGTCAGCAGGATCCATCATTCTGCTGAATGAAATCACCTTTCCAGAGCATACTGCTATGCTTCCCAACCCCACTGTCCTTGAGCCCTGCTGTCAGATGAACACTCTTAATATTTTATGTTAAATAGTTTAGTGATCTAACTTTATCTTTCAGGAGATATTATGTATACTAGTGGAATCCAATGCCTGATTAAAACCTACCCCACAGTTTTCTCTCACCCATTGTCGTTTCAGCAGAGAAGAAATAGATGAGACTCATTATAGGCTCAGTTCATGCTGTTCCATAATCATCCAGTGGGGTGGCTGCAGATTTATCCACAACTTTTTAAATTCAAGGCACACTCACTCAACAGAGTCTAAAGACATAATTCTGCTCCTATTGAGATCAGTGGGAAAAAGTCCTATTCCGTGGGGCAGGATTGAGGCTTTAAGCATGTGAATTTCCAAAGGTATAGCCGTGTTAGTCTAGTCCAGCAAAAAAAAAACCTAAGGAGTCATGTGGCACTTAAAGACTAACAGATTTATTTTTCGCATGAGGTTTTGTGGGAGAAAATCCCACTTCGTCAGAAGCATCTGACAAAGTGGGATTTTCTCCCATGAAAGCTCATGCAAGAAATAAATCTGTTTTTTTTAAGCAGGTGACCTACATCTTTCTTCCCCTATGAGGTGAGCAAATGGTATCAAGAACTGAACCTACAAGATCCTTCAGCCAGTGTTGAGTATCACCATTAAGCCAGACCTCACCAGTTTTCTATAGAAGATATCATTTTCTTCAATTACAATATTCAAAATGCATTAACTTTGTAACACAAAGTGCTCCACATTCTTAATTCCAACAACAAAAATCTTACTGATATTCATCAAACAAATATACAGATGTCTAGAAACTGTGGTGCTGAAATATTTTATTTCTCAGTCCAAACAAACAACTTGATTAATGGAGCCTTGCACCACTGGCAGCAGCATGCTGCAGGATATTATTTTGACAAAAGTCTCTAAAACATAACTCTCTGTCAAGGCCAAAGTCTGGGACCCAAAGAATGTATGACAAGGACCAAAACTAAGAAGCATAAGATTAGCACTGGAAACTTAGAGCCACGTACAATTTTGTAGCATAAATAACATTCAAAACATTCTCAGTTTCATGAGTCAGAATTGCTGGTGTCAATAATTTGTAATAATAAAGACCCAAATAGCACTCACTTTCTGTTAGACAGGTAAATCTGCCTCTACAATAAGGGTCATCTGTTGTAATAAGAGACAGGACTAGAATAGGTTTCCTGTTTGGTGTCACTACATTGAATTTATTTATAGAATATCTTTAATTCCAAAGTGCTGACCAAAGATGTTTTAAACTGCACGAGAAAGCAAAGCTAAGTGAAATGGAATGCAATAGTGAACAATAAAATTGACAAATAAACTAAGCCAAAAAGGTTCTATGTAAGATGTAAAATTGCTAGTATAGACTCTGACACACAATATACTATTGCTTTTCCAAAAGTAAATGACTCTACTTGCTTTATCAATAAGGATGGAACATGCAATTGCTCATTGCATTGATTCAAATCTCCACTGTTAACATTTATTCTAAGCAAACGTTCATGCTGCTTCCATTGTCCACCCATGCATTCTAAGATCAGTTCTTTTCTCTGGTAGCAGAAACCAATTTTGCAGAAAAACTTGTTTAATAGCAAAACTGGTAGCTTCTGAATTACTCACAAAAATGTTTATAAAGATTTTCTATTGATAATTTATGCAAAATGTGAGATTTGTGGTTTTTTTTCCAATAGAAAATAGAGTACTGGGTATTGAATACATTCAATAGTATTTATGCTTTATTAGTGTGAACAAAATAAATTATTACATGTCATGATGAGTGAAAGTCTTTTCCTATTTAGACGTTTTAGTTTTTGGATAGGCAAATATTCTGTTTTACTTTTAAGCCCAAAATTAAAGATCATACCTTAAGACTTGAATAGGAATATTTTAAATATGTAAATCAAAGAATTTCCCCCCAAATATTTTACCTAAATAGAAGAGACCTATATTCTGCTTTTACCTTGATAGTGTTCTTGACTCAACTAGTACATATATTGCTTGGTTTCATCATTCTGACTATTAGATGTAAGCCTATGTCTATTCAGAATGAATTTCAAATATGGCCAGAATTCAGAAATATTCTGTATACCGTAAGCAGTGGGATACAGTCTATTAGAAGGTTGACACTTCTTTACCACAAGTTTAAGTGGTCATTATCTGTAATTATATAGAATGAAAGAGGTGTTAGAGAAGTATGGATCAGGTGAATCATCAGAAGCTACACGCTTTTTTTCCCCCTCCCTTTCACCACTTCTTTTTAATTTCTGGATGTTCTGGTTTGTTCAACGTTCACAATCAGTATCTGACCCATATTTCTTGTGTTACATGTCATACTGCCTTGCCAGTAGATACAAACTCTGTCAGACAACAGATGATGATGTTTCTCCCTCAGCCCATGAACAGGTAAAGTTGGTAAGAAATAGTTCTTCCTCTCTTTCTCCATTTCTTTTATCCCTAGATCCATGCAGCATTCCTCCTACAAACAGGAAACAGATTATTAAAATATATCCTATTATTATAACATCAATATATGTGTGGATAAAACCGCATCAGCTCCAGGGCACCCATTACATGCTATCATCAATCAGAACAGCCACAAAAACAAAGCACAAAGAAACTCAAAGATGGCATCCAAACCAACACACTGAGGCCTCCACCTTTTGGCAGCCTAACTGCCCAGTAGAGTTTTCTTCATATCTTATGAATCAAAAAGATATAAAATTTCTGTGGTAGTTTACACTTCCTTAGAGTTAATTTTAGTAGTTCTGTTTATTGGAATCCCTGTAGTTAAGTGTCTCTGATATGTAACTGCAGGTTCATAATGTTCCCCAAATTATTTATCAGAGGACAAATATCTAGCTTGAAGGACATGTTAAAGTAATGCAATTATTTTCTTTGGGTGATTTTAAAGTCTGCAATCCACTGTTTTGTAGGTAGTGAATAGGGTTTGATAGTTCTCATGATTATTTTAGTATGCCTTCCTATTTTTTATTCCAGTAAAGATTATAAGGAAAAATGACTAATAGTACATCCATCCATCGAGCAAGGTGTAAGATCATTGATAAAGGATGAGAAGCTGGATGTCTCATATCCCTAACCCTGATCTCTAAGTACAGCTATCATAGATATAATGAGCTGTCTTCCTTGAGGAATATAAGGTACAGTTTCTTATTTTTTCCTCATCTTTTCTCTGCAAACGTGCATGTGTGTTTATCATAAGATTATAAAAGGAGGTCAGTGCCACTGTTTTTACTACATCTTCAACTAAATTATTCATCTTATCAGTCACAGGAACCCTACCTTATGGACATAATATAACACCAGGTTCATAATAGGGCACCAAACAGTTTCTGTAATTGCAGAGTCACTTGCAAATGGCAAATAGAGGTTTTATCTTGTGCACTTCAAACTAAAGACTGCAGGAATATAAAATTTGAAATTTCTTGCAACAACCTTATCTGTGTCAAAATTTCCCCATGAATGTATTGCTTGAAATTGTTTGGAATAGCTGTGTTTTTGCTCTTTAATTACCCTTTAATAATATGGGTATACTCGAAACCTGCAAATTCTGTACTGATGAGTTTTCATTAACCTTCCTAGCTGCTAGATAAATTAGCAGGTGTCCTCAACATCTGTAAATTAGCACAACACTTCTTTTATAATGTTTTACCTTATTATAAACCAACTATGGCCATATAATTGCCCTCTGCCATCCTGATCCCTTTATGGAAATAGAAGATGTGAAAAAAAGAGCTCTGGAAAGACATTTTTGTGTTTATGCTTTCCCAGAAGCAGGGCTGGCTATACTGTGAGGCAAGAGACAGACATGGCTTCAGGTGACAGTTCTCAGGGGCACCTAGCCCCACTGAAGGTCAGGCTGGTTCCCACCTCTTCAACTCTTTCCTAGCAGCTCAGGCACTGTTAGTCAACCTGCAGCTTAAGTCGTGTAGGCAGAGTGCACTTTAAATCCCTCTGCAGGCAGACGCTGGAAATTTATGCATTTTGGAAAACCATTTTCAACCTCCATGAATGAGATGGGGGGGACACCAAATCAAAATTTGGCTTGGGGCGCCACAGCCCCTTGAGCCGGCCCTGCCCAGAAGCAAATATGACATATCATTGACCTTCTGGACTATGAGAACATAATAATTATTAACCAGGAGAGCTAGTGGGGAGTGTGGTTTTCACACGTTGCATTTGATGAGGGCATCATGGAGAGGTATATTTTTATCTTAACTAATTACTTTAAAACTTATTTGAGAAAAATGGTAAAAGAAACACCCCACAAAGGCATATAAAAGTGGACACAATGGGTAATAACTGTTCCATCTTTTGGTATGTGGAATAATAAGAATTTTCATATATAACTAAAAATCTGATCTGGAGCACATTACCCATGTAAATGTTCCCCATTCAAGGAGTAAAAATTGGCGGATTTGGGCTGTAGTGGACAGATTAGTAAAGATCTCATTGAAAGATAGGTTCCCAAATACCTTTAAAAATCTGACTGAATACATATTACAGTACATCGGCCAGATTGTGCTGGGTTCCAAAATGAGTGAAGAAAGAGAGCAGAGTTCCTTTCCTTCATTTGCATCCCCCACACAGAGACGAAACAGAGGAGCAGTTTCTGTTCTCAGAGAGTACATCACCATTCAAAGGTTTAGGTACTCCCACTTAGATACTATAGCAGTGGGTGTAATAGAAGTACTAAAGATAGGCAGAATGCACATTTACATGGTTCATTGGGGAGCAGAGAGAAATGGTGCCCCTACGTCACAGTCCTTTCTGAAGTTTCCTGCACTGCAAGCTTAAATTTGAAATTAGAGTCTAGGCTGATATATTTGTATGGTAGCCTGCAACAGCTCCTTGAACAGTCTTTCATGTCATCTGTTATGCATTCCTAGCAGAGGATTCAATCATGCTGCCATTAAAATAAATTCAGACCTCTCTAACACATTTAATATGGGGCTGAAATTACTTCCTTAGTCTTGCCCCATTAAAGGTGGTGCATGATCCTAACATAGTGGATAATGGTTATGATACAAAAGAACTGAAACATTTTTATTTTTAATCTACCTAGATAACTTCTGTGGTCTTCAGAGGGCTTCACAGAATAACAAATGACATATTATCAGTAGGAGTCACTTCAACCTATCATTGAAATGTATCCACTCTTGAAAAGATATATTGTAGTCTTTGTAATTGTACTAATTAGGAAAGAGAATTGTGATGGTATTGTTCTGGGCGCCACTCGCAATATAAATTTCACCATATGCATTGCCAAAGTGAAATGCCCCTCCCAGTAGACTGTGCAAATGTTCAAAATATGATAATTGTCCAGGTGCTCTTAGCTCCACCGAGTTTTTCTCCCCCTCAGTGGAGCTTGAATATGCCCATTGGCTTTACTGAACTTGTTGGATTGTGTTCCTTCTTGACTGAGGGATGAAAAGGAGTTGTGTTTTCCAAATGCTACCCACAGTGGCACCAAAATGAGGTGCCATTCACAATCAGTTGTGCAGATCACTGATCCTTCCTCTCCTTTCTTTGAGGACGGATGAAATAGTTAACAATGTTGATATTTAAATTATAATCACTGTGCATATGTTAAATATCTCATTCCATTGAATTGGACAGTTCACATCACTCAGAACTAGACAGCAGAAGAACAGAGCAGAGGAAGAGAGCATTATCTTCCATGCATTTTGCACAAGAACCATTGTGACACTGAAGGATGGAGTGGGTTAGGGTAAGCATCCTTAAAATAATGACAGGTGCTGTTTATGGTGTTTTTGAGAAGAATCACAGTGAATGCAGTTGCTATTGACTGTAGTACACTCACTAGGGCTATGGACACACCACTAACAGGCAAACTATATCCCCTTCACTGCATGGTATGTAGACTGGTACATTAAACAGTATTCTTTATACAGTTATAGGGGTATCCTTACCTGAAGACTGCATGAGAGGAATGTCTTACTATGTTCTCTCATTTCTGTTAGGCAGCAACATAGTATAAGGCAACATTTCAGTTAGGGTTTAGTTTCTATCTTTCTCTCACTCTCTCTCTCTCTCTCACACACACACACACCCCTGAATAACTCTGACATAAACCTCACTCGATCTAGGCATATTAACCTACATTAAATTATGTTAGGTTGAGCTGCCAAGATGTTAACTGCATCATACGGACACAACTGATTAATGGTACCAGTCCATGCCAAAAATTCTAAACTCATTTATTGTCTTTCATTAATAATATAGAAATTGGTGTCATGTGCCCAGAAGAAGGAACTTGACTGCCTGTAAAGAATTAGTAAAAAGTTGCTAACAGATGAGGAGCTAATTGATCTTTAAATTATTCATAGACTTCCTCTGAGTTCTCATTCTCCTTAGGAGGTCTCTCCCCCACCCCACCATCCCAATATTATGCCTTTATGACAATTGTAACAGCTTGTGAAACCATAGCATTTGTCTGTTGTTTGAAAAATGATTGAGCCCTTTAACTAAAATCTGATTAATATGATGACATAGAGAAATCAGCAAGAGTTTCTCAAGTTGTGATTTTGTAGTAATTACACTGGCAATGTCAAGAAAAGAAGATAAATCCATCGACATAATTATCGCAGTCAGCAAGACTATATTTTCACTGGCTTATCCTATTCTTTATTAAAATTCCTGTTAGACCTAAATAAAATAAATTCAGCTAGCTGATTAATGAGCTCAGCCTTTCTCTGTGTGTAACTTTTGTATGCATTTCTGCATCATGAGAATATTTACATGTTGTCTTTAATTCCAAAAGTCATTTTTCTGGAAGATTCCTTTTTATCATAATTTCTTTAAAACCATGACAGAGCTGATTATTATTGGAGATAGCTGTGAGAATACCCACAGACACCATATCAAGCAAGAGAAGCTCCTCCTGGCTCTGAGACTTTAACTTCACTAGCTTTCCTTCAGTGTGTATTTGATCATCTTCTATCTTTGTAAAAACAAAGGAGTAGGTTCTCAGCTATGTACATTGGTATGGCAGAATAAGAATCTGATCCATAACATCAACATTCATGACAACCTCATTGGCTATGTCTACATGGCACTTTTAGTTCGAAATAACACTCGTTATTTTGAAATAAAAGAAATTAGGTCTACACGATGTTTTCTTATTTTGAAAGGACGGACCCCGTCCTTTCAAAATAAAAATCGTCATTTCGAAAAAGTAAAACCTGCCCCCCCCCCCGAAATGGCCGTTATTTCGAAAGGGATATTTTGAAATAATGCCATTAGACCTGTTGTTTCGAAACAACACCGTTGATTCAAAACAACTGTTTGAAACAGCGGTCCAATTGGCGTTATTTTGAAATATCCCTTTTGAAATAATGGCCGTTTCGATTGCGCGGTTTTCCTTATTTCCTTATTTCAAAATGAGCCCTTTCAAAATAAGGGTTTTAGTTCGAAATAAGTCATTTCGAAAGGACTGATTTAGAAATAAAACTGCGCGTGTAGACATAGCCATTGTTAAATAAATAAAATCCTGTATCAGAACCTGTATTGCAATGATGGCCAAGTTTTCCAAACAAGGTGCCCATGCTCCATGTGCAAAGTACATGTAGGTGAACTTCAGGAAAAGACAGGTGCATGCCTAAAAGCAAAAGTGTGCAAACATTGGTTTGTGTGCAATTGTTGCACTATTTGGTAAGATCTACCACAGTTCTGAGCCACCTGGAATACACAGGCAAGAAAAAGGGCCTGGTTGTCAACTGGGATCCATCAAGAGAGGCCTGTCTAAACCAGCCCTAGTTCGATTTCCCGGTATGGGGGTATCTGGGGGGGTGAGTTGAGCGGGGACAGAGATGAGCACTGTGGAGGATAGGAGGAAAGTGTAGCTAATGAAAGTGTAGCACTACACTCCATCTCTTCTTTGCTTCCCATCTCTCCCTTACCCTCCATCTCCCTGCTTGTATACCTATCCCAAGTGCAGAGATGGAGCAACTCAGAACAAATCTGGGAGAGGAAAAAAAAAAAGGAACAACTTTAGTTTAGCTAAAGTGCTTAGATTTAATTTTGTCTCTTTATGTTAGACCATTGTGGCTGCATCCTGCCCTCTTTTGTGGAGTTTTTATATTTGCTATGGTGGAGCCTAGAAGCCCTGGATGAGACTCAGAGCCTTTTTGTGTTAATTCCATGCATAAAACAGAGTCCTGGCCCATAGAGTTTACATTTTATACCTTTAGGATGGGATTTTTACAAATGCTCAGTATAGGCCTGACCCTGTTCTCCTTGAAGTCAGTGGAAGTTTAACCCCAGATTGCAGTGGGAACAGAATTATGTCAATGATAGCTGTTTTGGGAAAACCCACTTATGATGAACAGGTGTGCTGGGGAGAGGGGGGTAAAAAGAACAGAAGGTCCCTCTGGTTGTTTACCAGACTTCCTGCTTCAGGTGCACTTTGTATATTGGCTATTGCTGTTTGAGTCTCTGAGTAGTTGTTCTCCAAATTATTTTTGACATTCCTAATTATATTTTGATATTTCTACTTGTTGGAGTTTATGCTCCTTTCTATTTTCCTGTACAGAAATTAGCTTCCATTTTTTAAAGGGTGCCTTTTTGCCTCCAACTGCTTCTTTTACTCAGTTGTTTAGCCATGGTGGCACTTTTTGGTCCTCATGCTGTGTTTTTTAATTTGGGGCATAAGTTTAAATTGAATCTCTATTATGATGTCTTTAAAAAGTTTCTGTGCAGCATTGAGAGATTTCACTTTGGCACTGTACCTTTTAATTTCTGTTTAATTTCCTCACTTTTGTGTAGTTCCCCTTTCTAAAATTAAATGCAGCTGTGGTGGGCTACTTTGGTGTCCTCGCACACCAGAAGGTTAAATATTATTGTTATGGTCACTGTCAAGAAGCTGTTCAGCTGTATTCACCTGTTGTACCAGATTCTGTGCTTTAATTAGGACTAAATCAAAAGTTGCCTCTTCTCTTGTGAGTTCCAGGAGTACCTGCCCCAAGAAGCAGTCTTTTAAGGCATCAGCAAACTTTATCTCTGCATCCCAGCCTGAAGTGACAAATACTTCATCAATATGGGGATAGCTGATATCCCCCATTATTACTGAGACACTTTTTTATTTTATTTTTATAGTCATTCTAATCTTTCCTGAGGATTTCACAGTCACTAGCATCTTAGTCAATCAGTCAGTAGTATATCTCTACTGTGGTATATTTATTATTCAAGCACAGAATACTAGCCATAGATGTTCTGCTATGGCATGGTTAGTTCATTTAAGATTTTAATTTCATTTGCCTCTATGCTTTCTCTATGCTATAGTGCCACACCCCACCCGCACATCCTAGTCTGTCCTTCCAATCTATTTTGTACCCTGATATTACTGTGTTCCATTGATTATCGTCATTCCACCAAGTTTCTGTGGCTATGTCTACAGTACAGGGCACGGTTAAGCTGTCTTAATAAGGTCTACTTTAAGCTGGCTTAAAGTAGACCTTATTAAGTTGGCTTAGCACGTCTACACTCAAAATGCCAGGAGACTGCCCAAGTCCACACTGGCAGCTGCTAGGTTGCCCTAGAAGTGGTGCATTGTGGGTACCTGGCCCACAGTGCACCACAGCAGAGGTGCCCCTCTCTCCTGGCCACTCCTTTACTACAGGAAGTGAGTGATCACACCACCCTCCATACTGTGTGTGGCAACAAGGAGCCCAGGGAGGTCAGGGAGACTGCCATAGCCCAGCGATGTGCCAGCACAGCACTCCACACCCTCCCTGTGTTGCTCAGACTCCTCTAGCTCTGGACCAGGTGTTGCAGGTGTAACCCATGTGCCTAAATAGGTGCAATCTCTTTTAGGGACCCTTATGGCAGGGTTACGTTGCTGGGCAGATTTTGCAGCCCAGAAACCAGAAACTTCTGGTAAGAGGGTGAGGGAGCACACTGAGCATGCTCTACAAGTTATATTGTTTTGCTGGAGTTACATACCCAGGGAGAAGCCTGAGAAGAGAAGCCTGGAGAGGAGCAAACAGAGAGCTGCAGAGGACATTGGCTAAGGGACTCAGTGAAAGGAGCTGAGCAGGAGTGGACTGCAGGATGTTTTCTCCCAGCTTTCGACTGCTTTGCAGGGGAGTTGTCTGCAGTGGAACTGAGAGCTGGATGGCCAGTGACCTGATTGCATGGTGCTGGCTGCACAGGAGGAAGAAAGGACTGCATGGCATCTGCCTGACGATTCCTGCAGCTACAGAGGATGAGGATTGCTTTCCTTCTGCATTCAAGCCCCAAGGACTTAAATGACTGCAATTGAGATAAGGGTGACTCCACCTGAACTTTGGGACTCTTGGGTGTCTTACTGTTTTGTTTAAATGTATTATGGTTCCTTAGGATAAGGTGTGTTTAGTTAGTTAATAAAGTTCATTGTTACTTTTCTGCTGAGTGATAGTTTAATGTGGGATGGAAACTCTGAGCAGTCTTCGCTGTGAGTCCTTTTGACAACTGGATCCTGGCTCTCCAGTTGCTTTCATCAGGGGTTTTCTCTGTGAGGCACTGGAGAGGGGCAATTGAATAAATTTGAGCCCACCCTAGCAGGTTACACAGGGCAACTGCCAGTGCAGGGGCAGGGCGCAACAGTTGTTAAGACTCAAACACTGGGAAACAGCACATAGAGTAAGGTGAAATCAAGTCATCTGTTGTAATGGGAAAAAAAATCCATAGTCAGGATTTAATCCTGCTTTCACACAATCTAATCTAAAAGAAATAGGAATTTTCTCTTTCTTTCTTTCTTTCTTTCTTTCTTTCTTTCTTTCTTTCTTTCTTTCTTTCTATGTGCTGTTTCCCAGTGTCTGAATCTTAGCAACTGCTTTAATTTGCTGTTAGTGTGACGTGATCCTATGTCTTACACTCCCCAGCATTTATTTACTACCATTCTGTAAATTCCTCCATCTTCAAACTATCTGATGAAGTGGGATTTTCTCCCACAAGAGCTTATCCAATAAATAAATTTATTAATCTTAAACAGTGCCTCCAGACTCCTTGTTTGTTTTACAGAAATATTGGGGGGAGGTCGTTTGAAAAAGGGAGACACACAGAGTTGGGCAGAGAAGGGGAGAGACAGGCAGGATCAGGCTGAGAAGAGCAAGGGGGGAGACACAAGGGTTTGAGCAGAGAAGGGGGAGACACCCAGGGTAGGGCTGAGAAGGGCAAGGGAGGAGACACATGGGTTTGGGTAGAGAAGGGGGGAGACAGGCAGGGTCAGCCTGAGAACAGGGGAGACGTGGGGTGGGCTGAGACCGGAAGAGATGCGGGTTTCGGTTGAGAATGGGAGAGATGGAGGGTCGGGCTGGAGAACAGTGAGAGATGCCAGGCCAGGCTGAGATGTGGGGTTGGGCTGAGAACCGGGGAGAGATGCCAGGATTGGTCTGAGATGCAGGCTCGGGCTGAAATGCAGGGAGATGCTGTGGTGAGGTTGAAATGTGGGGAGAGATGCCGGGTCGCACTGAGATGATGGGGTCAGGGTGAGATGCGGTGTTGGACTGAGATGTGGAGAGATGCTGAGGCTGGACTATGGTGCGGGGTCAGACTGATAAGTGAGGGAGATGCCGGATCAGTCGGTGAACTTGGGGAGTTTGGATGTGGTCCACACAGCTGGGAATGCTCCCAGCTGTGTTGTGCCTTCTCTCCAGCCCCAATCCCCATGTTTTAATTAATTAGTCAACTTAAGGCAAGTCCCTGGCCACATTGCCTTAAGTCGACTTAAGTGTAAAGTTGACTTTATAAATAGAAGTTATAAAGTCAACTTGAGCAACCAGAAAAGTCGACTTTTTTGTCTTGCAGTGTGGCCTGGGCTTTGTTTAAGTTGACTTAAGGACCCTTAAGTTGACTTAAACCGCCAGTGTAGACATAGCCTGTGATACCTATTATATCAATATCTTCATTTAATATGAGACACTTAAGTTTGCTTATCTTAATATTTAAACTTCTAGAGTTTGTATATAAGCATTTAAAATCTGTCATTTTTTAGCTGCCTGCCACTATATGATGGAATTAAATTGAACTCTTTTTCATTTGACTTTTTCTTCAGACCCTATCTACCTATCCATATTTTATCATCTTCCATGATCCTCTCTTCCTCATTATGATATAGACAATATCCATTAATAGATCCTCCCCTAAGCACTGTCTATGTCTGAGTCATGTGCCCTACCATACCTGTCAGCTTTCTTCCAACCCTTAGTTTAAAAAACTACTCTATGTCCTTTTTACTTTACTTGCTAGCAGTCTCATTCCCTTTTGGTTTGAGGCCCATCTTTCCTGTATAGGAGCCACCTTTCTCAAAAGGTACCACAGTTCCTAATAAATCTAAATCTAGTCCCATACAATCATCTTATCCATGCATTAAGACCTGCAATTTTGCCTGACTGCAGGATAGGCCTTCAACCAAGAAGCACGGGGGTCAGGCTACTTGTGCTTACTAGAACATCAACCCTCAACTTGGAAGTGGAGTGGCCATCTAATACAGTGTTTCTCAACCTTGTTGACGTTAGTGACCAGTTTGCTGCCTTCCTATGCTGTGTATAAACTGTGTCAGGGAGATCTCAAGGCCTGGCACTAGTCATTGTGAAACACTGATCTAAGCAGGGGGCACAGCTGGGCCCCCAAATAGGTATTCTATTGATTGGACTGTATGTGCAGCACGAAAAAACTGGTGATACATGCAGACCCTGTTCCTGTACCTACTGAAGGCAAAGGTAGTTGCATCATTGATTTAAATTGTGCAAGATCATGCTCTAAAAAATCAGTCTGGCATGCTCCACCACTTAACCTCTTTTATACCTCAGTGCTGCTGCTTTGTGTGAATAAAACACTCTAGGAATGTTTACACAACCAGTGGATCACTACTCACACCCATCCACCTTCCCACAAGGCTCCAGAGAATAAGGGTGAACATTTTTTCCTATGTTTGGCTTAATGAGAACATTTAATAAAACAAAAAGTGGAATGGAAAACTGTTATAGAACTGTATTTGGCATCACAACCATTTCCTTATTATTCTGTATGTTGTTACAATTTTATAAATATACAAGAGAGCCTTCCAATAGAAAAGTTCCAAAGGGGCAGCTGTGTCAATCTAGTTCAACAAAACAAACAAGGAGTCTAGTGGCACTGTTAAAGACTAACAAATTTATTTATCACATGAGCGTTCATGGGAGAAAATCCCATTTCATCAGATGCTTGAAGATGAAGAAGTACGTAAGTGGGATTTATTCCCATGAAAGCTCATGCTATAAATAAATTTGTTAGACTTTAAAAGGGCCGCTAGAATCTTTGTTTGCTGTCCCAATAAAAATGCAGCTTTCAGACACTGGAATAGTCTAATTGTAAGATCCTGTAAGTATTAGCCAGACTGTTACTATGTGCTTGTGATATGAACTCTTAAGCCAAGTTCATGCTACAGCCTACAATAGGATGCCTATGTCATTGCAAGATGTGAAAATTTCCCAGCCCTGACTGGCACAGCCTGATGGATGTAGTTATACTGACCAACTCCCCATGTAGAAAGGACTATATCCATGGGATAGTTTCATCAACATAGCTGCTCCCTCATAGGGAGATGAATTAGTTATGCTGACAGGAGATGCTCTTGTCAGTTTCGAGCTTTTTCACGTAAGCATGACAGCATCACAGCTACCTCAGTGCCGATTCACTGATGCAGCTTTTTAAAGTATAGACATGCTCTGATTGATATTGGGCTCCCCACTACATGCTCTGATTGATATTGGGCTCCCCACTACAAAAAGGACAGGGACATGCTAGAGAGAGTTCAGAGGAGGGCAACCAAAATGATTAAAGGGCTGGAGCACAAGCCCTATGAGGAAAGACTGAAAGCATTAGGCTTATTTAGTCTGCAGAAGAGAAGATTGAGGGGGGATTTGATGGCAGCCTTCAACTACTTGAAGGGATGCTCTAAGGAAGATGAAGCTCAACTATTCTCGGTGGTAACAGAGGACAGAACAAGGAGCAATGGTCTCAAGTTGCAGTTAGGGAGGTCGAGGCTGGATATTAGAAAAAACTGTTTTACTAGGCGAGTGGTGAAGCATTGGAATGAGCTGCCAAGGGAGGTGGTGGAGTCTCCATCTTTGGAGGTGTTTAAGGCCCGGCTGGACAAAACCATGACTGGGATGGTTTAGTGGGAGTGGTCCTGCCTCTGGCAGGGGGTTGGACTAGATGACCTATGAGGTCCCTTCCAACCCCAGGATTCTATGATTCTATGATATTGTTTGAGTCAGTGTCCAACATTTCAAAGGCAAATGATTTAATTTAAGAAGAGAAATTAACACCAACGCAGTAAAGAACATGTTCAAAACAAGCTAGTTTTCTATTTTTACTGACTTTCCTTCCAGCTGAAATGTATTAAAAATTATTAGAGGCGATTGAACTGGATTTTAAAACCAACCTTGATTAAACAGTTTTTGGCATAAGCCTTATTGCAAATGCTCAATAGTTTGTGTTTCAAGTTTCATCCCAATGTAAATATGAACAGCTGAACCATAACCCTGTTATAAAAATGAAATTGTAAAGAGAACTATTCCAATTTACTCCTCCCTCTTTCCCCTTTTGACATTTACCTTGCCCTACAACTACTATTCCTATTCTCTGGGACAGTGGCTCTCAATGTTTCCATTCATGTCAGGAATGTGATTTGTCTTACATACCCCCAAGTTTCAATTCACTTAAAAACTACTTGCTTACTGAATTCAGACATAGCAATACAAAAGTATCTACAGACAGTATTACTGAAAAATGCTTATATTCTTATTTTCACCATACAGTTATAGAATAAGTCAATTGGAATATATATATATTGTACTTATGTTTCAGTGTACAGAGTATAGAGCAATATAAACAAGTCATTGTCTGCCTGAAAGTTTAGTTTGTACTGATGGCTAGCACCTCTGCTTAACATGCAGAAGGTCCTGGGTTCAATTCCTGGGGGGTTGGACTTGATGATCTCATGAGGTCCCTTCCAGCCCTATGATTTGATTGATTTTGCTAGCACCATTTATGTGGTTTGTTATAAAGCTAGGCAAATATCTAGATGAGGTAATGTACTGCCTGGCAGGGGCATTACTGGTGCCAGGCTTACAGGGCTCGAGCCCAGAGCCACAGTGCCCAAATCCCAGGTCTACCACTGGGCTGCCCGCAGTGGTACATGAGCCTTGAGTCTCAGTGTGCCAAGCCCCAGATCTTTTCCGTGGCCAGTGGTGCTCCTGCTGCCTGAAATGCCTTTGTTTATCTCCAAGTGGTACGTGTATCCATGGTTGAGACTGACTGCTCTAAGATACTTTCTACCCTTCTGGCTACTTACTGGAATTTCAGTGATGCTCCCAGGTTCCCTTTAGCTCCTATCAGGTCAACCAATTACTCCTCAGCTACTTCTAAATCATCCTCCTTTTTCTTCACTGCTTCTCTGCTCTCATCTTCACTGAGTTGGTCACTTAATTTATATGGACAATGTACAATTCTACACACACCATATTTTATGGACAGATGAAAACAGGAGCATGTATGCTGGGAGGCCAGTGAAACCATAGAAAGACACATTCAAAGCTCACCAAAAAAGCTGGTTAAATTAACCCAAACACATGGGAGGCAGCTGCTGCCAACAGTTCAGGATGGCAGCAGATCTGTTGAGGATAGCAAAGAAAACCAAAGAAGTGTCGGCAAAGAAAGCAGGCCGTGGCAAAGACATGCAGTTATGTCTGCCTGATGTGTGGGCACCTCAGTAGATCCATCATCACTTTACAGTCACACAAGAAGATGCAGTGAAAGAAACTGACTTTTAGGTCAACTACAGTGGGAGACTTCAACAATATATTGGGATCAAAAGGCCTTCGGTCAGGGTTCTGAGTGAAGAGATAATTAAATTTTGATGGGACTGTCATGCTATGCACCGGCATGCCATTTCTTTTGCTGGAATTTGTGCACTTCCATTGTATGTCTAAAATACCACCCAAATTATCCATGATCCATCCTGTTTCTAATGACCTATCAGTGATGAGTGTCCTGATGAGGTCTGCTTCACCATCATGAAACACTCAAGATTAATGTTATCTTACTCCATGCACGCAGAGCAAATTATTCTTCATATGCTCACAACAAGGGAAAATAAATCTTGTGGTAGACTAGACATTCTATTATTCCCTTCTATGTTCAAAGGCTTCCCAAGGCAACTGACAAAGATTCTGTCTGTCATGGCTCAGAGGTTTCTATGACTCATTGTCTTAAGGGCTTTCAACTTCTATGTGGACAATTTCTTTGACAGAACTCTCCATCTCAAATTTCTCAGGTTTCCAAATAGAGCTGATCACAGCATGACTTGATCCTTGATCTGGATGTCAAGGAATGCAAAACTTACCCTGGCCAGACTTTTTCCTGATTTTACTGTTTATTTTGTTCCTAATTTGCTACATTGTCTTTCCGCTTGGGCTCTTAGAAGGAGGGAGGTTGAGTAAGAAATACTAGAGCAGCTTTGGAACTCTATTACTCCTTAGTGATAAGAAAGGATGACTTTTTGATGTACTATTCCAAAATGTTTTCTTTGTGTGTGGTGCCTGTCATTATAACTTACCTAGATTTAAAATCTCTCACTGCTAATTTTATATTTATAGCTGGCCTAGCCCTTCCCATACTTTTACATTCTTACTTCTGCTGCCTCCCACGCATTCTTTCTGTTAAGTTACCATTAATAAGGAGACAGCTCAATTTATTGTTTTACTTTGACAGGGAGTATTTGTCAAGTTTTTGTGGTATTAAAGAAATATCTTTATAGAATCTTTGAAGTTCAAGGGAAATTCCTAATGGATCATTCTGTCTGTCTCTCTGCCAACATACAGTTGTTTCACACAGTACTTTTTCCAGTTCCCTATATAGTTTAACTTTGATTGGCAACAGGGATGAGGCTTCCACCATTTACTCTGCTGGCTACTGTACAGCCTAACTGATGTCACTGCCAGGACATTTTCATTTCAATATTTATACTAAAATTTCCCTGTCCTAATGTTATTATTCCTGGTGAAATTATCTTTTACCACACTAAATAATTCTGGTGGTCATTGGAGTTTACTCCTTTCAGACATTTATGAGTTGTTTTCATGTCCTCCCCTTTCCAAGGTGTGATTTAGTCAAATAATATGTAGCTTTTATTTATCTTTAAAACTTTCAGAACCCTAATCATTTCTGTTGTTTTCCTCTGCAATCTTTCAATTTGTCAGTGGGGTCATTGCAAACCAAATGCAAACTGGCTTGGAGATGAACTGCAAACCAGTTAAAGGATAATGATTCATTCCTGCAAAAGTCAGCAGCAGGGGACTGAGCTAGTAGAAGGTGCCACTGAACTGTCAGAAGGATTAATATTAGGTTCTGTTTTATTTTACTTCATTAGTGATCTTGGGGGAAAAAAATGTTGAGATACACTGATCGTATAGAACTGAGCAAAACGTGATTTTCTAAAATATTTTATAATTGCAATAACACAAGGAAAACACGGGATATTTTTAATTATATTATAATGCTCAAGAATAATGTCACTCTCTTGAGAAATCAAAATGGCAGCACAGGCCTCATCAGGCACTGCTGAAAAAATATTAAGGCAGTTTTGGAACAGGGTGACAGTCAAGCCTAAATTTAGCTTCTTAATTAACAAGACAAACTTGTGTAACTCGACAAATCCAATATTAATACTTTGTATTTGTAAATTTTTTGAACAATACTGATTTCATTGCCTGCCTACAAATTAAAAGTAAGCATCTTTAAAGTCCAAACATATTTTTCCACATTAGCAACTTTAGTAATACACATTTTTTACTCTAGGAAACAGTGTGGTCTAGCAAATAAGTCCATGGAGGAGATGCAAGGAATCTTGAGTTCTAGCATTGGTTTGCCACTGATTATTATTAATCATGTTTATCATCATATAATGGGGAGAGGAGTTTAACACAAGGGACATGAACAATGTGATGGCAACAGATATCACGTTTATTCCATGGAGTTTTTTTAGCAGGGATCATTTGAGAAGGACTAAGCTAAACAGAAAAGGAAGAGAAGGGAGAGGGTCATTGAAAGGAGGGGATAGCTTTGCAAAGAAGGAATGAGGGTCCAATGTGGAATAAAGCTAAAAGTGAAGAGACTGTGAGGAATGAAGCTAACAGTCAATCAACACACAGCCCCAAAAACTTTAGAAAATACTCTGAGTTACTTGGTAGAATATGTCACATATTTATGCCTCAGTTTCCCTTTCTTTAGTGCTGTGATTTAGGCAAAGGTGTTTAGAATCTAAAGTAGCATTTTAATTAATTAATTTAAAAAAATACCACAGCCTTAATGATTTTCTTTAAATTAAAACTAAAACAAAAAGCTTTTGAATACAGACTTTGTTTGGCAAGATTGAACTCTGAGTTAGTATATTATAGCTAATAGTTTATAATGAAAGACAAATATAACAACTCAAGCAACAGACACTACTGCTATTATACTGATTTGACTTACTGAATGCACATTTCAGAACTGCAGTTTTCTCCCTTAAAGTTTTCTCTGTGGATGCCAGAGGCAATTCATAGTGGGAAACTACGCTTCATATGTTTGAGTCAAGTATTCACTGCTTTTCCCCCAAATATGTAAAGACATTAATTCTTTCTAAAATGACATTCACCAAAACAAAGTCTGAAAAAAGGGTATTGTGTTTACTCTGCAAGTTTTTACATCTTGTAACTAAAGTAACCCTTTTCATACTATACAATACAAATGAAAAGTTTTGCTTTATAGAAGAAAACTACAGGTAAGATGAACTTTAGAATGTCTCTAGCCTAGCCTTCTCAGTAAGGTTATTAAAAATATGTATACTAACTAGTTCCAGCAGAACTTGTCCTGCAGCAAGATCCTAAAGCCCTCTGTCACTGTACTTCTGTTGGTCATACTGAGAATAGCAAATTCAGGACAAATTGCTGAGAAATAAGGCAGACTCATCCTAAACTAGTGGTTATCCAATCATTAGAATATACCCAGCCAGTAATGAGAAAACACCCATCTTACCACACTGGTTTTCAAGTAGGCAAAAATGCAGCCTCCTTAGGCATTCCAACTTTTTTTTTAAAGAGTCACTCAGACACTGGACCCTGTGTGATTACTGAAAACCAATTAAATTAAATATAGGTTCCTTCAAATTTCAAGAGCTTAACCACATAGCCAAGTCAATATCTAACTCAGATTTTACCAATAATCATGCTGCTGCCAATCCTTTAAATAACTAATATCTAAAGATATATTAATAAACAAAAATGGTTACTATATCATAAACATACAATTACAAAGTTCGTACATCAGGTTTGTAGGACTGATCATATAGACTGTTTCGAAACAACATGTCCAAACGGCCTTATTTCAAAATAACAGCCGTTTTGATAGCAGGCATTGGAGATACAGGTATAGAGCCAGTATTCATAACTGCAGACACAGTGATAATTCATGGCTTTAAACAGGATAATCTTATTCATCAAATTGCTACTTCTCCATTGACACCTTACATAACATACTTTACCACTGTTGGACAATTGCAACAAATCTTATACAATATCATACTCTACATGATTGCATTTCAGTCATACAGCATCACACCTACGAGTCCAGCTTCAGAGCAAGACAGGGGGTTGACACAGCATTGTTGCTGCTGAGAGATAACTACAGTGATAGAATTAGAGCAAACATGCATGCCAATATTCTTAAATCCATCAGCAATCTTTGTCATGGCTCATTGTGGTACACTTAGGACAAAACCTAAGACATATCTGTAAGTGGAGTCTTATTGAGCTGGCTTCACTTATTTCTTTTGGAGGAATCCCAAAGCATACATGAAGAGCAGCAACTTTTTCTCAATGAGGGTATGTCTACACTGTAAAGATTTTTAGAAGAAAACCAGGCTTTTTTAAAAACAAAAAACTTTATTTCCTGTCCCTGCAGCCATTTTGCTTTTTTGAAATAGCGCTGTTTTTTTGAAAAAATGGAGCGTTATTTCAAAATAATGAAACCTAGATCTATTTTGAAATAGTCATTGTTTCAAAATAGGTATTTTGAGAAAAGCCAATCCAAGCCATGGGATTGGCTTTTTTTGAAATAGTAGCCCTGTACTTTGTATCAATGTTCCCTCTAAGCTGCGCGGCTGCGCGGCCGCGCAGCCCACCACAGCCCCCCTCCCCCACGCAGGGAAGGCTGCTGGCCGCGCAGGGCCAACAGCCAGAGGCCCTGCTCAGAGCTCCTGTGGGGCAGGGAGTTATTAAAACTCCCGCCCACAGAAGGTCTAATGGAGCATGCCCAGAATATCTGAGCATGCTCCGTTAGTGCTTCTCTGGCCCAGGAGCTGTGAGGGCCATGCAGGGTAAGCAGGGGAGTGGGGGGGGCCGCCAGGATCGGGCCCGCGTGGGGGGTGGGGAGCCCCGCGCAACAAGCAACAGGAGCTGCTCAGCTGCCGGTGGCTGTTAGAGGGAACATTGCTTTGTATTGGTGTCCCATTTTTTCAAGTCCAGTGAGGACTCTCTATTTTGAAATAAAAACTCTGACTTGTTTCAAAGTAGAGTCCTCCCTCAACTCCTAATTTGAAATAACAATTTTGAAATAATTTTATTTCAAAATAATTATTTCCAGAAATAACTCAAAAGATTTTTTTGGAAAAAATGATTTTAAAATATCTGTGGCTGTGTAGACATAGCCAGAGTGGTTTTACCTGTGGAATGCCTCAAGCCTCATTCTAGTCCCTGCTGTAGATGAAACCACTAGTTTGAAATTCAGTGCCCACAATATGCTGATAACACCCATCCCTTCATCTTGTTCTGAAACCTGAACAGAACCATCACTTACAATTCCAACTCCCTTTGTGAGAAAAGTACCAATACGTAAATGACTCAAGGTCAGTCTGTGTAATGTAGCAATGGTGTTTCCAGGAAGTGTGAGTCAATCTGAGGAAATGATATGAGCTTTGACCTCGCTTTCCATTGAAGATATTTGCCTCTGATCGTCAAGACAGTGCACAGGTTCTTGGTCTTATGTGCCTTTCTCCCCATCTAGCTATCTGCAGTGGAACTCCTTGCAATGCTGTGCAGCATAATTTGCCCAGATCTTACCATTTGTTGGCCTCATTTCTTCAGTGGCATCTTTGGGTGTGTTCACACAGCAGTCTTATTTCGAAACAACAGAGGTTGTTTTGAAATAAGAAAGGCCATGTTCACACGACACACCATTGTTTCGAAACAACTTAAACCCCATGTGGGGACGAAACAACGTTGTTTCGAAACGATCGTTTTGAAACAATGCCGTCTGAACATGTTGTTTTGAAACAACGGTGACTCATTTCGAAATAACTGTTGTTTGAACATACTATTTCGCTTTGAGCTTTTTTCCTTAATTCAAATTAACAAACTGTTAATTCAAATTAACTTATTTTGAAATAACGCCTTATTTCGATACAACTTGTATCGAAACAACTTGTATTGAAATAACCCCCTGTGTGTGAACGTAGCCTTTGAGGTGCTAAAACAACTTCAGAGTGGCCAGAACACTTTCACCATGAAACAAGCAGGTTAGATCATCATCTCTTAGCAGGCAGCAAAAGCAATGGAGAGAAAGCTATTTGCCAGTTTTATTCCTGACCTTTAATGTTATGTTCTTTATTTCTATAAAGAAAATACATTGCCTTTTGCACTGTGAGCTTTTACCAAATTTGTTTTCAATTGCAGCAAATATGGTTCCATTAGTATTAAAATGTTATAAATACCCACTAAAAGGTTTCCTTTTAGCTTTATTTTAGTTTTAACATGACTCTACTATTATCTTTTCAGAGATATCACAGCACTGAGCCCTGGGGCTGTGTTTTCCCACTTCTTTGATAGCTAAAATTTATTATGTTTATAAAATACATCAGTATGTTTGTAAAGTTTTTTGTTTGAAAGAAATAAAAGAATCTGTGTTATATAACATTGTGTTCCTTCGGAGTTTTATTTTAAAGCAACTGCAGCAATAAAGAGGGAATGCATTTCCTTTTCTGTATTTAACTTGCAAAACATAGGGTGTGCATACCAGACTTGGGTTGCTCCTCAAATTAATAAAAACAAACTTAATTTTCATTCCCTCAGCTTATGAATGGTGCCAGTCTTACACTGAGATGTCTGTGCTATTATGTGCTTAAGAAAATACACAAATTAAAAGGGAGGCTGTGGGGGTGCACATTTCTGAAAGCTGTTTCAAAGAGGCTGTACTGTAGAGGACTAAGCTGTTGCTTTGTGGCTTATATTTTTAATTTTTTAGTATCAATTTTTATTTTAAGAAATTGCCTTCCAAGATAGTCTGGAAATTGCAGTAGAATGTCAGATGCGCACACTGCATTTCTACTTGCCTGTAGAGGCAAAGGCCATCAGGAAAATTAACAACAAAAATCCAAAGTTTAACCGTTTCTAGAGGTCCTGATTCTGATATTATTGATACCAGGGCAATTTAAGAGTGACTATTGGCTTCCTGGATTTTAATTTATGTAAAAAAGACCAGTATCCACTTTCCTCTGTCACAACAGTCCTTTATATGTTCATTCAGCAAAGGATGTCCTACCCCTATACAGCAGTAGATAGCATTTTCACTTGAGCAAATTAGCAGAGAAATGTCTCCAAATGACAGAGAATGGGAAATGGACCATTACTGTTGTTGTCTAAAAGAGAACTCCTGGAAGACAGCATCTCTTTCTTTTTAAAGGGCATTTAATACATGTGAGATGCCACCTTGACGATTCTGGAAATCTCTAGCCAGCAAATAGATGTCTTAGATACCTGGGTTGTGACGGTGGAAGTTTCTCTGCACTGTCTTGCTAATGTGCCTCAAGCCTGTTGTGTGGGGACTCCCTCTAACAGTGATAGTTATTGAAAACTCAATAGCCATTTAATTTTATATCTCATTAATAAGAGTGTCCAAAAGGAGCAAATTATTACAATCACCAGACAGCAGATAGAAAGGCAGTGTGAGGAGTAGTAGTTCCTTTACCCCCAGATCACCAGCCAGCACCACTGAATTGCAGTGTAGGAAGAGTAAGCTACATTAGGGAAAGTACTAGTGCAATTTACTTGCCCATGAAGCAGGGACCACACTGTGACTCTCAGAGTAAAAATTTAGTCCCTGTTTTGCTCCTGGAGCCAGGCAACTAGAGGCTGCTGCTTTCTTGGGGTAATGCTGCTTCTTGCTCCCTCACAACCTTCATAGTCACTGCTCCATCTACATTTCCAGCAACTTCACAGAGTTGGGCCTACTTGAGAATTTATTGTTACTACAAAGCTCCAACAGAAGCTCATGAAAGGTTGTTATCCCCAGTGACGTGGAAATCACTGACTAGAACTATATTCCAACCATGTTCCAAAGGGGTAGCCATGTCAGTTTAGTTCAGCAAAATAAGCAAGGAGTCCTGGAGTACTTAAAGACTAACAAATTTATTTATTGCATGAACTTTCGTGGGAGAAAATACTACTTCATCAGACACTTTGAAGATGGGGGAACTTACAGCATGGGAGAAAAATAAATGCAAGGAAGTGTTAGTCATGGGATTAGGTCATACTGTAACAGCAAATCAAAACAGTTGTTAAGATTCAAACACTGGGGAACAACACATAGAGGAACGTGAGGTCAAATCACCTTTTGTAATGGGAAAAGAATCTGTAGTCACAATTTAATCCTGCTTTCACACATTCAAATCTGTATATCAGTTTCAGTTCTGCAGTTTCTCTTTGAAGTCTTGATGGGTTACCCATTTGCTTAACAAACAACAGAGTGATTAGGAAGACTGAAGTGCTCACTCTGTTGATTGCTTGCTTGTACCCAGTTTATTAAGCAATCCAGACAGCAAGCTCATACAGAACAATCTTCATTATTACCACTTCTCTAATAATCTGTAAACTTTATCAATGATGATTTCCTGTTTTTTTCCAGTTCATTCATAAAAATATTAAAGAACATAAGGCCAAGAACTTACCCTGACAGGATCCCAGCAGAAACATACTTATTTAAAGATGATTCCCTATTTACAATTATGAGACCCATCAGTTAGCCAGTTTTTAGTCCATTTGATGTGTGCCAATTAATTTTGTATCATTCTATGTACATAGTATCTTTCCATTTTTAATATTTCCCAAGCTATTTGCATATTTATAGGAAACAGAAAAAAGTAATATTAAATTTGGGCATATCATGCATGAAATCCTACACTAATTAAAATGAATGGGACTTTTGCAATTGATGTCAGTGGGACCAAGATTTCAATCAACATATATTTATTTATTACTGATTTATTAGGTAAAAACTGTATGCCATGCAATATAGGAAATGGATAGTAAAGTGTCCCAAGATAACCTAAATCTTTCATCTGCATCTTGCATTGTAAAAGGCAGAATAATCACAATTCCATAGACTGTGGCAAGAATGGGCCATTAGATTAAATATTGTATGCACCTCTGAAGCTGCACGGAAATATATGTCACAAGTCATGGTGAATCCACTGATATTCTGCATATTACAATAAAGATCGACATCTAAGACTGGGAATGCAAAAGTTCAGCTCACAAAAAGTTCTGTGTATTTAAAAAAACTTGCCTATCTCACCAGTGGAAGTTGGTCAAATAAAAGATATTACCTCACCCACATTGTCTCTTTACTATCTTGGAACCAACACAGCCACAACTGTGCATACAAATAATGGTGAGACAAATACACAGCTTCTGTTACTAATGAATGCAAGCCCAATAAAGGGGGAAGAGAGGCCAGGAAGAGGAGGGGCAAAAAATCTTAGGCAATGTCCCCATCAGTCAAACTTGGTTTAGACTTGTTAGTCCAAACTAAGGGTATGTCCACACATCTTTTTTATTTCAAAATAACTGGTGTTATTTCAAAATAAAAAAGATTAGGTCTAAACAACGTTTTCTTATTTCGAACTGACGGGACCCATCATTTTGAAATAAGAAATGTCCTTTTGAAATAGGTTAAACCACTTTGCTTTCAAAATGGCTGTTATTTCGAAACAGTCATTTTGAAATAAGACCATTTGGACATGTTGTTTCGGAACAAATGGGTTCCGAAACAACATGATTTGACATTCTTCTCAGGGTGCTAAGCACCCTGGGAGGAAGCGCCAGCCCCTCAGCACCCTGGCCAGGGAGCCCTCAGCACCCTAACCAGGGTGCTGAGGGGAGACCCGCCTCAGGGTATGGGGGGCTGCCCCCAAGCCTGGCAGGGAGGCCCATGGTGGGGTGCTGGGCACCTGGCTCTCCCTGCTGCCGGGGCTGGTGGAAACCCCCACGGCAGGGTGCTGGGGCCCCAGCTTTTCCCCACCGTGGGGGCCGCAGCCATGGGGAGCTGGTCCCGACCCGGCTCCCCAGCGTGCCGGGGGCTGAGCAGCTGCAGCTGCAGGGAGCCAGGTCCCACCAGCTCCCCAGGCCCCTGGGCTCAGCGGCCACAGCAGTTGGGAACCCCGTGGCTCACCCCACACCCTGCTCGTGGAGCTGCAGCCTCTGGTGGGGTGGCTGCAACCACCTGAGCAGGGCACAGGGTGAGCCACGGGGCTCCTGCCCACAGCTGCAGCGGCTGAGCCCGGGGCGCTGGGGAGCCGGGTGGGGACCAACTCCCCATGGCTGCAGCCCCGGTGGCGGGGAAAAGCCAGGTGCCCTGCCACCCTGCCACAGGGCTTCCATAGACCCCAGCAGTGGGGAAAAGCCAGGCACCCCGGCAGTCCTGATGCCCCCAAGGGGTGCACCCCTCAGACCACAGCAGGGTCAGCCGCCGCAGCTGCAGCTCACCCTGACAGGGCTGCAGCCCCAGGGACCTGGGCACAGGGTGAGCCGCCACCACTGCTGCCACCCTGCGCCCTTTGCAGCTCCCCCAGGCTCCTGGCAAGCCCTCTCCCCCCCTCAGCCCTGGTTGTTGGCAACATGGCCTGCAAGGTGCCATGTTGCCACACCTCTCAGGGTGCCCCTCTCCTGAAGTAAAATAGCAAGTCCACACATAGGACCTGCTATTTTGCTTTCAGGGTTTCTCTTATTTCGAACTAAATTTTTTTTAGTTCAAAATAAGTGGTTTCGAAATAAAGGTTTTATTTCAAAATAAGTCATTTCAGAATGACTTATTTGAAATAAAACTTTGTGTGTAGACATAGCCTAAGATGTTCGAGCTTAGTTAGAACTAACCTCATGCTTCTAAGTGTGAACTAACTGTGTGTTCTAGTTTGAAATAATGCTTAGTTCAAACTAGAACAAGCGGTTAGTTCAAACTAACTGGCTTAGTTTGGACTTCTTAAATCCAAACTAAGCATTAGTCTGGTTCACATCGCACCTAGTTTAAACAAAAGTTTGAACTAAGCACTTAAGTCCAGGTTACGTACCGGACTTATTAGTTGGAACTAAGTGTTCCTTAGTTCAAACTAAGAAATTTCTTAGTTCAAACTAGGGAAAGCCTACTGTGGCCATGTGCTAAATTAGTCCAGATTAAGCCTCTCTAATCCAGACTGATTTGCCAGTATAGACATACCCTCTGAGTTTCAAAAACACAACAGCCCTCTGCCAAAGGATCTAACACTACGCTGCCTTTGAGAGACTTTTAACCTTTAGGCAGTAGAAAGGTAACAGACAGAGATGAAAGTCTTGAAGATCAAAAGCATATTTTTTAAACTCTTATTATATTATGGTTATAGTCTCTGCCTTTTTTTGTTGAGTTGATTTAAGCCACCAGTGCCTGCATCAAGGAACAGCCCAGACTCCTTGGAATGGAAGTGTGTGGGACATTTTTGTAATGGAAACATTCATGGATCATCAGAGACAGCAGGAGAGTAGGGATTGCCAATGTTTCTATAATATAAAAACAAGAGAAGAGAAACAAAGATTTGGAAATCTTCCTCTTGTGTTAGTTGAAATAATTCCATTGACATCAGTGGAGCTACATAGATCATACAAGGTGAGAGTCTGACCTACCATGTTTACACTTATTATGGGCTTGGTACAAAAACAGTAAAGTCTTGGGGAGTTTTTCCATTGAGTTCATTCCAGGGCTGCATTAAGGCAGGGGATCTAAGGACTGCAGCCCAGGATCCTGAGTTATGGGGAGGACCCAGCAGGACTTGCAAGTGGAGAGGGGAGCCTGGTGCTGGGTGCCACCGATCCCACTAGCAATGCACGAGGAAGTGAGGAGTTGGAACTTTGCCTATACAGAGCACTGGGCCAACCCTACATGACACACATGGGCTAGAATGCACTTGCCCCTCCAGCACCCCCTGCACCTGTACATCATGAAGGCGAGGGGATGAGGCAGCCCTGTCCAAGCTGGCTCTCCCAGTTGGCAAAGCTCCCTGTGTGAATGCCCACAAGACTAAGGAACAATGGTATGTGGGGGCAATGCCCCCATTGCAAGCCTGGGGGGTGTCGTCCAGGACCTCCTCAGAGGAACTGTCCCTCCACCTGAGGTCCCCAGCGGCTGCACCAACCTGGTCCCTCTACCTCCTGGCCCTGCACTGGGACCAAGAAGGGAGCTGTGCGCTTAGTGGGGGATGTCAGCTGGGGTGGCTTCTCTGAGGAGGGCCCTGCTGGCACCACACTCCCAGCCAGCATCCAGGGATATGGCCTTCTCCTGCCCCCTCCCTTGGTAACCACTGAATGAGACCAAGGATGCCCCCGGGGTGGGGGCTGAGCCAGGCAGCACAGAGGGCAGGGGTAAGTGGAGCAGGAGACATGGATACTACACAGGAAGCTAAGTCCAAGGGGATGGGCACCAGAGCCAAGCCTGTATTTATGCCTCCCCCAGCTTCACATCCCCTCCACAGGTATAGATCCCCCTCCCAGGGTAGCTGGGAGGCAACACTAGGAAGGTGCGACCCCACAAAATCTAGGAGTCCCAGCCCCACTGAAGAGTTAATCTGGACCTGGTTCAGTGGGGTCTGGATGAGGACCTAAGCAGCTTGAAATGCAGCTACTCTGCAACTGGAGATGTGATTGTAGCATAGCTGTGCATATGCAGGCTAGCTTTCATCTAGAATAATTTTACTTAGACATGGCAGCATGGGCTTCAGTGTGAGTAAGTGACTAGAGTACCAGCCCACTAGGGAGCCTGTTAGGGCTAGCCCTGTTGAACCCATTGCAATCACATCTGCACTATTCTTACCTGTGCTAGTAGATGAAAGTTACTGCAGGTATGCTACCGTCACACCTTCATATGCATTGTGAACATACCCTGCCATAGTGGGTAGATATCTGGGAGGGGACAGATAAATTCCAAGTCCTACAATAAGGAATTTTGCTGTTTAAAAGTATGGCTCACAACAGTTTTCCCATATCTAAACAGACCTTGAGGGCACCATCTTAAATGAGTGTCATTCTGTTCCCAGCACTACTCGTTAAATTAAAAACTCCAGCTTGAAGTGTGCCACATTTCTTAATCTTTTTAAATCAAGCAAAGAGGTCAATCCATGAAGCAATTTCCCAGGGGGAAACTGGAAATTGGTAAAAATATATGTCAAATGAGCCTGTAATACTGGCCTGCCACATGCCATTGCTGGAGACTTTTCAACTTTACAAGATTTGCCTGGTGTGAAAGGAGCCCAGGACTGTAGAAAATGAGACCACGGATTAAACACAACAGAGACAAAACTTAGTCGAGAAGGATATGTTTGGATGAAATTCAAGGATAATAATAATATGATTCTTTTCTAACTTCAAACCCACTTTTCTAAAAATTACACATATACCAACATTTTTTGCAGGGTAGATTTTTCTTGCCAAGTTCCAAAGGGGCAGCCATGTTAGTCTAGCCCAGCAAAAGAAACAAGGAAACCTGTGGCATTTAAAGACTAACAGATTTATTTTTGGCATGTGCTTTCGTGGGAGAAAATCCCACTTTATCAGATGCTTCGAAGAGTTCCCCCATTTTTAAAGCATCTGATGAGGTGGGATTTTCTCCTGCAATAGCTCATGTGAAAAATAAATCTGTTAGTCTTTAAGGCTATGTCCACATGCAGGGCCTTGTTTCGAAAAAAGTTATTTTTCGGGTATCTTAGGTGCCTATACACTAATGCAAGGAGCCTGGGAAATAAACAGGAAGAATTGGAAGTACTAGTGCAGACAAAGAACTATGATATCATAGGAATAACAGAGACGTGGTGGGATAGTCTGCATGACTGGAGCTCTGCCATGGATGGGTATAAACTGTTCAGGAAAGACAGGCAGGGAAGAAGAGGGGGAGGAGTAGCATTATATGTAAAAGAGCTCTATGACTGCTCAGAGCTCCATTATGGAAATGGAAGCGTGCCTGTAGAAAGTCTGTGGGTTACATTGAGAGGGGAAAGCAACAAGGGGGATGTTGTGGTGGGGGTCTGCTATAGACCACCAGACCAGAAGCAGGAGGTGGATGAGGTGTTCTATGGACAACTAGCAGAAGCTTGTAGATCACAGGCCCTGGTGCTCATGGGGGACTTCAATTACTCTGACATCTGCTGGGAGGCCAATACAGCAGTGCATGGGCAATGCAGGAAGTTTTTAGAGTGTGTTGGGGACAACTTTCTAGTATAAATGCTGGAGGAACCAACTAGGGGCCTTACACCTCTCAACCTGCTGCTCACAGACAGGGAAGAATTGATCAGGGACGTAGAGGTAAATGGCAAGCTAGGCAGTAGTGACCATGACATGGTTGAGTTCAGGATGCTCATTAAAGGAAGGAAGGAAAGAAGCAAAACAAAAACCCTGGACTTCAAAAGAGCAGATTTTGGGTCCCTCAGGGAACTGATGAGCAGGATCCCTTGGGAAGCTAATCTGAAGGGGAAAGGAGTCCAAGAAAGCTGGTTATATTTTAAAGAAACCCTGCTAAGGGCACAGGAAGTTGCCATTCCAGTTAGGAGAAAGAACAAACATGTGAGAAAGCCAGAATGGCTTAGCAGAGAACTCTGCTCTGAGCTTAAACATAAAAAGGAAGCTTACAGGAAGTGGAAGCTTGGTCAGATGACCAAGGAGGCATATAAAGATATTGCTAGGGACTGCAGGGATAAAATCAGAAAGGCCAAAGGACAAATGGAGCTGCGGCTAGCGAGGGATGTAAAGGATAACAAGAAGGGGTTCTACAAGTATGTTAATAATAAGCAGAGGATCAGGGATGGTGTAGGTCCCTTGCTGAATGGGGCAGGCATCCTTGTGACAGAGGATGAAGAAAAAGCTGAAGTGCTCAATGCTTTTTTTGCTTCAGTTTTCACAGGCAGGGTCAGCTCCCAGCCCACTACCATGGGTATGGCAGATTGGAGAGAAGAGAGGCCCTTGGTGACGGAAGGTCAGGTTAGGGACTGCTTAAAGAAGCTGAATGTGCACAAGTCCATGGGGCTGGACGAACTGCATCCAAGGGTGCTGAGGGAATTGGCCGATGAGATAGCAGCACCGCTGACCGTTATTTTTCAAAACTCATGGAGAACAGAGGAGGTGCCAGAGGATTGGAAAAAAGCAAATGTAGTGCCTATTTTCAAGAAAGGGAAAAAGGAGGATCCGGGGAATTATAGACCAGTCAGCCTCACCTCAATCCCTGGAAAAATTATGGAGCAGATTCTTAAAGAATCCATCCTCAAACACTTAGAGGAAAATAAAGTGATCAGGAACAGTCAGCATGGATATACCAAGGGTAAATCATGTCTGACCAATCTCATTTCCTTCTATGAGCAGATGACTGGTTTTCTGGATGCAGGAAGAACCGTTGATGTGATATACCTTGATTTTAGCAAGGCTTTTGATACAGTTTCCCACAGCATTCTCCTTGGCAAATTAAGGAAGTATGGGTTGGATAGGTGGACTATAAGGTGGATAGAAAACTGGATAGATCAACGGTTTCAGCGTGTAGGAATCAATGGTTCCATGTCTAGCTGGCAACCAGTCACGAGTGGTGTGCCCCAGGGGTCGGTCCTGGGGCCGGTTCTGTTCAACATTTTCATCAATGATCTGGATGATGGAATAGACTGCACTCTCAGTAAGTTTGCGGATGACACCAAGCTGGGGGGAAGAGTAGACACGTTGGAGGGCAAGGACAGGATTCAGGAAGACCTAGATAAATTGGAACAGTGGGCCAATAAAAATCTTATGAGGTTCAGTAAGGACAAGTGTAAAATCCTGCACTTGGGACGAAAAAATCCCATGCACTGCTACAGGCTGGGGAACATTCAGCTAAGTAGCAGCAGTGTAGAAAAGGACCTGGGGGTCATGGTGGATGGGAAGCTAGATATGAGTCAGCAGTGTGCTCTTGCTGCCAAAAAGGCCAATGGCATACTGGGCTCCATCAAAAGAAGTATTAGCAGCAGGTCAAGGGATGTGATCATTCCCCTCTATTCTGCACTGGTGAGGCCACATCTAGAATACTATGTTCAGTTTTGGGCTCCCCACTACAAAAAGGACAGGGACATGCTAGAGAGAGTTCAGAGGAGGGCAACCAAAATGATTAAAGGGCTGGAGCACAAGCCCTATGAGGATAGACTGAAAGCATTAGGCTTATTTAGTCTGCAGAAGAGAAGATTGAGGGGGGATTTGATAGCAACCTTCAACTACTTGAAGGGATGCTCTAAGGAAGATGGAGCTTGACTGTTCTCGGTGGTAACAGAGGACAGAATAAGGAGCAATGGTCTCAAGTTGCAGTTAGGGAGGTCGAGGCTGGATATTAGAAAAAACTTTTTTACTAGGCGAGTGGTGAAGCATTGGAATGAGCTGCCAAGGGAGGTGGTGGAGTCTTCATCTTTGAAGGTGTTTAATGCCTGGCTAGACAAAACCATGACTGGGATGGTTTAGTGGGAGTGGTCCTGCCTCTGGCAGGGGGTTGGACTAGATGACCTATGAGGTCCCTTCCAACCCTAGGATTCTATGATTCTATGATAAGTCATTTCGAAATAAAGCCCTTATTTCAAAACGACTTAATTTGAAATAACTAAAATCCCATTTGAAACAAGAGAAAAGCCCCAATCGAAATAGCATGTCCAAACAGAGGACTTGCTATTTCGATTGAGGAGAGAGGCATGATGGGTGGTGTGGCAACATGGCCCCCCAGCGGGGCCATGTTGCCAACCAATCCCCTACCACTGGCTCTCTAGAGCCAGTGGCAGGGGAAAAAAGACGGGGGGGGGGGGTGGAGGGACAGAGGGGAAGCCCCTGTTCCCCCTGGCTTCCCCCACCGCCCCACCACCCTAAGCGGGGCCATGGGTCGCCTAGGTCCCTGCTACCCCCTTTCCCCACCCCAGCCTCAAGTCAGGAGCAGGGTCTAGGAGCCCCATGGGGTTGGGAGCTGTTTGCCGCAACAATTTCACAGTGAAATTGACCAGGCTGGGAGTTGCTTGCAGTTTGCGGGCAAGCAGCTCCCAGCCTAGCCCCCGCTCCTGCCTTGAGACTGGGGTGGGGAAAGGGGGTAGCAGGGGGCTAGGTGACCCATGCCCCCAGGGCAGAGAGCCTGATCTGCCCCTGCCCGGGTTAGGTATCTGCCCCCCTAGCTGGCACAGGGGCTGCCGCAGCCCCACCTGCCCCTGCCCACCTGCCTCGAGGGCTGGGGCAGGAGAAAGGGCTCTGCCCTCCCACCCAGCCTCGCTGCTTGCTGCCCGGACGGGGCAAGGGGGGCAGTGGCAGCCTGCTTTGCCCCCCACCTGGGCTCAGGGGTAGCTGCCAGCCCTGCAGGAGCCGGCTAGCGCAGGGCCGGCAGCTCTCCCTGAGCCCAGGCGGGGGCAAAGCCAGCATCCACAGCTCCCGTTGGGCTGGCAGCTCTCCCCAAGCCTGGGCAGGGAGCAAAGCCGGCACCTGCAGCTCCCGCAGGGCCGGCAGCTCCCCCCGAGCCCAGGAGGATGGCAGAGCCCCTGCGGTTGCACCAGCTGGCTTCGCCTGCGGCTTCCCCTTGCTGGGGGCAGGGGGGGCAAAGGGTCTGAGGCACCCGACCCTCCCCTGCTCCCAGCAAGGGGAAGCGGCCGGGGAAGCCGACTGGTGCACCCGCCGCGCCCTCGTGGGACCTTCCTCCCAGGGTGCAGAAAGGTCATTGTTATTTCAAAACAATGGTTGTTTTGAAATAACATGTCCAAACATTGTTATTTCAAGACAACCAGTTTCGAAATAACCGTTGTTTCGAAACCAAAGTGGTTTAAGTGGTTTTGAAATGACGGCTCTTGTTTCAAAGCGAGTGGCTCCCTCATTTCAAAACAAGAAAATGTCATGTGGACATACAGTTTTTTATTTTGAAACAACCAGTGTTGTTTCAAAATTAAAGACTCGTGTGGACATACCCTAAGAGTCACAGGATTCCTAGATTTTTCTTAACATTGATATTCTGCAGTTGAAGGTCTGAAGCATGCGCTATTTTATATCAGTTTTGAACTGCTTCAGCAGACCAGATCAATAGCTGAGGATTGACATGTCATACTATCACCCTTCCCATGCCCTTTTTTCCCAACAATGCCACGGTGGGGAAGTATAAGATCCCCCATGCCAGCCAAACCCCTCTGGATAATCATATGTAAATTGGGGAATGTTTCCTGGGCTTATTACACAGGCTGCTGAGCCAAGTTCCATGACCAGTGTGATTCAAAATGGTTGCTGTGCATTGGAGAATATGATCCGATCTGAGCTGTCTGGGTCATCATTTGGATTTAGTAGTATTAACTGTCCACATTTCTTAAAGAGTTTCACGGTGCATAACAAAACAATGTGGGTGAGGTAGTATTTTCCAGTGACCAGGTTTCACTGGTGAAAGACAAGCTTACAAGCTATTCAGAGTGTAGCAAGGAGGCAGGGCCCTCCTCAAAGTCCAGAAAAGGGGGAGGGAACTCGACCCATTGGGACAAAGCTGATTTGACCTGCCCATCTGGCCGGAAGCCAAGAGGCAGGGCAAGAAGTACAAAAAGAGCATGGGCACCCTCATTTCGGCCCAAACTCCCAGAAAGACAGGACATCTCTTCCCTTCTGCAGGAGCTGCCCTTACTCTGGGACCAATACCCTAGGAAGGAGCTGCCTACAGGCTGAAAGCCGCCTCCTGCACCCTCCTGGGCATCCAGACCAAGGGACGGGAACCAGTCAGACCCCAGCTGTTGGGACAAGGCGCCGTGGCCTGGTGGCCCAGAGGAGCTGCTAGCTGCTTGGGGTCTGAAGGCACCCCTGGGACCCAGCCACCTGGAAGACTTGGTCACCCGCCTGACAGCACAGACTTAAAAGAGATGCCAGATGCTGATGTTCAAGAGAAGGCTACAGAAGGCTGTGACCCACAGGAACTGCTATCAGCAGACAGCCTTGACGAGCTACTTACCGTCCATAGATGAGGAGGAGGAGGAGGAGTTCTGCAATCTACCCTTCAGGGGCTACCCCAGCAAGGTTGAACAGGTACCACTGGGAGAGGGTACAGGGGGTGGCTCAGGGGAGCTGCATCATGGGCTCCCCGACCTGATGCTGAGGATGGAGTCAGTGTGCGGTGGCTGGGACCCCACTGAACTAGGCAGCTGCGATTAAGGACCTGGCTTAGGACACAGTGGAGACAGGTGCCCTCTTCCTTTGCTACCCCCAGAGTGATGCTGCCAGTGGCCGCCCGACCCCTGAAACTGCACACCTACCTGATCCCCACAAGTGCCTGTTTCTCTAACTCTTGTGTTTGGCAGTCAAACCTGAAGGGCCAAGGACTCTTGTGTTTGGCAGCCATGCCTGAGGAGGGGGTAGGGAGTCAAAAAGGAGGAAGTACACTCCCCACCTTGGCAGAGGTAGGCAGAGATGCCCCTATTACACAGAGCTCTTCTTCAAGCCTGGGAAAAGTACTTCAAGGTTATGTCTACAGTGCAATTGGAAACTCACAGATGTCCCATGCTGGCTGATTTGAGCTTGCAGGACTCAGGTTAAGTGACTATTTATTGCTATGTATATATTCTAGCATGATCTGGAGTCCAGGTTTTAGGACCCTGTGAGATGGGAGTGTCCCAGAATCTGGTCTGCAGTCCAACCAAGTCTGAATGGCTACACCAGCCATGGTCAAACTGTGACTCACGAGCCACTTGTGGCTCTTCAAAGAAAAAATGTGGCTTGCCAAAGAGTATGGCAGGGAAGGGCAGCATGGTGGGAGACAGGGGGGAGAAGTGTGGCATGGTTGGGGACAGCAGAGAAGCAGCAGCATGGTAAGAGCCAGTAGGGAAGCAGTGGCATGGTTGGTCTGGCAAGGAAGTGACGGCATGGTTGGGGACTGCAGGAAAGCACGGCACGGTCAGAGCTGGTATGGAAGCAGCAGTATGGTTGGAGCCAGCAGGGAAGCCGCAGCATGGTTGGGGATGGGAGGGCAGAAATGAGGCACGGTCAGGGAGAGCAGAGAAGCAGCAGAATAGTAAGAGATGGGAGTGAAGTGGCAACGGGTGAGGGGAGTGCGGCATGGTCTCAGAAGCTGCAGCATGTTTAGATTTTCTCATAGGCCCTAATGCAGTTTACTCATTGTTAAAATCATGTTTTACAAGTCCTAAACATGATGTGGAAAACTAAGAAATGAAAATACAAAGGAGAAAAGTTTAAAACTGAATGTAAATTACTTTCAGTTTTTGGCACAACTTACTGCTGTGAAGCATTATATTCCACAATGAAATTTGTTAAATCGAAAAACTGTGCAATACTTACAGATCAACACCTGAGAGAGCTTTTACATACTGCATTGATAAGTTACTGCCCACATTTTAAAAAAATTGCCACTAGCCTACAGCGTTCTACATCCAGCGACAGCTAAGTTTTTACTGTATAGGACTAGTTTTCGTGGTAACCTGAAGTAATTATTAGAATCTGACATTAGTAGGATCAATATTTGCCCTGTTTTTACGCTAAAATTAAAATGCTCAATTAATTTTAAGATTAGTAATTTTGCAGTAGGTAAAACTATGTGGTTATATGCCTCAGTGCAGCTCTCAAAGGTTTAATAATCAACTTGTGCGGCTCTTGAGTTCCATAAGTTTGGCCACCCCTATTCTAAACTGTAACTAAATAGACTCTTAGCTTGAGCCCCCAGAGTCTGAGTTAGGAATATGCACCAGCCACAGATGTGTAACTTCAGTGTAGAGATAGTGAAATAGTCACAGTGAAATAAAGGTGGAACAGATTGTTAAGCATAAGTAGTTAATACATATCCTAAAAGATCACTGGGAAATGACCAATTAACACCTCTGCAGTTATAGACCAAAAAAGAAGTGAGTCTGTTTGTACCACTGTTGTGGCCAGGAACATTATAAATGCCTTTATGTTATTACCAATGGCATACATTTCAAGTATTATATAATGTTATACCGTGCTATGCAATGTTGTTGTAACCACATCAGTCCCAGGATATTAGAATAACAGGATGGGTGAGGTAATGTATTTTATTGAACCAAATTCTGTGGGTGGGAGAGACAAGCTTTGTAGCTTAGATAGAGCTTGTGAGGACCTGAAGAAGAGCTCTGTGTGGCTCTGTAGCTTGTCTCTCATTGACATAAGTTTGTCCAATAAAAAAATTAACTCACCCACCTTGTCTCTCTAATTATACTGCACTACCATATAGCCTAAACTCTTCCTACACAATACCATTGTTCCATAATAACTAATATGCAAGTACCGTTAGTTCAAAAGGAGAAGAAGCAGAAAGAACATGTAAAATTTAAGAAGATGAGTCAATTATTTGGCACAAACAAAATCTGGGGAAGTGTAACATTTTGTATTTTTTTCTTCTTTCAGAGGACCTTAAAGTAAATAGCAATTTGATAAATAGAGACTAAACATTCCCCCACTTTTATCATTTAAGCAAGCAAAAGGCCCACATGTGGTAAATAGAGATGACCCATGTCCACCAACAGAAGGGAGACAGAATGAAAGGATGTGACAAAGAGGAGACATTCTTCATTTTTTTGGGGGGGGGATGCTGTGTGTGAGCTTCTGTTTTCCCCATATGGTACTCATGTATTTTGGCGACTCAATGCGTGTTCATTGCAGAGGCCACTCTGTGAGAGGGATCTCAGTGTGTATTCATTGCAGAGGCCACAAGAGGGCAGATGTGTCTTCTTCAGTCACACAAATGCAGACCTGGACAGGACCTTATGCCCTTCATCAACCAGCTGCAAAAGGCTCTAGCAGGTGGAGATTGGGAGGAGTGGCCACCTTGCCTGGGAAGGAGACAAAGGATGGTCAAGAAGGATAGGTCTGGGGGATTACTGGCTGAAAGAGGCCAGGCTCTCTGTGAGGGTTCATGTGGGAGCAGAGCTCGTGGACTTAGGGGCTCCTCAGGAGGTTGCTGTTGTAACTGCTAATTAAGCTGTTAACAAAGTCTTCCTACAGTGTGATCCTGAGAACTAATAAACCCTTCTGACTTCCATGCTGGCTGTGAATCACTTCTGACTACAGAGAGGGTACATGGCCCTTTGGGGTATGGACTATCACCCCAAGGTGTCGTCCAAGGGATGCAACCTCCAAGGTAAGGGTTGGATTCAGCTGCACTGGTATGTGGAAATCCAAAGGAGGAGACTCTGAAGCACTGGAGTCCTGACTTGCTGTATCCCAAGTGATTCCAGAGCACGGCTCCTAAGAGAATCCGTCACAGGTTAGCTGGCTTCAGCAGTGTTACTGAGCATGCTCAGTCCACGCAAGCATGCTTAGGACGAATGAATTAGCATGCCCTTGCTATGCCTCATTTCTATTGATAGGTGTCTTTCTTTTTCCCTTGCTTTCCTGTAGCCCAATAGAGAACAGCAAGTGTTGAAGGAGCAGGGTAGAAGGGGCTAGCAGCATACCTTCGGTGCATTGATATAGAGGATAATAATAGAATGTTAGAAGTGTGTGGGCTTCCATCACAAAGGACACGTCTATACACAGAAGTTATACCATTTTAACTATGCCAATATACTTAAAGTGGTATAATACAATTTGCCAAATTCCAAAGGGGCAGCCATGTTAGTCCAGTCCAGCAAAAAAAAACCAAGGAGCCCTGTGGCACTTAAAGACTAACAGATTTTTATTTTTCGCATGAGCTTTCATGGGAGAAAATCCCACTTCGTCAGATGCTTTGAGGAAGAGGGAATTTACAGAATGGAAAGAAAATAAATGCAATGCAAGGGAGTGTAAAACATGGGATCAAGTCATACAGTAACAGCAATTCAGAGCAGTTGTTAAGGTTCAAACCCTGGGCACGATGAAGTCAAATTATCTGTTATAATGGGAAAAGAAGCCATAGTCATGATTTAATCCTGCTTTCACACAGTCTAATTTGCATATTAATTCCACTTCAACTGTTTCTCTTTGAAGTCGTGGTGTCCCATTGACGTCCCTGAGTACAGTCGTTAACAAATCATTTTTGAGTGATTCGAAAGATGGAAGTGTTCAGCAACTGGTTTTTTTGTTTTGTGCTTTCTGATGTCAGTTTTATGTTCATTTATTCTTTTGTGCAGGGATTGTCCTGTGTGTCCAATGTATAAGGTTTTGGGGAATTTCTGTCACATGATAGTATAGCTCACATTAGTGGATAAGCAGCTGAATGAGCCTTTGATAGAGTAGCTGGCTTGATTAGAACCTATCGCTGTGTTCACACACAGGGGGTTATTTCGATACGGTTGTTTTGAAACAACCGTATCGAAATATCGCCTTATTTTGAAATGACTTATTTCAAATTAGCAAAAAAGTCACTTCGAAATAAGGAGAAAAGCCAGAATTGAAATAGCAATTCCGGACAACAGTTATTTCTAAACGACTCACCGTCGTTTTGAAACAACATGTTTAGACAATGGTTGTTTCGAAACAAGTCATTTTGAAACCACCATTTTTTCTAAACAACATGTTCGCACGGCGTTGTTTTGAAACAACTGTTGCAAAACAACGTTGTTTCGCCCACAGACTAGATTTAACTTGTTTTGAAACAAAGCGGTTGTTTTGGAACAACAGTTCCCATTGTTCCGAAACAACCGTGCATCGTGTGAACAGCTGAAACCTTATTTCAAAACAACCTCCGTTGTTTCGAAATAAGGAGGCTGTGTGAACACAGCCTATGGTGGTATCTTTTGTGCAGATATGTGGGCAAAGTTGGCAACATGGTTTGTTGTAGGGGTGTGTGGCTGCTTTAATGTTTCTGTTGTTAGGTCTGTAGTTGCTGGTGAGCATCTGTTTAAGGTTAGGGGGCTGTCTGTAGGCAAGGAGAGGTCTTTCTCCCAAGGCTTGAAAGAGTGAGGGATCATCTTTTAGGATAGGCTGTAGGTCCTTAATGATCTGTTGTAGAGGTCTGACTTGGGGGTTGTATGTGGTAACAAGTGGTGTTCTATTGTTTCCTTTTTTGGGCCTTTCCTGCAGTAGATGACTTCAGGGTACCCGTCTGGCTCTTCAATTTGTTTTCTTACTTCCCCATGTGGGTATTGTAGTTTTAATAATTCTTGATACAGATCCTCAAGGTTCCTGAGCAAAAGAATAAATGAACACAAAACTGACATCAGAAAGCACAAAACAGAAAAACCAGTTGCTGAACACTTCCATCTTTCTAATCACTCAAAAATGATTTGTTAACGACCGTATTCAGGGACGTCAATGGGACACCACGACTTCAAAGAGAAACAGTTGAAGTGGAATTAATATGCAAATTAGACTGTGTGAAAGCAGGATTAAATCATGACTATGGCTTCTTTTCCCATTACAACAGATAATTTGACTTCACCCTGCCCAGGGTTTGAACTTTAACAACTGCTCTGATTTGCTGTTACTGTATGACCTAATCCCATGTTTTACACTCCCTTGCATTTATTTTCTTTCCATTCTGTAAATTCTCTCTTCTTCAAAACACCTGATGAAGTGGGAGTTTCTCCCACGAAAGCTCATGCAAAAAATAAATCTGTCAGTCTTTAAGTGCTACAGAGCTCCTTGTTTTTATAGTGCAATTTACCAGTAAAAGAATACTTACAGGAATAGTCTATTTTTATGCTGGAAGGAAGAAAAACAGTGTCATTATATATCAGTATAAATGCATCCCCCCTAGGCCTTTTACTGGTATAACTATTTTGGTAAGATATCACACCCAAAACACCATAGATGTATCTATATAAAAAGATGGAGGGAGTTCCTTCCTCTACTAAAAGTTGAGCTAGTTGCAATATTTCAAACAAAATGATTTTTGCTGAGCTATGATTTTTTTCCAAAAAATCATTTATTTTTGAGAAAACTGGTGACTTTTTGGAAAATTTTCACATCAACTTTCAATTAAAATAATCAGTAACACTGAAATAGCTGTCAAAAGAGTTGTTGGCATTTTTAATTACTCAGCAGTCAGGCTTTGGAGTTTCAATGACATTTTGGTTAAAAATATTTTTAAATTATCAGAAAAACAGTGGCAAAAAAAAGGAGGAAACTGGATCCATCATCTATAGAAAGAAAACAACTTTGAAATTTCAGTGTTTTTCTGCCTAGTTGTTTTTCCATTTTTCTTCTGGTTCTGAGTGGAAATACAGAGTAAGACATTCCTCTGGGCACATTCATAGAATGCAATGTCTGTTCCTAATGGGGAAAATCAGACTCTGGGCATAGATACATGCTTGATGGGGGAAATTCACATTCCCTTTGACAGAAACACCCTGTAGTAACCCTTGGGGAAGAAGGGGTTAACACTCTGGTCAGTGAGTCCCAGGACAGCCAAAAGGAACAAAGCAGAGCTTTTTGAATTGGAGCGGCAGCCTTGCCTGTTCCTCTTTGGATGCAGCAGAGCTCCTGGGAGGATCAGGAGGAGGCCAGAGGAGCCTGAGGAAGAATCCAGCAACATCCTTACCAAAGATAACTTAAGTTAGTTACTGACCAGGCATGGGTAGAACAGGGAATGTTTTACTTAGATGCAGTCAGGGTATTTTCTTTGGTTTTGGCTTGTTTTTGGATTTCTCTGTGCTGAACACATGTACCCCCTCCCCATACCCTGTAACTACCTAAGTTAATTCACAGAAAAGCAATTCTCTGTGGTTTTATCTGTTCTTTTTAATTAAAGATTTTACCTCTTAGTAAGCTCTGGTTCTGTGTCCTGAAAGGCAAGAAGTTTGTGTGCATGTGCCTCAGACTGCACAGCCAGCTACTAAGAGAGATTCTGTTCCATTTCCAGCTGATATCCCAGCTGGGGTCAGTCACTTTCCTGAGAGGACTAAAAGTGATTGAGGATACCTCCCAGGAAGGAATTCCCAAGTGCACCTTCCTGGGTTTCAAGAGGTTTTTGCATTTGGGTGGTGGCAGCGATAGCACTCGAAGGCCAGGAATTGGAGGCCTTGGAGAGTTTTAAGAGCAGGCTTTAAGGCCAGTGGCTTTTAAGGCCTGTTGCAGGCCCCCACCTTCTGCACTCAGAGTGCCAGAGTGGGGATACAGCCTTGACATCCCCAATGAGAAAAAACTGATGCAGAGTCATCAAGAATTTCAAAGAGTCAGCTTAGGGATCTGTGACCTGAGGAAAGAATGAAGTGTAGGTGTGTTTAGCAGGGTTGATTGGTTGTGAAAGGAGGCTCAGGGTCAGACTGGGACATAGCAAAGGGGACAGGAGTAAAAAGTAAAATTAGATGGTCAGTGGAGATGACCAGTGGCTACTGTCTTTTTTCAAGGGTAGGCAGGGAGAAGAGTGTGTGTTGGTGGGAGTCTGCACATCTTCAGGAGAAGCTGGAAAGCAATGGCAGGAGTTAAATCAGAAGAATTACTGTGGGAGGGTCCAGAGCCTTAGGTTGATTGATTTTTCCTAGGAGATCAGACATGACTCTCTATGAGTGAATAGGTAGGAAAATGGAGAACAGGGCCAGGATGGTCAGCCATCTTGTTTAAGGGCAGTTTGTATCTAATAGCCAAGCCCTCTACTACTGCTTATTTTGGACACCAGCCCAGTTTACAGTTGATTCATAGTTCAGGGATTAGAAAGAAACTTTATCTTTGGGCAAGCTGTTTATTCCAAAAGTGATTTACTGCAGGATTTCGTGCACCTTCCTTGGAAACAGCGGATGGTGCTCACGGTCAGAGACAGCATTCTGGACTCAATGAATCAGAGGTCTAATCCACACTGGCAATTCCTGTATTCCCATTTGTATGTTCTGCCTCCATAAATTCCTTGTGTGATGTTTCAGATAGTTGTAGAATGTTTACTTGCTGCTCTAAACTGCTGTCCTGCTGCAGTAGTGATAGTTCAGTGCTATAGAAAGTGACTCCTGGATGATCCTTATGTCCTCCACAGAAGTGATATGAAGCTTGTTTAGGAAAGTGCTCTGAGATATTTGACTAAAGGATTCTTTAGAAATGCACAGTCTAACTCATAGATGCATACGATTAAAATTACTCATTGTTGGTCATACAAAGTGGATGAGAAAATAACTTTTATTGGACCAAATTCTGTGGTGAGCGAGACAAGCTTTTGAGTTTACACAGAGCTCATTGTCAGGGACCAGAAGAATTTTGTGTAAGTTTGAAATCTTGTCTCTCACCAACAAGAGCTGGTCCAACAAAAGATATAACCTCAACTCCTTTGTGTTTCCAGTATTCCAGAACTAACATAGTTATGACAACTCTACATATTATTATTTGGTGTTGTTAGTACTGTATTGTAGAAGCTTCAATCAGGGATCAGGGCCCCAGTATTCAAGACACTGTACACATGCATAATGAGTAACCAGCCCTTCGGCAACACCTTACAATTTACATTTACAAATGATCCATTCTAGCTCATCTATGAAGGAATCTATCTCCACTATCCAAAACAAACATTCCAGGTTTCAGACAACTGTAAATATCCAGTTAAAAAAATGGGCAGATTTTATTTTAAAAATTTTGTTCCAAGTTATGTCACATGAAATTTAGAAAATAAACCCCTTAGTTCTAGACTAAACATATGCCGACTATATTTTTAACTCAAATTTATGTCAGCTAGTTGAAATGAAGTGGACACTACATTGTCTGCAGTATTCTTTACCCAGAGCACTGCAGACCAGACACATTCTTTTGGAAAAACTGAGGCCATGTGTATTTTAAAATTTGATTCCAAAGAAAACTATGTGAAACGAGACCATTCAATACAGACATGTACCTTGAAGAAGAAAATTATATCAGCCAACCAACACTTTGCAATTGGCAAACTGACTTTTTCTCTTTTATGGATTCTACCATGCATAAGTATGTATGCATTCATGAATATTCAAATTTTCAGCATTAGCTTGGGTCCCACTGTGATTCCTCCACAAAATTAGAAGCTCATCATTATTGATTTGTGAGTGGCTGTCATGCTATTAGCACTTAGAAATAAAAGAAAACTACTATATATGTTTTTATTTATATATTAGCGTGGTTATTGCTAATAGTAGTCAAGTTATTACGGGCCTGTTCATAAAATAGTAGCTTCCCTTAAAAAAGAATAAGTTATAACACATATGGACACAAAGTGGGTGACATAATTTTTTTAGTGGTCCAACTTCTGTTGACAGTAGGGCTGACCTTTTGAGCTTCATAGAGCTCTTCCTCAAGTCTTCACTGTTGCCCCATTGCAGTCTCTCTCTACCTTTCCTTACCTTCTTACTAACCAAGAGTTGTACAGTTTAGATGCTGCTGAAAGAACGAACTGATGTTTAGTCACCTCATTTCCTGCAGGGACAAATGAAACATTTTGAAGAAAGTTGTGTTCCTCAGTATAAATTGATATATGTATTGTATTTTCTTGCTACAGAACAAGGGAAACTTACAAACCACCTATACTGTAACAGTTCTGGCAGAGTTTTCAGTATTGTGATTGGATTTACCTCTTCTGTACCCTCTTGTGGCACATCAGGGCACAATTCACCCATCTCTGAGTTTTTCCTGGTACGTCATGGTTTCCCTGAGGTCTGAGATTGTGGAGCTAGTCAAGATACATTTCAGACCTACCTCTTCTTGTGTGTTAAGTTTCAAATGGAATAAAGAACAAAAAATCCCACAATTCAAAACAGGGTCACCCAACAAACTGTCAGTGGGACCCCACCCTGCTATTCAAGAATTATTTCAAACTGACTACATCCCCAGGTCTAGTCATCCTTGATAGCAGAGGCTCATTTGACCAGCAACAAATCTCTACCTCTGGACTATAACCAAGATTTTCTCCTATCAAAAGCAGAGCTCAATTCTCATTCCAATCAGTTGTAAAGTAGGTTAGGTCTCCTCCTCTTACCTGCATTCTCTGTACCTTATTTATACATCAGGTGCAGTTGGGTGAGGCCAGTTGGGTCCACCAGCTCTCATTAACTCTCATAGAATCAGAAAGTGGAGGGGACCATGAGAAGTCATCATGTCCTGTCTTTTGCACTCATGGCAGGACCAAGTACACTCTTAAACCATCTCAGACATGTGCTTATCTAACCCTCTCTTAAACGCTTCCAGTGTTGGAGATTCTACAACTTGCCTAGGTGACTTATTCCAGCAGTTAATCACACTGACAGTTAGGACTTTTTTCCTAATGTCCAGCCTAAGCCTCCCTTGTAATTTAAGTCCATTGCTTCTTGTCCTATCATTGGCAGTTAAGGAGAAAAGGTTTTCTTCCTCCTCCTCATGACAGCCTCTTTAGAAAATTGTTTCAAAATTTTGAAAAATTTATCATATCCCCTCTCTGTCTCCTCTTTTCTAGACTAAACAATCCCAGCTCTTTCAATCTTCCATCATAAATCAAGCATTCCAGATCTGTAATCATTCACATTGCTCTTCTCTGGATTTTCTCTAATTTGTCCTTTTTTCCTGAAATGAGGCACCTGGCCTGGACACAATGATCCAATTGAGGCCTACTCGGGGTGGAGTTGAGCATAACAATTACTTCTCCTGTCTTACTTATAATACCAGTGTTAATACATCCCGGAATGGTGTTTGGTTTTTTTGCAACAGTGTTACACTGTTGACTCATATTTAGCTTGTGGTCCACTATGACACCCAGGTCTCTTTCCGCAGTACTTCTTCCTAGGCATTCATTGCCCATTTTGTATATGTGCAATGGATTATTCTTTCCTAATTGGGATACTTTACATTTGTCTTTATTGAATTTCATTCTGTTTACCTCAGACGATTTCATCAGTTTGTCCAAATCATTTTGAATTGTGATCCTATCCTCCAAAATACTTGCAAACCCTCCCAGCTTGGTATCATTGGCATACTTTATAAGTGTACTGTCTAAGCCATTATCTAAATCATTGATGAAAATATTGAACAGAACCAGACCCAGAACCGATCCCTCCGATACTCTGCTTGTTATGCCTTTCCAGAATGACTGTGAATTGTTGATAACTACTCTCTGGGAGCAGTTATCCAACCAGTTTTTCACCTATATTATAGTAGCCCCATCCAGGCTGTACTTCCAAAGTTTGTCAATGAGAAATTGATGTAAGACTGTATCGCCTCACTAAAGTCTAGATACATCACATCTACCGTTTCCCCTCTATCCACAAGGCTTCTTACCCCATCATAGAAAGCTATCAGGTTAGTTTGGCACAATTTGTTGTTGACAAATCCATTTAAGAAAATGTTTATGTTATCCTTTTGCCTTCAGCTAATTCGATCCCAGTTTGTACCTTTGCCTTTCTGATTTTTCCCCTAAAAACTGTGTTAGTTGTTTATAGTCATCCTTTGTGATTTGCCCAAGTTTCCACTTTTTTTAGTATTCTTTCTTCCTTTTTAAATGATTGAAAATCTCCTGGTTAAGCCAGGTGCTTTCTTGCCATATTTCGTATCCTTCCTGTGCATTGGAATAGTTTGTACTTGTGCCCTTAATACTGTCTCTTTGACAAACTGCCAACTGTCTTCAGTTGTTTTTGCTTTTAGACATGTTTCCCAGGGGATCCTACCTATCAACTCCCTGAGTATACTGAAGTCTGACTTCTTGAAATCCATTTTCTTTATTTTGGTGTTCTCATATCTGCCCTATTACATACAGGGAAATGTAGCTACAAGCATATTGAAGAAGCCAATAGAACTAGAATGCTAACTGCTAAACTAGTGGATTTTTTTTTCATTTAAAAATGTCCTATTTTAGTGCTAACTTTCAGTGTTGCAAGGAAGATTTTTAAAGGTTCCCTTTTGGGGCAAAAAACTTAAATTTATTTTTAAAAACAGTAAAAACAATGTCTTGAAAAAAATTTTCCCTGAAAATATTTTCCATTTTCTATCCATCTCTATACCTGGCCAATAAGACATATTTAGAATAGTGGTTTAGGTGATTTAATTTAGGTAGCTTCAAGTCACCTTTTGGCATGATTTCACCAGCAGATGAGTATAAAGATCCAGGCCCTTTTGTGCACTCTATTACATTTTTAATAGGGTTGTCAGTTAATCACCATTAATTCTTGTGATTAACTGAAATAAAAATTAACACAATTAATGCATTCATCATATACCACTTTGTGGGGAGGGAGATATCAGTGATAATGGGGCTGAAGCCGCAGCCTATAGCTGTGAAGGAGTTGGTTGGAGCCGTGGGCCCAGTGCAGGGTTAAAGCTCAGAGCCCTGTGTCCCAAACTGTGTGCCCATTGGGGCTGAAGCCTCCTGTCATGAATGGGACTGAAGCACCGAATCTCAATGAAGCTGAAGGTAGATGGGTGCAATATTTTTTTAAAGTCCAAATGGGGTCACCAGCACAAAAATTTAGAGAACAGCATGCTGAGTACCTGAGGTAAAATCTACTTTGTTTTGCAAATAAAGTCTCAACTCAACTGAAAGGTATTACGTCATATAATCATCATCATCATCTACATTTGTAAGTTCAATGTTCATGATACAATAGTTGTACTATAGTACTTGTGTTAAGTGAATTGAAATACTGTTTCTTTTATCATTTTTATAGTAAAAATATTTGTCATAAAATGTAGTATAAAGTGAAGACTGTATACTTTGTGTTCTGTGTTGCAATACAAATCCATATATTTGAAAATGTAGAAAAACACCAGAAAGCATTTAAATAAATGTGATTTATTTTATTGTTTAACAGTTCTATTAAAACCATAATTAACCACCTTTTATTTTTTAATCATTTGACAGCCTTGAATTTCAGCCTATGTTAACCCTTCTACTCTTCCAGGGATATGAGGGAATTAAGCTGCATTTGCACTAAAATGAAATGCAATAAAACCTGCAATTTCCACCTTCTAGGCACTTCCCCTTATGTCCTGTAACCATAACTGGGTGGAACAATCCCTCCAAATACAAGCCATCCCCCTGAAGTCCCATCTATGCACAGGTTCAACGGCTTTCAGTCTTTAATGTATTAATGCTGCCATTTACATCATGGAAATATATGGCCTGAGACTTCTAAGGATAAAAATGTTCTGCATTAAATCTTGATATAGAGCATCATTTTCCGATAAATCAGACCACACAGCCTGGTGGCATAGAACAAGCATTCCCATGGATGATACAGGGAAAATTCAATTGTTCAGTTTTCTGCTGAATGATAGAAAGCATGAAATGAAATCATTTACACTGAGAATGATCCTCAGACATTGATAACCACAATATTTTTGGATTAATAAAATACAGTATATAAATACTATAATATCTGAAAGGTAGTGGACAGTGATTATTACCTAAGGCATTCTAGATCTCTGTCTGAAAAAGTTAAGATAATCTCTGTTATCTGTCATTATTACAGATTGCCTTTGATTTCCACGACAGGTGATTCTGTTCGTCTAAGTGACACATAGACACATTACTACCTTTTGATTGTTCATTTTAAGTCACAATGAGGGAGACCTGGGGGAATGGATGGTACTTGAGGGGGATGTGGGGACTGTAATGGCAGGGATAATAGAAATAGTAATCGGAACTGGGGGGAGGAGGAATCAAATCATTGTCTTAAGTCTCCTAATGAAGCACTAATACCTGAGTGGGGAAGGAGGACACCGGAAAAAATGCAAGGAGGAAGATGCAACAGGGGAGATACTCAACAGAGGAAAGTAAGGCAATTGGCCTGGTATTTTAGATGCCTGTACACAGATGCAAGGAGCCTGGGAAATAAGCAGGAAGAATTGGTAGTACTGACACAGACAGGGAACTGTGATGTAATTAGAATGACAGAGATGTGGTGTGATAGCTTGCATGTCTGGAGTGCTGCCATGGATGGATATAAATTGTTCAGGAAGGACAGGCAGGGAAGAAGAGGTGGAGGTGTAGTGCTATATGTAAAAGAGCTGTATGACTTCTCAGAGCTCCACTATGAAAGTGGAAACAAGCCAGCTGAAAGTCTGTGGGTTAGGTTTACAGGGGAGCACTAAAAGGGGGGTGTTATGGTGGGAGTCTGTTGCAGACCACCAGACCAGAAAGAGGAGGTGGATGAGGCATTTTATGGACAACTAGCAGAAGTTTCCAGATCACAGACCCTTGTTTTTATGGGGGATTTCAATTATCCTGACATCTGCTGGCAGGGCAATACAGCAGTGCATAGGCAATCCAGGAAGTTTTTGGAGATCCTTGAAGGCAACTTCCTGGTACAAATGCTGGAGGAACCAACCAGGGACCTTGCACCTCTTGACCTGCTGCTCACAAACAGAGAAGAATTGATCAGGGAAGTAAAAATGAATGGCAACCTGGGCAGCTGTGACCATGAGATGGTAGAGTTCAGAATCCAGGTCAAAGGAAGAAAAGAAAGAAGCAAAACACAAAACCTGAACGTCAGAAGAGCAGATTTTGGCTCCTTCGGGGAACTGATGAACAGGAATCCCTGGGAGGCTGATCTGAAGGGGAACGACATCCACGAGAGCTGGCTCTATTTTAAAGAAACTTTGCTAAGAGCACAGGAAAATACCTTACCAATGTGCAGAAAGAACAGCAAATGTGGAAGGCGCCCAGCATGGCTTAGCAGAGAACTCTGCGGAAAGCTGAAACATAAAAGGGAAGTTTATAAAAAAGTGGAAGCTTGGACAGATGAATGGGGAGGCATATAAAGATATAGCTTGGACCTGCAGGGACAAAATCAGAAAGGCCAAAGGGCAATTGGAGTTGAAACTAACAAGGGATGTGAAGGATAACAGGAAGGGGTTCTACAAGTATGTCAGCAACAAGAAGAGGATCAGGGATGGTGTAGGTCCCTTACTGAATGGTGCAGGTATCCTTTCGGCAGCTTATGTGGAAAAGGCTGAAGTACACCATGATTTTTTAATTCAGCCTTCACAGGCAGGGTCAGCTCCCAGGCTAGTACACTGGGTAATGCAGATGGGAGAGAAGGACAGTGGTGAGGGAAGGTCAGGTAAGGGACTACTTAAAGAAGTTAGTTGTCCACAAGTCAATGGGGCCAGATAAACTGCATCTGAGGGTGCAATTGCAGAACCACTGGCCATTATCTTTGAAGACTCATGGTGAATTGTGGAGGTCCCAGAGGATTGGAAGAAGGCCAATATAGTAGCTATCATCAAGAAAGGGGAAAAAGGAGGATCTGGGAAACTACAGACCAGTTAGTCTCACCTCAATCCCTGGAATAATCATGGAGAAGATACCTAAAGAATCCATCCTGAAACACTTGGAGGAAAATAGAGTGATCAGGAACAGTCAGCATGGATTCATGAATGGGCAGATCGTGCTTGACCAACCTGGAGGTTGGACTAGATGACCTCATGAAGTCCCTTCTAACCCTATGATTCTATGATTGCCTTCTGTGATAAGATGACTGGATTTATGGATGCAGGAATAGCTGTTGATGTGATATACCTCAACTTTAGCAAGGCTTTTGATACAGTTTCCCACAGCATTCTCGTCAGAAAGTTAAGGAAGCATGGGTTAGATGAGGGGACCATAAGGTGGATAGGAAACTGGCTAGATCAATGGGCTCAGCAGGTAGGAATCAATGGCTCAGTGTCTATTTGGCAACCAATTACTAGTGGAGTGCCCCAGGGGTCAGTCCTGGGGCCTGTTCTGTTCAACACCTTCATTAACAATCTTGATGATGGGATAGATCACACGCTCAGTAAGTTCATGGTTGACACCAAGCTAGAGAGAATGGTAGACATGCTGGAGGGCTGGGACAGGATTCAGGAAGATTTAGACAAATTGGAGCAGTGGGCCAAAAGAAATCTCATGTGGTTCAACAGGGACAAGTGCAAAGTCCTGCATTTAGGATGGAAAAACCCGTGAACTGCTACACAAGGGGGACCGATTGGCTAAGCAGCAGTACTGTAGAAAAAAACTTGGGGTTATGGTGGGAAGCTGGATATGAATCAGCAGTGTGCTCTTGTAGCCAAAAAGGCTAATGGCATATAGGTCTGTATTAGTAGGAGCATTGCCAACAGATCAAGGGATGTGATTATTCCCCTCTATCTGGCACGAGTGAGGCTGCATCTGGAATACTATGTCCAGTTTTGGACTCCTCATTACAAAGAAGATGTGGGCAAATTAGAAGGACTCCAGTGGAGGGCAATGACAATGATTAAGAGGCTGGTGCACATGACTTATGAGGAGAGACTGAAGGAACTAGGCTTATTTAGAAAAGAAGACTGAGAGGGATTTGATAGCAACCTTCAACTACTTGAAGGGATGCTCCAGAGAGGAGGGAGCTAGGCAGTTCTCAGATGTAACAGGGCAGAACAAGGAGCAATGGTTTCAAGTTGCAGCTGGAGAGGTTGAGGTTGGATATTAGGAAAAACTTTGTCACTAGGAGAGTGGTGAAGCATTGGAATGGGCTGCCTAGGAAGGTGGTAGAATCTCCATCTTTGGAGATATTTAAGGCCCAGTTAGACAATATCCTGGCTGGGATGATTTAGTGGGAGTGGTCTTGCCTTTTTTGGCAGGGGGTTAGACTAGATGACTTCATGAGGTCCCTTCCAACCCTATTTTTCTATGATTATGAGATTTAAATGATATAAGATGAAGTCTGGTGCATATGCTTGCACCCAAAGCTTGTCATTGGACTCTCAAGGTATGTCTACACTGCATTTAAAACCCTACGATTGGCCCATTGCGGCTGACTTAGGCTTCCATGCGAAGGGGCTATTTAATTGCAGTCTAGATGTTCAGGCTCAGGCAGCACCCCAGGCTCTGGGATGCTATCACCTTGTCAGGTCCTAGAGTCCAGGCTCTAGCCTGAGCCTGAATATTTAGATCACAACTGAACAGAACTTTAGCCCAAGCCCTGAGAGGAAAGTCATCTGGCATGGGCCGGCCACAGATGTCTAATTGCCTGGTAAACACACCCTCAGAGAATAGGATGTTCTTTTCCTCTTTAGTTATTTGTGATTATAATGTCACAACAAAGGCTAGAGAGCTTGTTTATATAACAAGTTGAGTATTCCCAGCTAAGAACAAAATGAACTATGAATAAATATAGACTTCTTTATGCACACTTGTAATCATATAGAAATGTATTTATTAGAAATGGACCAGAGCTGCAAAGTTCAGATCTTATCCAGATGTGTGTTTGACTGGTCTCATCTTTAATATTTACTTGATAAACTAAACTGTTTTTTTCTGTATGTTATGAGACACAAAATTTGTTGTGAAGTGGCGGAATTGCTACAGACAGAGAGGGCCTGACATAAACTTACAAAAGCAAGTAGATGAAAAGTTAATTCACCTAACAGTATATATGTTTGCTCTTCCACCCTCATGTGCACACCTTGCCATCACCAAAACCTTAATACAGCATAGATCAAAAATTGCAGTCCTACCTCTCCACCCTTTTCACCTTTGTGCACATAACCCATTTACAATTATCATAAATATTTGTGTGCAGAAGGGCAATTAAAGAACAGCGGAAAGTAGGCAATCCCCATCAATCTCTCTGGTGTACACCCAACCTGAATCAATAATGATTGCGTGTGCTTGACCACCATCAATCACGTTTGTGTGCACAGCAAATATTGTTTCCTTTACCACCAGAAAATGACTAAAAATTAACCTAAATACAGCACTGTATTTTTTATAATTATTACCCATTTCATCATCTCTGTTCAATAGTCACCTCTCTGCCAAGTTTTGTGTGACAGAATCTTTTAAAAGATGTATCAGTCAACAAGGAACAGGGACTTCCATTGACAATTTTCAGCCAGAGCTCACATTCAAAGGCTCTCCTATTAAAAATGTATGAAGAGAAACCAACCAAAAGCTACAGAGAAAATTCAAAGACCTTGAAAAACAGCTCTGTAGGAAATATCCTACTAATTGGCCTCCTGCTTATGGAGAAAAACTATTTACGCCCCATTTTTAAGGTCACTGTGGAACACTGCCTTAATCATGGAGTCTCTACTCAGCACCTCCCTTATGCTCATAGGAGACATGACCTGACTATAACAGATTAAGTGCCCATAGAAACAGCTTGGTTAATAGGATTTTGGTTTGCTTTGGCTTTCAATTCATGACAGGGGCCTTTTTGAGAATTTTCTGTTCTAGCAAGGGAAGAAAAGTTGAAATATTCACATCACCCAGTTTAGCAAGAAATTAGGCATGCATAGTCTTTGAAGGAGAAAGGGGATTAAAGAAATGAAGAACTTGAGGGAGCACAACTACCTAGCCTTTGATCAAAGCAAAGAAAGTCTTTTCTCACTTTCTTAGCTAGCCAGGTGAGGACTGCAGACAAGGGACGCTACACAGAAATAGCAGGAGGAACTGTTGTTTGACTCAATAGTTTCTGGAGCTTGCAACCTCCCTGCGGGGGGGGGGGGGGGGGATGTTGGGCCCAGCAGAAGCAGAAACTGATGCAAGAAGAAGATGTGGCCAGAAGTATTCTATCCACATCTTCTAATCTAAAGAGCCCTGTCTCCCTTCTGGATCCCATCTTCTACAGAGAAGCAATAGATTATTTATCTGTTTCAGATAATAGTCTGATTTCAAAAATCTCAGAAGCTTCCAAAACTTAAGAAATTGGAGTAGATGTCTTAAAATTTCCCATGGAAAATTCCTTCTGTCATCATCTTTTTTTTTTTTTTTTTAATTTGTTGTAATATCAGTACAGATGCTGCATGTTGGTCAAGTCTATGGCATCTGTAGAAAAAGGCATGAGAGTGATATAAAGTTCCACACACTTCACTGATGTCTTTGATCTCTGCCAGAAGAGATTTTTGGAGAGGAAGTCTTCTGTCCCTAAAACTTCTAGCACTATACAGTATTTGAATTTTTTCATATGGGAATCCCTGATAATGAGAAACACGACTTTAACTGCTGCAAGACATTTCATGGTTGCTAATTTTAAAAATAGGATTTGTCCTGATTATTTTACATTTTTAATAAAAAGGCACTGTGTTTTTTTTGGTGTGGGATGCAGGACCATTACTAGGTTATATGCAGCAAAGTTTATTGTAGTTAAAGGAGCAAGACATTTGATGTTCATAGTCCTGGAGAAATAGAGAGATTTGTTCAACCAAAAAAATCAGAGGTCTCAGAAGTTGTTTCAGGATCATTGCCTGGCAGTTCAGTCTTGAACACAGGTGTGTGTGTGTGTGTGTGTGTTGTAAGAGGGTATACAAAATTTACACTGGACAATAAAGGGATTACGGAGCAATTCTGGTTTTAGGCAGCCCCTCCCAGCCACAGCTGCAAGGTGTGAACAGGCAAGAGGAGCTGCTTAAAAGGGGTGCAGTGGAGTGAAAGCTGACTAAAGGTAGGAGCTTTCCAGGTAGCTGTTTCCTGACAGCTCTCCTGGAGGAAAGGGAGGTTGGATTCTGATGCAACTTGAGAGGGAATCATTCCCCTCTGTTTCATATTAGCTCAGTTTCTCTACATCAATTGCTGTTTGCTGAAAGCTGGGAATGGGCAACAGGATTGATCTCTTGATGATTACCTGTTCTATTCATTCCCTCATAAGCATCTGGCATTAGCCACTATTGAAAGACAGGTACTGAACTAGATGGACCATTGGTCTAACCCAGCAAGGCCAGTCTTATGTTCTTAATTCCCCTTGTGTTGTATTCATTGTCTACCCTTTAAGCCTTTAAAGCAACCTGGCTGGAGGCCAAGTTGCAGGAAGACACAGGCCACTGCAGGGGCAGCACCAGCACTGGCAAGAGGTACTAGAGAGAAAAACAGCAGTTGTGCCAGGTTTGACCGTAAGGAAGTGCTATCATTGTGTAAACTCATTCACTCTGTGTGTGTTTGCTGTGTCGGTGTGTAATGTGCTACTTCCATATACTATTCTGGGCAGGGGCATCGCTGGCACCAGGCACACAGGGCATGTGCCCCGAATCCCAGCACCAGTGCCCCGGGTCTGGCAGGGCCCACCTCTCCCAGTCTCCGGCCTGATTGGGCTGGAGCTCTGTGGCCCAGCCGCCCGTGGCCGCAGCAGCCCCGTCCCTGGCCAGGGATCTGGGGCCCGGCCGCCCACGGCCGTGGAGGCTGCTCCTGGCCCTGTCCCTGGCTGGGGATCCGGTGCTCAGCCGCTCATGGCTGCTTCCAGCCCCATCCCCGGCTGGGGGCATGACCTGCGCCCAGGGAGTGTGGCCTGGGCTGGTGCCCTGGGTGCTTCCCCGGGGCAGCAACGCCCCTGATTCTGAGACCAAACTTTGATTTTGTTTCCTTGATCAAGACAGATCCTGCATCTGCATCAATATGGGGTCTCTTTGTGCCCCCCTGATACCTCACTGATACCCACAGACATAGGATTAGCCATGTGGATCTAGCTGAAGGATCTGGATCTTACATATAAATAATACATGTCTGTATCCTCCTTGGTTTCCTTGATTTGGGATTTCTACAAGTTTCTACTTAGGCCAGGGGTCTGCAACCTGCAGCTTGGAGCCACATGTGGCTCTTTGGCTGCCCCCTTGTGCCTCCAGCCCCTGGAAAATCTTGCGGATGGCCCAATCCTGGCTTTGCCCCCTACCCCTGCTACCCAGGGGTTAAAGTTAGCCGGAATGCCTCAGAACGGCATTCCGGGCCCCCCCATTTTTAGGGGGCAGCATTCCAGGGCCCCTAAAAATAGAGGAACATGCCAGAATGCTGCCCTTCAGTACCCCCTAGAAATAGAAAGAATGAGCCAGAATGCAGCATTCTGGCGCATTCCCCTAAGGGCATTTGAGGGAAGGGGCTGCAGGCTGGAGCAAGCCCGGCCACCCCTCCGCTCCTTTCCCAGAGCCTCAAGCAGCCCCACCCCTTACTGCTAGGCCCGGAGGCACATGTGGGCCCGACCC
>ML681998.1:7567798-7586156 GCA_007922195.1 Podocnemis expansa | reverse complement strand
CTGGAGAATCGGAGTAGACAGCAGAGAAAGCATGTATCGGGTGTGGTGGGAAGAAGGAGTCAGGATGGAGGCTGAGGAGGACATGGAGGAACAGTCTGATGGGGGATGGTATCTGGGGTGGGGGCAGCTGGGGCAGGGGGCAGGTGTGGGAGAGCAGTAGTTGGGGTTATGGGGCAGGAATTTGGGGGCCAGTAGCTGGGGTGGGGAGTAGGTGTGTGGGGGTCAGTAGCTGGGGCAGGGATAGGCATGTGGGGGCAACAGCTGGGGTGGAGGCAGTAGGTGGGGTGGGGGGCAGGTATTAGGGGGATAGTAGCTGGGGTGGGGGGCTCTGGACCGGCATGAGGGGGGCCTGGATTTGTGCAAGGGTGCCCGCACCAGCGTGAGGGGGGCTTGTCAATTTAGGAAGGTTCCAGGGCCAGCCAATTTATACTTTAGCTCTTGCTGCCACCCACAGACCCTGCAGCCAGCTTGCACCAGGCTCCCCTCACTTTCAGGTTGGGGGACTCTGGCCCAATTCTCAACTCCTACCACTAGGAGGTTACACCTACTGCAGCTCTCAAAACCCTTGGTTATTGAAGGATTTTTTTAAAATGGCTCTTCTTTTGGGTTAGCAACCCCTGACCTAGGCTGTATTATGATATGCAGAGTTATAAAATGATAGATATGTATTTGGTCTACTTTTTAACCACATTTGGTCAGCTTGATTGATATCTACACATTAATGGTAGATATGTCTTTAAAAGTGTGGCTACTATAAACTCTCTTTATAATGTTTTATACTCTATATTAGGCGTGGCCAAACCATGGCTCGGGAGCCACATGCAGCTTTTGAAGGAAAAGTACAGCTTGCAGAAGAACTCAGCTTATATGCGGGTCAGAGAGAGGAAAGCAGGCCCAGGCTAGGAGTTTTCAATCACCTGCCCTGACTATGCTGGCAGGGGTGGGGGGGAGGTATAGCCTGTACCTAGATGCCGGAATGGCCTGGTAAGGGGGCCCTGGGGAAGGGGTCATCAGCCTGGGGGAGCCAACATCAGGGCCTGGGAGTAAGAGGGGGGTCGGGTACAATGGGGAGAAGTAGCGTCATGGTCGGGGATGGTGGGTTGAAGCAGTGGCATGGTTGGGGATGTCAGGGAGAAGAGGTCACATGTTTAGATTTTCTCATAGGCCCTAATGCAGTTTACTTGTTAAAATAAAATAGTGTTTTACAAGTCCTTCTAAACATGATGTCAAATAATAAGAAATAAAAATACAGAAAAGAAAATAGATTGTTTACTGCATAGGACTATTTTTCATGGTAACCTTAAGTAATTATTAGACTGTGACATTAGTAGGATCAATATTTCCCCTCTTTTTACAATAAAATTAAAGTGTGCAATGAAGTTTAAACTTAGTAATTTTGGAATAGGTAAAGTACATGACTATGGGTATGGCCACACACACTTCTTATTTCGAAACAACAGAGGTTGTTTCGAAATAAGAAGTGCCATGGCCACACAACGCACGGCCATTTTGAAACAAGCAAACAGCTTGTTTCGAAATGGCCGTGGTTCTATTGAAATAGCTTAAACCTTGTTGCGTGCCGAAACAGGGTTGTTTCAAAACCAGCCCTGTTCGGACATGTTGTTTCAGAACAAAGTGGCCAGGGTGCTGAGGGGTGTCCGCTGGGGCGGGGGGGCTGGCCCGGCACCCCCCCGGTGCCTGCAGGGGACTGCAGGCACTGGCGGAGTGCCGTGCAGCCCCGCGCCTCACCTGGCCGGTGCCTGCAGCCCCTGCAGGCACCCACCAGGAGAGAGGTGGTGCGGCACCTCACCCTGGGGGCTTTAAAGCCCCCACTGCCCCCAAACCTGGGGGCGCGGCCCCGGCACGTGGCTGGAGACCGCTGCTGCTGGGGCCGGAGTGAGCGCGGAATCCCCCGACGCTCCTGCCGGGGGCGGGGCTGGGGCAGCCCCTGGGGCCCCGCCCCTGGAATCTCCCGCGCCGACGCTCCTGTCTTGTTTCGAAACAAGCATACCCTGTGTGAACATAGCCTATATGCCCCAGTGTGGCTCTCACAGGTTTAATAATCAACTCGTGTGGCTCTTGAGTTTTGTAAGTTTGGCCCCCCACTCCATATTTTGATTAGCTGCAATTGGTCTCATCACAGACCTTTGGCAGACTGGTCAAAGGACGCACAGAGCTGCTGATGGCTATAGGAGTGTGTCTGCACGGTAACTGTTATTTTGAAATAACCTATTTCAAAATAACTCATTTTGAATTAAAACCCTTATTTCAAAATAAGTTAATTCGAATTAAGGGAAGCCCTTCAAATCGAAATAGCATGCCCTGTGTGTGGACATGCTATTTAGATTTTAGGAGAGGGGCAGCATGGGACGTGCGGCAACATGGCAGGCTCACTGGCCAATGTTGGTGGCCATGTTGCCAGCCAGGTTGCCAGACAATCACCTAAAAGCATGAACTGGATGCCCCTCCCTGTCCATTGCGACTCCTAAGAGGTTGCAAGAGAGATGGCTAGGGGTGCTTCCCAGCTCCCATGCCATCCTTGAGCACTTGGTCGACCCACTGCTAGCCTGTAGGGTGCTGTTCTGCTGTGGGACACTTTCCCTGAGACCAATGAGCCTGGAGCTGCGCCCTGGACTATCATCTCCGTGGCCCTCACAGCACCTATAGCTTCCCATCCCCTTCTGTGCCACAGCCCAGCTGGGCAATGGGCACCAGCACAGACTGGTGGGAGTGGGTTCTCCAGCGAACCTGGAGCAACAAGTCCTGGACGAGAAACGTCTAGGTTAGCAGGGAGACCTTCACCCAGCACTGAGCTCACCCCAGTCCTGCGCTGAAGGGACATGGTGGTGAGGGCAGACATCCCTGTGGACAAGAGCATGGACATTGCGCTCTGGAAAATGGCCACTCCCAAGTCCTACAGGTCCGTTGCCCATGTCTTCAGCGTTGGGACATCCACCATCAGGGAAGTGCCGCTGCAGGTCACCCAGGCCATCAGCACGGTCCTGCTGCCATGCCTCGTCAGCCTGGGAGCGCAGCAGGACATCATCGCCAGTCTCTCTGCCCCGGGCTTTCCAAAGTGTAGGGGGATATTCAATGGCACCCACATTGCCATGCGAACCCCACTACACTGCCTGCTCCTCCATTCTGGCCCAGCCAGCCCACACCCAACCCACCCATACCCTGACCCCAACCCAATAAAACAGGCAATAAACCCTGAACGTGGGTGAACTGTTTTTATTAAACAACCAAGGGGGTATGGGAAGGTGGAACTGGGGAGACAGGAAAGGGTCAAGCAGGGGCACAACTCAGGGCACTGGCATGTGGGGTGGGGGCATTGAACTGGGACAGGGGATGTGGGCTAAGGGCTTGGGGACAACTGGGGGGACATTTTGGGGGGGAGGCACCCGTGGGGCATGGCCTGCAGCACGGTCTTCGCCAAGGCCATCCCGGGTCCGGAGGCGCTAGCAGCGAGGGGCAGCTGGGTCCCTGGGTGCAGCAGGGGCAGTCCCAGGCTGGGGGGCAAGGTGCGACCCTCTGCACTGGAGTTCAGTGTGGATATTCTCCAACACCATCGCCTGGTGCTCCAGTGCCATCGCCTGGTGCTCTATCACCGCCATGACACAGTTGTTGACATCGGCAGCCTGCTGGAGCTGCCGGACAGAGGCATCCTGATGCCTGGCCCATTCCAGACACCATGCCCAGGTCGACTACTCTGCCTGCTGGCCAAGCTTGAGTGTGGCTGCCAGGATGTCGTCACGTGTGGGGCGGGCTTCCTCTGCCTGGTGGCCACTGGCGGGCTCCTGGGAGACAGCCAGCGGGTGGGCGGATGAGCTGCAGGGGCAAAAGGGAGAACAGTTAGGTGTCAGCCTACTAGCCTTGGTGTGTGTAGCCTGTGAGCTGCAAAAACCCCTGCCCTGACAGCTTGCAGGATTCCAAGGCTGGGTGGGCTCTGTACATTGCAATCAGGGGGCATGGGGTCTTGTCGCCCATGGTAGGTAGCTCACTAGCTGTTCTCAGCAGGTCTCCTGAGCCATGTGACAGCCATGCTGGCTGCAGGGTCTCTGCCTGGCATGCTGGCAAGTCTGCCTATTGCCACCCTGTGTTGAGGGACCCCCATCCTGCTTGAGCTTGGGACCCTGTCTCCACATGCTTCCCTGCAGCATGCCTTTACAGGAAAGCCTGTGTCCCCCCTCCCCCCAGGCCCGAGCCCCAATGTCCCAGGGCCGTGCCCCCCTCAGGACCCATGCCCTGCACTCCAGGGCCTCCCTGCCTTGTGGGGGGGAACGATGTCTGGCACGATGTCCTGTTGGAGTCAGCTGCCTCCTCCTCCCCTGGGTGCTCCTCGGGGCTGCTGGTCCAGGACTCCCCTTCCGGGATCAGCTACAAGCTTGTGGGTGGAGCTGTGCTCTGGCAGCTGCTCTCACCCACATCCAGGGGCTCTTCTGCTTTGGAGGGGGCCCCCTCCAGCTCCGTGGCACTACTGCGAGCCTTGGCTGAGTCCCTCAGGCGCCTGCTGCCCCACAGAGCTCCCTGGCATCCTGTGCCCAGCCATACTCCTGCCAGAGCCCCTTCACCTTTGATCACACCTGCTCCATACTATGCTCGAAGCCCTCTTCTGACAGCACCTTGGCGATGTCAGCATATACGTCCACTTTCCTGTGGCTGGCCCTGAACCACTGCAGGATGTCATCCCTTGCCCAGATGCAGAGGAGGGCAAGGGTCTCGGTCTGGGACTATACAGATCCCCTACGCCATCCCTGTGAGGGAGCCACTCGTGCCATGGCCATGGCTCTGCTTGGCAGCCTGACAGCCACGGGGCACAAGCCTAGAGGGCACTTCCTGGCCCAGAGCACCCTGGGAGGAAGAAGGTCACTTAAAACTGTTTTGAAATAACGAAACGTGGTGTGGACATGACAACTTTGCTTTCGAAACAATGGCTGTTGCTTCGAAAGAAAAGTGCCATGTGGACACAGCCTAGGTGTCTTTGAATTATGGGATCAGTACTGTGAAGTGAAAATTTTATTTTAAATTACATGAAAGATCCTTTCTTAAAACCACTTTTAGGATTGTCCTTCTTTGGGACATAAGGTATTAATTATATGATGACAAAAGCAACCACTCTTCTCATTTACTTTGTTGAAATGGAGTGAAAAGCTGTCGCCTCATACCCCCATATTTACAAGGTATGCTGTTGTTTAAAGGGCTGCATGCAAGAGCACTAATGAGTAATGTTTATAATATAGCTGAGAGAATGAGCTGCAATTCATAATTTATTCAGTGAATTCCGACTCTTTCTTCTCACAAAATATTTGCAGGCAGCTTGCAGTTCCCTCAAATATATTTGTCAGTCAGAATTAAATACTCTTTTTAAAAACCTTTTTTTTTTACCTTTAGGGACTGATCACAAACTATTCATGTAGCATATCAGATATTCACTATCAGAGTGCTTTTAATTGGTTTGGTCAGATAAATCACATGGTACAGTACTATGTCTCATCTGGGTAAGCATTTAATCAGTTCTGGTGCCAATATTCACATGTACAAATATAGAATTTGCTTTCAGATTGAGCTCACACATGTGACTTTGAAATTCACCTTTCACAAACATTTTTGCCAGTGAAATTCATTCACAAAAATAATTTTTTTCAAAAATATAGAGAAGTGACATAAATATGGTTGAACTAAATGTACTTAAAAATTCAGCTAGATTCACAAAAAAGTTTGCACTATTTACCATGCTCTGATTTATAACTGTTGAACTAAGAGCATTTCATTTTTCTTTTTCTTTTGTAACCTGTGAAATAAGGTTTGTGAATTGTCATTCTCTGTAAGTCGCCTTGTTTACTGAGCCATTTTAAATTGTTTTCTGTATGGTACATAATGATATGTCCTTTCTGTAATATTTAAATATGATACCATGTAATATTTAAAAGAAAAATCTATGAATGAATTTTTCAAGTGCAAATTAGTCCATAATCTGATTGTTTTAAATACAACCATCTAAGGCTTTCAGTTTGTGCCAGGGTTGTTAATGTATATGCAAATACTTTGCCCAATAAAAGGAACAAGTTGAGTATGTGAAATGAGAAAGCTATTATCTAATCATTCTGCAGGGCCTGGTGGACCACAGAGACAGAGTCATGAATACCAAAGTGGAAAACACTGGAAAGATTAATGCCACCAGGGTGTAAAGGTGATTGGGAGTGTGCTTGAAGGGGCAATAGGAGACTTTATAATGGAACAATGTTGTTTGCGGGAACGAAGCGTGCACTAACAACAAAGTACGGGAGACACTGCACACCATTTCCTAACTTGTCTCTGTATCCATACCCTGACATTAATAACCCTGGAAGAATGTAATTCACTACAATCTCACTAGGTGCAGAATGGTCATGGAACGTGTGTGATAGTCTGCTAGCTTGTTGGCTTTCCATATTTGCCTCTCTGGATGCTAGTGTGGCCAATGCTGTTTGCATAATTACCTGCTGTCCTCTGCACAACATGTATGTGGTTAAAGAAGAGTACTATCCAACTGTGCACCGAATGGATCTGTTTACAAACTCTGTACAGGTAGCCAGAGCCACTTCCTAGAGGGCAAGGGAAATCTGAGGTATCCTGTGTAGAACATCTTGAAATGGCAAGAGACAGAAGGTGACATCTGTATGTACCAAGGGACACTATCACACCCTCTGGAGCTGCTGGAAAAGCATGATAGAACACTGGTGTATACTTATGGGGATACATAGTGTTCAGAGGGTTTTGTTCCCATGTAGCTGATAGTCACTTCCCATTTGTTCCTGTGACTTTTCACTCATTACAAGCAATTATGGCAGAGTGCCTTCACAAGCTGAACACCTTGGGGATTGGGTTCAAGCTGTGAAGAGAGGCAAATGAGTTGTACTGTATTTCTTGTACAGTACTTTTGTGTTATTTGTTGTACTTGTTCACAAGGCTGTTATTGGACCACTGAATCGGTCCTTCCAAGCTGATCAACATTTTTTTAGAATGTGTGAATTGCTTCCCCACCTTTTTCTTCTCAAAGTTCATTGTAGGGGAGGGAGGGGTGGTTGAGTGCACATAGTGTGTGACGTGGTTCACTAAACCAAGGTTGAAATTGGTCAGAGGCTTGGGGGGAGGGGGCTGTTTAATCATTGTGCAGTGGCAGATTGCTTTAGTCTTAGGGCAGTGGTTCCCAACCTGTGGTCTGCTGACCCCTCCTCGGCCACAGGGTGGCTCCACAGGATCTGAGGACAGCCTGGGAGCTGGGGCCAGACACCGTCGGGGTCTTTGATTCCCACGGAGACCCAGGCTTCTGGTTCCCCTAGGCAGGGAGTTTTTAAAACTCCTACCCTGCCTGAGCATGCAGAACATGGTTGGGGATGGGAAACTAGGCAGATGGGAAACACAGGAAGGGGACAGGGGCCATGGCTGCTTCCAGCTCCCCAGCCAGGGTTGGGATTTGTGCCCATGGCAGCTCCCCGGCCAGGGGAGGGATCCATGGCCACAGCAGCTCCCAGGCATGGGCAGGGGGCCATGGCCATGGCGGCCCCTGGGCACAGGCAGGAGGCCATGGCTGTGGTGGCTCTGGCTCCCTGGGAGGAGAGCTGCACGGGCCCAATTTGGCCTGTGCGGCAGCAACCTCCAGAGGGGCTGCAATTTTTTATTTTTATTTATTTATTTATTTTTACTAGAAAGGGGTCCCCAGCCTTAAAAAGGTTAGGAACACTTGTCTTGGGCTACATCTACCCTACAAGCACTACAGAGATACAACTTCATGGTTACAAATATCCTGCTGTAATGCTTCTGGCGAAGATGCTCTAGGGGTGTCCAACCTTTTTGGATGAGGGGCCACATTGCAATTCTTTTCTCACTCGGAGGCCGGTGAGCATTTTTTTTCTTCTACATTCTTAGACCCTCAAGCTATGTGTACACTAGCAAATTAGCTCAAATTAAAGAACCTTAATTTGAACTAATTTGAACTGTGTCTGTTAAAGTTTTTTAGTTCAAACTAGTTAGTTTGGCTGGTTAGTTCAAACTAACTGCTTAGTTCAAACTTATTTGCACATTTAGTTCAAACTAGCCCAATGCAGACATGCTAGTTTGAACTAAATAAGTTTGAATTAGTGGTTAGTTCGAACTAACTGTGGTTTTTTAGTCTGAAATACTTTTAATTCGAATTAGCCATGCTTTTTAGTTTGAACTAAAAAGTTGGTTCAAACTAAAAAAAGCATGGCTAGTTTGAACTAAAAAGTTAGTTCAGACTAAAATAAAATGTGGTTAGTTCAAACTGATTTCGAATTATTGAGTTTGGACTAAGCAAGTCTGCGCTAAGGTATTAGGTATACACATAGCCTCACCACCCACACAAGTGCAGTGGGGGAGAGCTGCACAGCCATGCAGCCACGCCGCTTTGGAGGAACATTGGTTAGCAGTATGATGGAACAAGAATTACACTATTCAGGTTCATATGCTGTGAACCACGTGGTCCGATTCTGAACCTGAAAATATCATACACTCTTCATATTTATGAGGTAGGGGCCATACAAGTCAAAAGTATCACAGTAATTAAAAGAGCTGCATGGAACATGACATTGAAATAAAAAAAAAAAAGTAATTGTAACTCAACCAAACACAATAGGTTTGACTCCATGAATAATGGCCATGGGGTAGTTTCACTGAATGTATCTCCTCATTCTTCCATTCCCCCTCCACACGACAAAAGGGGGAATGACTAGAACATTGTTCAGGAGGACTACAAGGTATTGTGCAGAGTTTGGGCACTTAACTCCAGGGACTATCTGGGGTTCTTCATTTCCCTTCCGCATATTGTGGGGGGGCCTACTGAGAGGTTTCAGGTGCTAGTGGAAGGGGTGATCCTGGAAGTCCTGCAGACTCCTACTGGTCACTCATGGGCTGCATGGCATTCTCTGCATCAGTAGAACACCAGGCAGCAGCTGGAAGAAGAGGTGACAGTAGTTCATGGAATAGTGCAGGGGCCATGGCAGTCAGTAGACTCTGAACTCATCCGGCCACCTGTTGTAACAATCTCCCTATTACAGCCTTCTTGTGTTCATTGCTCGCATTACCTGTTCCAGGAACCAGTTCATCAGTGTCTCTTCCTGCTGAAGAGTCCAATTCTCACATGGCTTTCGGAACTCAAACTGCTCCTGGTTCATTTTGTGCATGGCAATGTGCAGGTCTGCTAGGGTTCTTCTATTCCTTCCTCTGCTGTCTCTAGGGTGTTACTCCTGCCCTTCCAGATGAATGTCTTCATCCTGGGATGCAGAGGTCCTGCCTATTCAAAGACAAAGACAACATTTCTTTTTGAAGAAACCATACAACGTAACTTTGCTCTAGAAAACCACAGTATAGACTCTTCTAAGCATTCCAGAGATGCAACTCTTAGACCAATGGTTCTCAACCACTGTGTCATAACACAAAAGTGTGTCATGGCACAGCAGTGAGTGTGTCATGGGTTGCTTCCAAAGCCCCCTCCCCCCCACCACCAGAGAGTTCTGTTCATCTGCATTACCCAGGAGCTAGTGACAGGTGGGGGGGGCATTTTTAAATTTCCTATCCTCCAGCAGGCCAAGACACTGGCCTCGGGCAGGGAACATAAAATGTTGTGTGGCCCTGGCCAAGCCAGGGAATAAGTTCTGGCAGCTGTGGGGTCCCCTTTTGGCTTCAACAGGTGTGTGTGGTGCAGGGGGGGTGGATCAGGAGTCGGGCTGCACTGGGGCTGGGGGTGGGAGAAGAGGAGACTCTGGGCATAGAGGGAGAGGAGATCCTGTAAGCACTGGAACCGAGACCACTTCTGAGGCCAGGGCCAGAGCTGGGGCCCGCTGCCAGGGCTTCTGGGAGCACTGTGGGACCCACCACCAGGGCTGTTGCGGGGCCCACTGTGGAGGGCACTACTGGGGCCCAGGAATGGGGCCCTCTGGGGTTTGCTGCCAGGGCTGAAGCCTGCTTCCAAGGCCAGGATTTCCAGGCAGAGAGAACTGGGCTCCCAGGCAGGGGTTAAAGTAAGCCAGAATGCAACTGAATGCCATTCTGGGGCCCACTATTTTTAGGGTCTCAGTGTTCCAGACCCCTCTAAAAACAGAAAATGGTGCCAGAACGCTGCATTCCAGGGCCCACCATTAAAAAATAGCAGGCCCCAGAATGCAGCATTCCGGTTCCATTTTCTATTTTCAGGGGCTCAAACGCTGGACCCATAAAAATAGCAGGCTCCGGCATGGCATTCTGCCATGTTCCAGCAGGCAGGGGGCAGGGGCATTTCTGAGTAGGGCCCCACCCCTGGCTCAAGCCCCACCCTAAACCCCTCCCCTTTCAGGCCCCACCCCAACCTGAGGCCTGGGCCTATCCCCACTCCTCCCCAGGCCAATCCCAGGCCATGCTGCCACCCTGACAGGGGGCCTGCTTCCTCCGCCCTATCCGTGCCGCCATCCCAACCCAGGGCCTACCACCCCCACCTCCCCAGCTGCACCTCCACCCTGATGCGGCGCCTATTGCCCCTACTCCCTAGCTGTGCCATTGGCGGTAAGTACTGAGGTGGCTCGGCTCATGCTGGGGGGGGGGCATTGGGGGTAGGGGTGATATTTGGAACGGGTATTGGGGGCTGTGAGTGGATATTGGGGAATGGGGTGGATTTTGAGGACAGGGGAATAGATATTGGGGGCAGTAGCTGGGCTGCTTGAAGGGGGCCAACACATGTGGGAAGGGGGCCTGTCCGATTAGGAGGGTTCCAGGTTCTGCCAAATTATACTTTAGCCCCTGCCCACAGGGCCCATGGGGGCAGCAAGTTGCACCAGTGGGGCAGCCTTGCTGCATCGTGCACAGCTGGGAATGTCCCAGCCCTGTTGCAACCCTGCCAACGCTGAGAACTTCTTTGTTAAGCTATCCATGGTTCTCGGACATTGTTACTAGTTTGCAATTTCTTCTTTAAAGGCTGGTGAACATTTAGAGAGCATAACAGTTTTCAGGGTACTTTTCACCATGTACATTTTTAATCTTCAGAATTATAACCAAAGGAATGGAAGGTTACTTACCTGTACCTTCTTTAAAATGGGCTGCTTACATATATTACTATGTAGGTGTGTGTGTGCTGCAGTGAACGGATGCCTGGAAAGTTTTTGCCCTAGCCTGTCCCCCTAGGGTCAGTGACCACCGACTCCTCTGACCTGCGCACCTGTGCAGTATGTAGGTGTCCCTGACCTTGCACCTTCCTTCAATCCCTTCTTTCCGCTAACTCCAAAAAGCGAGACCGGGGGGAGGGTTCAGAATGTATGTGAGCAGCCGACCTCGAAGAAGGATGTTTACAGGTAAGTAACTTTCTGTTCTTCTTTGAGTGCTGCTCAAATCCATTCCTATGTAGATGACTTACAGGCTATATTTAGGATGATGGGTAGAGTTATGGTTTCCCACTTGTATGATGGCTCTGCCCAGAGCAGCATTGTCCCTTGTCTGTTGGACAATTGTCTAATGGCATGCACAAGTATGCACTGATGACCAGGTCAATGCTCTGCATATTTCTTGAATTGGCAACTGAGCAAAGAAAGTGGTGGAGGATGCTTGCGCTCTAGTCAAGTGTGCTTTGATTCTCTCTGTCAGGGGAGTATTTGCTCTGAACCAGCAGTCATTGATGCAGTTTGTTATCCAGGATGAGATGCATTTGGCCATTACTCCCTGGCCTTTCGTAAGCTCAGCAACCACTATGAAGAGCTGGGTCATTCTGAGGAAGGGTCTGGTTCACTCGATACATGTTGTGAGAGCCCTTCTTATGTCAAGGGTATGCTGTTTCCTCTTGTTCTCCATAACCTGTGGGTCTGGGAAGAACACTGGAAGATGCATATCTTGATTAACATGGAAGGGTGACACCATCTCAGATATAAAAGCTTGGCAAGGCTGGAGTTGTATTTTGTTGGGGTAGAACACCACATACGTGGGTTCTGAGGAAAGAGCTCTTAGCTTTGAAACCCTTCTGGCCAGCATGACAGCTACCAAGAAGGCCACTTTCCATGATAGAACTAGTAGGGTGCATGAATCTAGAGGTTCATATGGAGGTTTTGTCAGCCCTCAAGTACACGGTTTAGGTTGCATTGTGGGGTCGGGTCCCAGGTTTGAGGATAGAGTCTCTCTAGGCTCTTGAGGAACCTTGTAGTTATGGGGTAAGAGAAGGGGGTCACCCTGTCAAAGGCATTGTGTAACATTGAGATTGCTGCTTAGGTGTACAATGACAGAGGGAAGTGTTAGGCCACTCTCCTTTAGTGCTAGTAGATAGTCCAATATGGCCTGGATTGGGGCAGATTCTGGGAGCACCCCTCTTTTCTATGCCCAGAGGGAGAATCATATCCCCTTGGCCCTGTATGTGGTTCTTGTGGGAGGCTTCCTACTCTCAATCAGGACTTGCTAGATCCTCTCTGAGCATACTCGCTTGTCAGGGTTTAGCCATGTAACCCTCCATGCTTTTAGATGTAGTGTCTCAAGGTCCAGACATTGCAGGTGGCTGGAGTCCTGCATGAGTAAGTCCGCTCTGAGCAGGAGCGTTATGAGTGGGGCCACTGAGAGGTCTATGGTGCTGAACCAAGGCTGGCATGGCCAAGCCATGACTATCAGGATCATATTTGCCTGGTCCCCCTTGATCTTCAACAGTACTCTGTGGATCAGGAGGATGGGGGAAAGACAAAGTAGCAGGTCCCCCCAGCTTATCAGGAGGGCATCTGATAAGGAACCCCTTTCCCTGCCCCTGAGTGAGCAGAATAAGTTGCATTTACAATTCACTTGTGTTGCAAAGAGATTTATGTGGGGGGGTACCCCATATTGCAAAGAAAAGGATCATTACTTGCAGGTGTAGGGGCCACTCATGCTGGGGGAGGAATTATCTGCTGAGTTTGTATGCTTGACAGTTGCTCACCCCTGGGAAGTGGGTGGCTACTGGCTAAAAGTCAAACTTCACGGTCAGTTCCCATAGTGACGATGCCTCCTTGCATAGTGCAGATGAGCAGAGTCCCCCTGGCAGTTGAGGTAAAACGTAGCTGCCGTGTTGTTCATTAGGACCTGCACAGTTCTCCCTTTTTTCTTGTCCAAGAAGATCCAATGGGCTAGGAGTATTCCCCTCAGTTCTTTCACGTTTTTATGGAGAAGGTTGCCTGCCCGTGACCACTTCCCTTGGGTAAACAGACCACCCAAGATGTGGGCTCCCCAGCCTAGATCTGATGTGTCTGTGATCAAGGTAAGGGAGGGCTTCTGGGCTTCAAAGCTTGCATGCAAAGTCTGGGTCCTGCCATATCACCAGGAAGTCTAATACCCTCCTCTGGATGGTGGCCACCCAGTTTAGTGGGTGGCATTGGGGATAGACCACCACTGCCAGCCACACCTGGAGGGGCCTCACATGAAGGTGTGGCATCCTTATCATGTAGGTGGAAGTGGCCATGTGGCCTAGTAACTGGCATCACCTTGAAGTTGTGCTGGGAGCATGGTGCAGTTCTGAAATGGTGGTAGACACAGGGGCGGTGCTGGGGGGGCAAGGGACCTGGGGCACGGGCCCAGTCCCTGCCCCCAGCTGGCCGGCCCCGCCCCCTGGCCAGAGTTACGGCCAGGGAGGGGCCGCGCCACCGCGGGTGGGTAGGCCGTGGCGGGCCCGCACCTGCGCCACCGCGGCCACAGCCAAGTCCCCAATCACCTGGCTGCCCGCAGGTGTGGGGCCACTTCTGGCCTGGCCTGGCCACAGCCTAGCCCCCTGCAGCAGCACGGCTCCCCCTGGCCCTATCCCTGGCCAGTGATGGGGCTGCCGCAGCCGCGGCCGGCTGGGGATTGGGCCCCGGATCCCCGGCCCAATTGGGCTGGAGATCTGGGGCACTGGCGTTGGGACCCGGGGCACATGCCCCGGCATGCCCAATGCCAGCGACACCCCTGGGTAGACATGGACTGAAACCTGGAACGCAGTAGCAAGACCCTTGCGCTTGTCGAGTCCAGATGTGCCCCTATAACTTGTTGAAGCAAGTTTTGACTTTTCTAGGTTTATGAGGAGACCCAGCCTGTTGCACAGTCTCTGGACAGAGCCGACGCTCTGCCAGACCTGGTCCTTGAACCTTTCCCTTATTAGCCAGTCATCCAAGTATGGTAATATTCATACCCTTTGTTTTCTTAAATGGGTCTCTATGGCCACTATGCACTTCTTGAAAACCCTTAGGGCCAGCAAAAGTCCAAAGCAGAGTGCTGTGAATTGGAAGTGTTTTCCTCTCACCATGAAAGGGAGGAACTTCCTGTACCTTTGTCTTACAAAGATGTAGAAATATGTGTCCTTGAAGTTGAGGGCTGCGAACCAATCCCCTGGGTCTAGCAAGGAAATTATCTGAGATAGGGGAACCATCTGAAACTTTATTTTTCTTAGAAATTTTTTCAAGGCCCTTAAATCTAAAATGGGTCACAAACCCCGAACTCTGAACACCCCCCCCCCCCGTCTTCAGGATGAGGAAGTATCATGAGTAAAAATTCCTCCCTTTTTGCCTTGTCAGGACTCTTTCTATTGTCCCCAGGTCCAGGAGTTTTTGGCATTCTAGCTCCAGTAGCATCTCCTGGGAGGGGTCCCTGTTTCAGTAATGAGGGGGCAGTTTCTTTTTGTGGGGGCTTGGCCCTGAACTGGATGGTATAGCCAAGTGACACTGTGTCCAATATATAATGCTCTGCAATTATATTGGCCCACCAGTGTCAGAAGGGGGCCAGCCAGTTTCTGAATGGAGGCAGGGGTGGGTTCGGGTGGTTCTGGTGGCCCTCAGGCAATAAGTCAAAACCTCTGCTTCTGGGACGACAGATACGTTATTGCCCTGTTGGGTAGACTGGTTTGGATCCTGGGGCCTTGACCCTCCTCCACCCATATTTCTGTCCCTGTCTCCATTCCCATAGCAGCAGTGGGATAATTGGAAGGTCTGATTGACAGGGCCCTACTGCTGCTGCTGGTGTGGTTGAAAAGACCATCTGGGGATATACATCCCCAAGGAATGAAGTTTTGCACAGGAGTCCTTTACCATGCAGTTTTGCATTAGTTGACACAGTGAACAGCAAGGGACCTTTGAAAGGAAGGTCCTGTATGGGTTGCTGCATCTGAGGGGAGAGTCCTGAACCTTGTAGCCATGTAGTGCATGGCTATCCCTCTCCTGGCTTGCTCCATAGCATCCCATGAAGAAAGGAGCATCACACATGCCACTAAGAGACTCTCTTCTATGAGAATATTGTAGTCAGCCATGTGATTGGAGGGGATGAGGTCCCAAAACCTCTGCACGGGGGCTCCACAAGTTGAAAATGTACCTGCCCATAAGTGTCTGTTGGTTGGCAATGTGCAGCTGGAGGGCTATGGTGGAACAAATTTTCCTTCTGAATAAATCCAGCTTTTTAGCATCTTTATTCTTTGGGGTAGCAGCAGGTTGGCCTTTCCTCTCCCGTTAGTTAACTGCATCCAACCTGGGAATGGGGTGGCTAAACAGGATGTCTTCTGCCATTGGGCATGGGCGATCTTCAGCACCCCCATCATGCATCCCCACCACCCACATCAAAGAGGGGATCAAAGTCTTCCCTAACCACCTCGATTGGCAGGTCAATGTTTGTGGCCATGCACTTAAAGCAGTTCTTGGTGTGCTCTCAGGTCCTCTCTAAGCAAAAAAGACCTCTGGCAGGTCACTTCATCAGGGGAATAAAAGGATATTACCCTTGAATCATTTTGGCCAGGGCCCAAAGGTCCCTCCCCTGGGTCCAAGTCCTCATTGGATGCCCCTGCATCCTGGGCTTCTTGGGATGCGGCCGGTCTCAATAACCCAGAGGATGCTGGTTCCCTATGGGGAGGAATCCTAGGATTCCCATTCGCTCCGCTGTGCTGACCAATCTTTAAAGGTTTGCAGCACTGTGGCCTGTGCCAGGGATGTTCTGCCCCATGCACGGAAGTAGTTGTTTTCCCTGTGCTGGGTAGTGCGTGGAGAGTGTTCCCTCTTACACACCAGTACCAATGAGGTTCCATGTGGGGAGCAGCGCATCAGTGCAGGTGATGTCAATGCCCAAGTTGCAGAGTCTCTCTGCCAAGGTGACGACAAGGAGTGCTTCTTCCCGCATTTACTGGTTGGGCTTGCCAGGGCCGATACCAGGGTCAGTGGTGTCGATAAGTGACAGTGCTGGTGTCGGAATCCCCAGATGAATGTGAGTGCAACCTGGTATGGCATGATTTTTGTGATTGTACCAGGGAGCTTTCCCAGGACAACATCTTCGGTGAGAACTGAAGGTATGCCCCATCATCCCTCGACTTGGAGTCTGAGGCCAAGGGGGAAGATGCTCTTTGGCTGTGTGGGGAGTCCCCGGAATGGGTTGGAAGGAACTGGTGGGCCCATGGCAGAGAGTGGCTGTGCTGATCTTCCCCAGAGGGGAGTCACGGGGATCGGGGTGTTTAGGCCTGATCCCGACACTGACTACCCAGCTGCTGCTCTCAGTTCCACACTGGGTCCTGCTGTGCAGACAGGCCCAGCCCTGCTCTGTACCAGGACTTGGACAACAGTGCCAGTTTCCCTCTCAATGCCATCAGTCTGGGCGAAGTAGGTGTTGGCAGCTGTAGGAAGGGCTTAGCTGCTTTGAAGGCTTAAGGCGTTGATGGGATCAGTAGGATTTCTTGCCTCTGTGCCAGGGTCTGTGGATCTCCCCGAGCCTGCGCTGGGGATCCCAACCTGTGCCGATGTCGTGGCTTTTCCTTCAAAAACGAGCACCCAGCGAGGAGTCTGATCTCATGCAGCGCTTTTGAGGCTTCCCAGACAGAGACCTGTGCCAAGGCGGGGCCAATGCCAATTGTGCCCTCTGTGCCAGCGCTGTCTGTACTGATGATGGTCTGCTCGGCACCAAGGCAAGACATAAGGCCTCTTCCAGTGCCATGGAGCATAGGCAATTTTTGTGCTCATTCTGCATACTTAGCTTAAATGGGCAAATTTGGCATTTATCAGTTCAGCTGGCCTCTCCAAGGCATTCGAGCTGTTTCTTGTGGGGGTCGCTGACTGAGAAAGCCTATCTGAATCTAGCATTCAGTTTGAAACCAGGCACGGTCAAGTCTATGCGAGGCCATGTGCTGCCACTGGGACATGAGGGAGAGATGGGATCTCCAATGAAGTCCGAGCTGAGAAGCAAGATAGAAACAAAGAGCAATTCCAGATTCAGAAAAATCAAAGAAAGATTAGACAATGAGGAAAAACAGACAAGTGCTTGCAAACTTGCAAGAGCAAGCAATTCCACCGTCACAATGGGTGGAAAGAAGGAACTGAAGGGGGTTGAGGGCAGGGCTACCTGTGTACCACACAGTTGCACAGGTCAGAGGGGACTTTGGCCACTGACCCTACAGGGACAAGATAAGAACTAAGCCTCAACCAAGAATTACAGATATACATCAGGAAAAGACTTCTACTCAACTTTATCTCCTATCCTTAGCTTACCAAGTTCCAAAGGGGCAGCCGTGTTAGTCTAGTAAAGAAAAAAAAAAAAACCCACAAGGAGTCCTGTGGCACTTCAAGACTAAAAGATTTATTTATCGTAGGAGCTTTCATGGGAGAAAATCCCACTTCGTCAGACCCTTTGACCACAAGACTCCTTGATTTTTTTTTATCTTTAGCTTAGTTTCTCAGCCCTTTCATTTACTTCCTAGTTTCTCCCAGTGACTGAACTTATTGCCTCATTATCCCAGCAACTGCCACCCAAATGTTTGTAATTTCTAACACATCCTGCTTAATTATCTTTAATTAGTCCTGCAGCTTTCCCAGTGCTGTAGCAACCTCAGTGACCAAAGTGATACTGTTAGTGCCTCAGCATAATAATTGAGTCCATATAGTACACCTAGATTTCTTTGCCTTGGTACCATATAAAAAATAAGAAAGATATAAAAGGGATGTCACACAATGAATGGATTAAAAGCTAGCTAACTGATGTCTCAAATGTAAATGTAAATAAGGAATAGTGAGGTCGTTCAGGGAATGGTTTTTGGCCATAGGGTATTTATCACTTTTGTTAGGCTATGTTCACACAGGGCAGGCTTGTTTCGAAACAAGATGTTTCGAAACAAGCTGTTTTGAAATAACAAGTTATTTCGAAACACCTTATTTTGCAGGACAAAAACTTTGTCCGCGAAATAAGGGAGTGAAATAGCAGGTCCACTGTGGACCTGCTATTTCACTTGGGGAGGGGACTGCAGGCACTCACAGGGTGCAGTGTAGAGGGGCGCTGCACCCCATGGGTGCCTGCAGAGGGCTGCAGACACCGGCGGGGTAAAGCGTGGCTGAGTGCTTTACCCAGCCGGTGCCTGCAGAGGGCTGCAGGCAACGGCGGAGTCAGGCGCAGGGCT
>ML681998.1:7540219-7566896 GCA_007922195.1 Podocnemis expansa | reverse complement strand
GGGTCAAATGTTGTTTCAAAACAGCTGTTGTTTCGAAACAGCATGTCCCGCTGGCATTGTTTCGAAAGGAGTTGTTTCGAAACAACTCCCTTTCGAAACAAAAGCTGGTTTAAGCTGTTTCAACAGAATGGCTGCATTTCGAAACAAGCAGTTTGCTTGTTTCGAAATGGCCGTATGTCATGTGGCCATGGCAGTTCTTATTTCGAAACAACCCCTGTTGTTTCGAAATAAGAACTGTGTGTGAACATACCCTTAGTATCCTTGGAAAAATACACAGTCATCATCAATAAAGTTTGCAAATGCCACACAAATTTGAGAAACGGTAAATAATGAAAAGGACAGGTCACAGATATCACAGTGATCTGGATCACTTGATAAACTGGATGCAAACAGACATTATGTATTGTAATATGGATAAAAGTAAATGTATACATCAAGGAACAAAGAATGTAGTCCATACTTACAGGTGATAGGACTCTAGCCTGGGAAGCAGTTACTCTGAAAAAGGTTTGGGAATCATGGGAGATAATCAGCTGAACTTAGGTTTCCAGTGTGATTCTGATGAAAAGTTCTTATGTGATGCCCAGATGAGTAAATGAGGGCCTCAAGAAGGAGTAAGTAAATTATTTTATCTCTGTATTTTACACTTGTGCAACAGCTGTTAGATATACTTTGTCTAGTTCTGATGTCGTCAATTAAAAATGACATTGATAGATTTTAAAGGATTCAGAGAAGAGCCATGAGAATGATTAAAAGATTAGAAAGCATGCCTTAGAGCTCAACAGTTTAAAGAGAATGTTAAGAGGTGACTTGATCAGCCTACAACTACATATGGGGAAGAAATATTTAATAATATTTAATAATGAGCTATTCAATGCAGCAGATGAAGTACAACATGTTCCAGTGGCTGGACACTAAAGCTTCACAAATTTAGACTAGAAATAAATTGTAAATTTTTAAAGGTGAGCATAATTAACCATTAGAACAACTTACCATGGATCATAGTAGATTCTCCATCACTGACTGTTTTTAAATCAAGATTGGACATTTTTTCCTTATAGATCTGCTCTAGGAATTTTTTTGAGGAAGGTCTGAGGTGTGTGTTATACAAGAGGTTGGAGCAGATAACCTTCCTGGCCTTGGAATTGACAAACAAAGTCAGCAAATATATTTATTTTTACTGAGATCATGGAAGGATCTAAAAGCCTCAGTCAGGATCACAGAACCTGGAACAACTAAACCTGTCACTCACACTTCAGTGGATTTATTTTTCCTTTCCATACTGCAAGTTTTTGCATTTTCAAGCATCTGATGAAGGAGGATTTTGTCCCATGAAAGCTCATGCAATAAATCAATTTGTTAGTCTTTAGAAGTGCTACAGGACTCCTTGTTTGTTTTGTTTAAACATAGTAACAATCACTTCCAAGACAGCTTACAGTATAGGCCAAGAATATGGACAATTAGTTGGGAGGAGGAATATAGGCACAGAAGTGAAATGACTTGCCCAAAGCCATACCGTAAATTAGCATCAGAATGATGGTATAACATAGTTCTTGCCATTCCTGATCCAGTGCCCTATCCACTAGGTTGCAGTCCCCTCTAATCAGGCTTATTTTGCAGATTAGTCTCTAATGCAACAGGAAGCACTCTTAGCCTAAAGCCCCAGGAGGGATCCTGCTTTGCTCCAGCAGATTTTTGACAGGGAGACAGCCCTGACTTAAATATATAAATACAACATTTGTAACAGATACAGCAACTTCTATCAAAGACACCCAAAGAGCTTTGTAAGTACAGGTAGTCCTCACTTAGTGACCGGGTTCCGTTCCTGAAACCCGGTTGATAAACGAATTGGTCACTAAACGAGGAGCAGCCCTTACCGGTATTTCAAGCATAATGTACTTTACTGGTAGTGGGTTTTTCAACCATCGGTAGATAGTTTTAATGTCACCTTTGCATCATTTATAACATTTTTAATATATATTTTAAATGTTTTAAGCTCTAATGTACTGAACTTAGTTTGCATAGTGTACTGTAAATATAGGTACTCTGAGAGAGTTGATGCGAGTTCTCGTACATCGCCATAATACCAACTCATCAGAGAGCTGGTCATAACTCTGAGGGGTCACTAAACGAGTAGGTCACTAAGTGAGGACTAGCTGTATTCAAAAATTAAGCCACACAAGAGTTTTTAGTGATTCTTATGGAAGCCAGGCCCCCTCCCAAGGCCAGACTGGCCCTGCCCACTTCCAGTTTTTGAGGCTTCTGGCCATAATAAAAATAGAAAATGATAACACATGGAAACAAAATAAGGCATATCAGTTAACAAAAAATAAAAAATATAATAAATAACAGGTATCTAAATTTGAGGCACAGGCCAGATGGCCATCCTGCCCCCCTTCTGATTGTCCCTGATAGCCCCTCTTTACTGACTACATTGGTTATTGTTCTTGCAGTCTTTGGTAAACTAAAGCATTGAGAGACAGCCCTGGGGATTTCACACCATCCCTGCCTATTTACTATCCAGGCCCTTTGCCAGTTTATGCCTGTAATAGGGCAAAGAATAGGAAACCCCTCATCTCCTTCTGTTAGTGAAGGTCTAAGGGGCTCTGGTTGTGCAGCTAACAGCTGTGACCCTGAGTAAGCTAGTTTGAGCCTAGCCTAATGAAGGAACAGGGAACAGCTGGTGAACTGGCCCAGGAAGATAAATGGGCCAGCACCAGAAACTCAGACAGGTATAGATGAGCAGGATAGAGAAGGCTGTGAGATAGGTATCTTCTAGCCAGGAAAGAAGTCAGACCTTGAGCTTGTGAATTGCTACAGTGTCTTGGGGTGGAAGTGTGATTACACTGCAACAACACTGAAAATAAAGAAGTATAGGAGTTTGCAAAAGATGATAGTAAGGTGCGTCCTTCTGGCAAGGGAAAGCATCCTTGTGGACAGAAATAATGGACAGGACCACTACTACAATGCCTCACTAGCCTATTAGAGCACAATTTGCCTCTTGTGGGTGACCAAGTTCTTGGGTCAGAAATGATGTTCAGTGTTAGTGGCAAAGGATGTTTGGTGATACAGCATTTCATTTTTGTAAGAAATGCATCAGTCTTGAGTGGAGATAAGCTGCAGTGGCCCTTTATCTTATGTACTCTTCTGTTGGATTCATTCTGCCAGCTTCTCTTCTGAGCAAATATGAAATCAGTTTGACTCTGCACTCAGCCAAACGATATGTGATTTTTCTGGCATGTGGTACCTTTTATGGATCTGCATGCATTCTTATTAACTGGAAGTCACTCTATAGACCCTGTAAGGCTGCCTGCTGAGTGCTACCAATAAGAAAAGTACAAGAACCATCTCGGCACTAGCCAAGTTTCAAAGGGCAGCTGTGTTAGTTTAGTAAAGCAAAAAAAGCAAGAAGTCTTGTGGCACTTAAAGACTAAGGCTATGTCTACACTTAAAAAGTTAATTCAAAATAGTTCTTTTGGAATAATTATTTATATATTATATAAAGTAATTATTTCAAATAGTATTATTTTAAATTTAGTATTTCGAATTAGGAGTCCAGGGAAGACTCTCTAATTTTAAATAAAGTAGGAGTTATTATTTTGAAGTCGATGTCTTCACTAGACTCTCTAATTCAAAATAGGGGAAGACAGGAAAAAGAATAGGGCCATTATTTCAAAATAAAACTATTCTGAAACTTAGAATGGCTTATTTTGAAATAATTTCAATTTAAGCTCTTGAAATAATTTTATTATTTTGAAATAGCACTTCATTATTTTGAAATAAAGAAACAATTCAAAATAACAAAATGCATGCATGGGCAAGAAAAAAGTTATTTTGAAATAAGCCTCCTTATTTCAAAATAACTTCTACATGTAGACATACCCTAACAGATTTATTTAGTGTATGAGCTTTCATGGGAGAAAATCCCACTTTGGATTTTCTCCCACAAAATCTCATGCACTAAATAAATCTGTTAGTCTTTAAGTGCCACATCTCTGCACTGTAGAGCTTGTGAGCACACAAGCGTCTTGGTAATATAATCTATTGTGACAACTTTCTTTTCAAACCTCCTACCATCAACCAATTAGCTAATTCCAAACCACCTAGGAAGCTAGAGTAACCTAAGAAATTTCAGAACACCTTGCTCAGCCTCTCTTCATTTTGAAAGTTCTCCTCCTTTGCAAAGTGTCCAAACTGAGCATTATAGTACCCTGTTGCCTGTCCAAACAGCTCCCATCTTTGAAATTTGCCCTACACATGTGCTTTTCAACTGTTAGTAAAAGGCTAACCTTGAAACTTAATGATTTCAGCTGAAGTAGAGTTTACTTCAAAATAGTTATTGTACTTTCTAGGGCACACAGATAGATCTTGAGTTTGCTGAGAGCTATTTCTCATAAAACAAAAGTTATGCAAATTAGCTTTTTCTTTCCATCTGATGATTTTCTAATTGATGAATCCTATAGGAAGCACTTATTTTGTCTTGTAAAAATTGATTATAGAAATATATTGGACATACTATATGGATGAACTCTAAAGTTTTCACCTGCGATATATATTTTAAAGATAGCTTGCACCAAAGGGACCATAAGGAGTTATTGATTTTTGTCTTTATTCAATTTGCTGCTTTGTGTTTCTAGGTTATTTATCACCTCATTTGTGTTATCAAAAGAAAAGTACTGACTCACAAAGAAATAGTAAGTAAGGTTTTCTGTCTCGGTGCTTGCAAGAAAAGAAATTAGTTGATGATCTCTGCAGTACCTGAGTGTCAGGAAAGAAATATGTAATAGGTTCATATGTTTCAAGGATAGAAGACATGGTCAGATTACTTAGTTAGATCTCCTGTGTAACTTGAGTTGTAGAATTTCACTCATATTGAGCCCAAAAACTTGCAGTATGCAATATGACAGCCATCTCTGGCTTTTCAGATAATATTGAAAATACTCTAATTTAGCAGTCAGAATGTAGCACAGCATACGAGATATCAAAAATGCTTTCTGCCACAATTTAAAAGGTAAAGTATGAAGTACAATTGTTTCTGACTCATATCATGCCTGTTCAACAAATTATTTATTTTGTTGTTGTTTAACTAAATTAATGCCACACCAGTTTGAGATTGAGAGATGCATGAAAAGCTACTTTTTTACTCTCTCCATTGTATTTCACACTGTTCTGGACCTGGGCTGCTACAATGCTTTGTGATTAGAATCTTAGAAGTGAAGGGCAAAATGTGTTTTGAGTGGAGTGGAACAGAAGCAGGACTTGACAATTAAAATGTACAGTTAACTACAGATAGCTTCCTCTTGCACAAGTGTACATTTATCTTCAGGGCCTATCCAGTTATTTCAGGACAAATGAACTTCCTTGTCTGTTTTTACATTACAGAACATTTGTTTTTGCAGTATGTAAATACAGTTTATCATCCTTTTTATTATAGCCTCTTGCATTACATATACAGAGGCCCTATACTTGGGCAGACGGTGATCTCCTTTGGGAATGTCATAGCAAGGGAAGCCAAGAGGAAGTAACTTCATGGACCTGATTCTCTCCTCACTTAGGCTGGTTTAAATTATTAACTACACCCCAGTCAATGCAATTAAACCAGTGAGCAGGCAGAATTCTAAGCATTAGAGGAGTACCATGCCTGTTGTAGAATTTTGTGCAAAAAAAAATGGATTTCAGTTCACTGGCACTCTTGGAAAAAGTATTTTACAGTTCTTTTTCAGTTATACTAAAATTTGCAGTTAATCAATGTTGGAAAGAAATCCATTTTTGCTTGAAAAAAAACTTTGATCCAAAATGAAATGTTGCATTTTTAAAAGACTTTTTTTAAAAATTGAAAGAAATTTAGAAATAGTCATTGTTAATCACAAAGTTTACTTTAGACAATGTCTAAATAATACACTTTGAAATTTTGGGGGTTTTTTGGTAGGGGGGTTCTTAAGCTGAAATATTTAGTGAAAGTGTCATGAATTCACTACGTTTTTAGTGACACCTAAATATTTAATTTCACACAAAGAAGGATTACAAGCCATTAGATTAGAAGAACTATCCCAGATGATGCCATAGTACATCCCTTTGCTGAACTTTGTGAGTTTGTACTCATCCACAACCATTTCATATATGAAGATAATACATGCCTTCAAATCAGCAGCACTACTATGGGTACCCACCTACTGATAGCTATAGTTGCCTACATCGCTCAGACTTTCATCTAAGAGACATCACATAATCCATTGTCTATAGTCAAGCCCTAAAATACAACCACATATGCGCCAATCCCTCACCAAGAGACAGAGACCTTCAGGAAATTTACCAAGCATTCTTAAAACTACAATATCCACCTGCAAAAGTGAAGAAACAGATTGAGAAAGTCAGATGGGTGCCCAGAAGTCATCTACTGTAGGAGAAACCCAAAAAAGAAAACAACGGAATGCCACTGGTCATCGCCTACAGCCCCCAAGTCAGACCTCTAGAGCACATTATCAAGGATCTGCAGCCTATTCTACAAGATCATCCCTCACTCCCTCATACCTTGGGAGACAGACAACCCCCCAACCTTAAGCAGGTACTCACCAGCACTTACAGACCTAATGAAACATGAAGTCAGGTACATATCTCTGCAGCAAACCACACTGACAGTTTTGCCCATATCTGCACAAGACACAGTATGAAAGGACCTAATCAAGCCAGCTACTCCATCAAAGGCTTATTTGCCTGCTCATCCACCAAAGTGATTATGCCATCATGTTATAGAAATCCCCGGCCCCAGTCTTATATATTGGACAAACAGGACAGTCTCTGTGCAAAAAAATAAATGGACACAAGTCTGACATCAAAAACCACAACATTCAAAAACTAATAGAGAAGCACCTCGGTCTCCCTTCTTACTCCATTGATGACTTAATAGCTGTGCTCAAACAAATAATGAATCAAAGCTTCAAAGAGAAACCACAGAACCAGAATTCATTTGCAGATTTGACTCTGTTGCCTCAGGGTTAAATAGTGTCTACAGATTTTTTCTCATTACAACAAGTGATTTGACCTCACCTTTTTCTCTAAGCTATTTCCCAGTGTATGACTAAACTGCTTGGATTTGCTGTAACTATCTGACCTGATCCTATGACTTCCATTTTCCTGCATTTATTTTCTTCCCATTCTGTGGCTATGTCCACATCTGAATGCTTATTCTGAAATAAGTTAATTTCGAAATAAGCAAATTCAAAATAAAACCCTTAATTTGATTTAACTTAAATCAAATTAAGGAAGAATAAATTGAAATAGCAAGTCCAGAGAGGACTTGCTATTTCGATTGGGGAGTGGGGCATCCTGGGAGGTGTGGCAACATGGCCTCCTGGTGGGCCATGTTGCCACCCAATCCCCTGCCTGGCTCTTACCTGGAGAGCCAGGCAGGGGAAAAAGCAACCAGGGTGGGAGGGACAGACCAGCTCACCAGCCCGGCAAGGGAGCTTGCCAGGAGCCTGGGGGTGCTGCGGCTCCCAAGCCACTTGCCTCATTGCAGGGGCAATGGGGCAAGTGGGGAGATGGGGGACCGCGGCTCTCCTGTCCGTGCTCACAGTGGGAGCTGCAAGCTGGGAGCCTGGGAGTCCTGTGGCTCCCCCAGGCTCTCAGCTTGCAGCTCCTGCTGCAAGTGCAGGTGGCGGACCCAAGGCCCCCCCGTCTCCTCGCTTGCCCCTTCCCCCCTAACTGCCCCGCAGCCTCTGCGGAAGTGGTCGGGGGAGACCCGCTCTCAGCTCAGCCCACCACCAGCTCTGGGGGGCTGCAGCCACGTCGGGGTGGCCGGAGCCACCGCGGCTCACTCCTCATCCAGCCCAGTGCTGAGGGCTGCCTGGCCAGGGTGCTGAGGGGGTGGGCCTTCCTCCCAGAGTGCTATGCTGGGCATATCAATATAACAGAGCCAGACGGGTTATTTTGAAACCACAGTTTTGAAATAACCAGTCATTTCGATATATAACTAGGTTTTATTATATCAAAATAAGTTTCCTTATTTTGAAATAAGGAAGCTCCTTATTTCGAGACAAGAAAACGTTGTCCGGACCCGGCAAGCTTTATTTCGAAACAACCTGTGTTTCAAAGTAAAACTCTGGTGTGGACACACCCTATGGCTATGTCTACACACACGGTTATTTCAAAATAAGGATTTCAAAATGAGTTATTTCGAAATAAAATCCTTATTTTGAAATAAGTTAATTGAAATTAACAAAATGTTAATTCGAATTAAGGGAAAGCCTGCAATCCAAATAGCTGTTATTTTGGAAGGGATATTTTGAAATAAAGCCGTTTGGACCTGTTGTTTCGAAACAACAGGTCTAAACGGCTTTATATCAAAATATCCCTTCCGAAATAACGGCCATTTCAAAAACATCAAGGTTTTACTTTTTCGGAACGACGATTCTTATTTCAAAAGGACGGGATCCGTCCTTTCGAAATAAGAAAACGTTGTGTAGACCTAATTTCTTTTATTTCGAAATAACAAGTGTTATTTTGAAATAAAAGTGCTGTGTAGACATGCCCTATAAGTTTCCTCATCTTCAAAGTGTTTGACAAAGTGGGGTTTTTCTCCCACGAAAGTGCATGTCATAAATATTTTTTTTAGCCTTTAAAAGTGCTATAGGACTCCTTGCTTGTTTTGCTAAACATTTAGGGAATCCATGATAACATCACAATTAAAAAAAATCCCCTTTTAATTGAAAAATATTTTGGTTGAGAGTTTACCAGGTCTGCTTGTGAGTTTGGATACATCAGAGGGGATCCCATTCACAGATGCCAGGACTGTGTGTCATTAGCCATTCCAGGGCTGGGGATGATAGCAGAAGGAATGATGCCGAAGAAGAAACTTACCCCAAGTGCTTCCACATAGCTTGGGCAGGTTTCTCTCACACTTCTGCTTATGGATTTATTCAGCATGGTCCAGCCCTTCATTTCTCAGTAGCTGAACACATAAAAATGTCCTCTACTGCTGGAAAAATGGTCAACAGTGGATGTTTTTAATGGACTACTTAAAACAAAACCCACTCGATTTAAGAAGACTTTTCTTCATCAGTCCCATCAGTCAGGTTTGGCAGCTCTTCATCACTTCCAAATGTTCTTGTCAAGTGTGTCCTTCAAGTTGACACTTATACTTCATGTTCTCCTTCAGCATCTCAAACCACCTTTCTCTATGCCTTCCTCATGATCTTTGTTCTGTGGCTATTAATTCTTGTACTCTCTGGCCAACATATCCCATGTCTCATTGTATCACATGGTCCAACTATTGCAGTTCATAGCCCTTATCTAAGGAAAGCTGAGGAACTACCTGCATCATGGCTTGTACAATTCCTTTGTATGACCTCAGGTCTCATCTTACCCAGTGTCTACAAAAGCATTCTTGTTTTAACAGTGTGAAATAGTTGTTCTTTTCTCTTCTTCACTGGCTAGCTAGATAATATTATGAACTTTGCTTTTTGGTCTCCTTGATATATATTTGGTCTCTCATTGCAGAGGATCCATATCAATTCCCTCTGTTTACACCAATCACTCTTCATGCAGCTCCTAAAATCTGCATTCACTTTGAGCCATGCTTGTTCAGTACTGAGTCCAGGCATTTAAACTGTTATACAGATGTTAACTCTGAGCTATCTGGCTTCTCCTTGACTGTCTCAGTGAAAGAGTGCATATATTCCACCTTTTGTCAGCTTATTCACAAGCGATTTTATCCTAATGCAGCCATCCATAGTTCTAGATCCCTTTCCAGTTTGTATTTGTTATAGCACAATGTAATGACATCCACACATGCATGCTCTGTGAAGCCTGTCCCTTAATCTCCTGCAACAAAGTGTCCATTATAGTCACAGCTAGGAATGGGCTTAAAGGTGATGCTTGATGTAGACCGACACTCAGTGAATGACTGACTGACTGACACCACAGCTGCTTCTCACTACTACTATGCTACCCTGCATATGCCTATGATAGTTTCAACATGTCTGTGGCAGATTGTGTGACCCCAGGCACTGCAGTAACAATTCTCTAGGAACTCTCATAAACCTTCTTTAAATCTATGAACACTAACTAATTCTTTGCAGCCTGAATATTACAGAAGTACAAGGAAAAAGAAACATTTCATCCATTGTTGATCTTCCTCACATAAATCTGAACTATTTTTTTTGCTTACTTGATATCTGAGCTCCTTCCAGAATCTCTTCTCAATTCTTTCCAGTCATTCCCACTTGTGATTCACGAATTTGATGGATCCTTGATTACTTCATCTTTCCATGGCTCTGTTACACTTTGGTTCATGTCTTTGTGGTGTTCTTCCACTCATTTTTCTAGTTCAGAGGATCAATCTGAAAAAGTGGCATAACCACCACTTCTTCATGGTCTAACACTCTAAATGTCCCAACTGGCATACCATCAGGCAGAAGTGCTGCTGGCCCAGTGGTGCACCGTCATCATGGGCGGCCCAGTGGCAGACCCAAGGCTCAAGCCCTGTAAGCAATGTTCGCTCTAATTTATCATAGGCTGTGTGTGCAAAAAATTTCTTTTGTGCAAATTTTTGGAGACTGTCCAAATTTTGCGCACTCCAGTGAGTATGGTCAAACTTTTGAGTGCAATGAAGTAAGTGTGTATGATTCAAATAATATCTAAATTTTATTTTGATCTGGTGATTGAAATGATTTTATAAATTACAAAACCTTATTTGAAACATTTTACTTAAAATTGCCTTCTTGAAAGTAGCATAAAAATATTGGCACTGTTAAATTTTTTTGCACGTGCTTTATTTTGTTTTGTGCATAGACTTCATAACCTGTGTGCATGTCCACAGCTTAGAGGGAAAATAGCCTGTAAGCCCAGTGCCAGTGATGCCCCTGCCATCAGGTCCCTTTGCCTTCCCTTATTTCATCTTCTGTTGCTCAATCTGAGTTTCCAGAAGAGTATCTGGTTTTGAAGTTGTTGCTTATACATATGTTCCTCAAGAGTTTCTTTTCATTGAGCAGTTTCTGGTAAAACTATTGACACCCCTAATTTTTTTTACAGTCTTCTATCACTATGCTTCTATTTCCATCTTTGGCACACATCACAATGCCTCTTTTGCTTTTTTCGCCTAGTCTTGTCTAATCTACATTTTTTTCCCCACTTCCTTTGTTAGAAGTGCTCTACATGAGGCTTTAAATTCCTGACCCTCAGCTTCCACAGCTGTTCATGTTGTCACTTCCTTTTCGAGCTTTTATTGCTCAGACCTTTCCAACATCCTTACTTTCTGTCATCGCTTAAACCTTTTCCTCTTTACTTCCTCTTGCACCTCATTGGACCATAACTGCACCTCCTTTTATCTGGTCATTGGCAACTTGTGCACTTTCTATAACATGTTTTGGATATTTTTTTCCCCAAATCTTATTATATCCTCATGGTCAGTTTAGTCATTGCCCAACCTCTGGAGAACTTAATCCTTATATCTCAGACTAATGTGCCTACTCTTGAGCTTCCATCACCTTTTATCCTTTGATTCAATCTGCTCCAACAATCAAATACTGAGCTTGGTCCATTGTTGTTTGGTTACATGATTGATGAGAAGGCAGAACTCCAATCTGCAGTATGTATCCCATAATACTGAATATTTTTTCTAGGTGCTATCCTAATTTTCATTAGCTGGTCATTTTCCCTTTGGATGTCTGCTCCTTATCCTATAATATTTCTGCTAGGGTTAGTCCTTCACTGCTTCTTCTTGCTAGTGAGGATTATTTTTGCAGTTCTCTGTTTATGTATTTTGACATCTTCCATTGTGTCTCCTGTATACGACAGCGTACACTCTACTTCTTCTCAATGCCTTGGCTACTTCTCTTTGTTTGTATGGTTTTGCTGGGGGGGCTTTTTTTTTTTTTTTTTGGTTCCTAGTTAGTTTTCACATATACCAGGAAAGCCAAATATCATAGATGTGTAACCTTCTAGGGTGGGCTAGAATTAATTCCTTAGCCCTCCGCCTGTGCCTCACAGAGGTTAAACCCCTCTAGAAAGCAGCTGGAAAGCCAGGATACAGTCTGTATAAGACTCACAGTGAAAACTGCTGAGTTCTCATCCCACATTAAACTACTACTCAGCATAAACATAACAATGAACTTTTTATTAACTGCTAACTTAACAAATCTTATCCTAAGAAACCAAAATGATTTTAAACAAAAATAGTACGAAACCCAAGAGTCCCAAAGTTCAGGTGGAGTCACCATTACCTCAATTGCAGTCTTTGTTCAAGTCCTTCAGGCTTGAGTGGAAAGTAGAACCAATCCTCCTCTTCTTCAGCTTGCAGGAATCTTCAGGAGAATGCCATGCAGTCCGTTCTTTCTCCTCTGCAACCAGCACCACACAGATTACTGGTTAATCAGCTCTCAGTCCCATAAAAGAAAACTCTGCAGCAAAATGCTCCACCGCAGGGAGAAAACATCTTGCAGTCCACCCCTGGCTCAGCTCCTCTCACTCAAGCACTGAGCACATGGACTTTTCAGCTCTCTTTAGTTGCTCCTCCTCCAGCTGCTGCTCTCAGGCATCTCTTAAGCATCTGACTCCAGCACAATACAAAAACTTGTGGACTATGCTCAAAACATTACCACACCCTAGTTCCAGAAACTTCTGGTTTCTGGGCAGCTAAATCTGCCCAGCAATGTAACCCAGCCTGAACAGCTCTCTAAGAGACAGCCTGTTTTAGGTGTATGGGTTACACATGGGTTAATTCTCTAGCTACATGTACCCAGAATGTAGAAGCATCTTCCCATTCTCCATAGTTGTCAGGTGAAGTGATGATGTGTCACTTCCATGGGATTCACTAGGGTAGAGGTAGTTTTATAATTTAGTCATGTTGTTAACATAAATTGTGTTCCCTTCTTCTCCACCATTTGGCAAACTTTTCTAGACAGAGAAGAGAAGGGTTAGGAGAGAGCTAAAGTCACAGGGTACAATTCTGCCCAGCAACAGCTCAGGTAATAACTTGAGTGATCAGCACTCTGCTACTCATCATAGCAGTTGTCATGCCTGCCTAAGCTGTTCATGCTGTATGTTACTGAAAAAAAAGTTTACCCATGGTGTTTCTTTTGTCCTGAGTTCCTGCCCATTGTCCCTGGTGTTTATATCTTCTTCTGTTATCCTGATCCTAATGGTAATGTTTCCAGTTGTCATTTTGTCTCCATCAGATGATGATGTACCTAATTTAGCTAGAAAATTTCATTGTTACAGTTAATTGCCCACTTTCTGTATTAATTTGGGACCCTGGTATTAATCCTTGTTTGTGTAAAACAATAAATAAATAAATAAATAAATAAATAAACATTGCTCTGAGCTGTTCATTTATATTTACTATGCATACTGATTATTCTCCAGTAAAAGGGCAAGGCAGAGACTCACTACTTGTGACAGATATAGGAAAAATGGGAAAGAAACCCAAAGAATGTGGTGTCCTCCCATTCAGCTCTTATAGGTAAGAATGTTAGTCCATAGCTGTGAAAAAAACTCTAGCATTGTACTGTTATATTTCCTGAAGACAAAACTCTATAGAATATGTGTAGGTGGTACATTTACAAACCAGTCACCTAGACCTAAGTCTTAGTTAGAAATTGTAGTTCATTCTCTTCAATGTACTGCCTGATGTGGCTTACAAGCCCCACTTGCACAGAACAGTCTTATTATAAGGCACCAGACACCACCTTTCACATCCTCACTTTCAGTTAAGAACACATCCACAATGAGAAGATAGGTAGTAACAGTTTAGCTGTCAAAGTTTATATATTATACAGGTGCATGTGGCATTTTTAGGGGGTGAAGCTTGTGCTCAAATTCCCCTTAATCATCACAGCTTCTTAGGCAGTTGATTTCTTGATGAAGAAAATTCCTCTGAATTAATTGCTGAAGTAAAACGATTGTAGGTTACACAAACTTAATTCTATCAGTCTCATTGCAGATGGCAACATGGTGTTGCATTATTCTTTTGCCACTGCTGTTTAATCTTGACACATTTCTCTACATAGTTAAGTGATTGATTCTTCTGGTAACTTTGAATTTTTCTCACTATAAATATTTTGCAAAAAATGGCAATGCAGCCTTTGGAATTTCTTAAGCAAACCATTTTCAGGTATTTATTATTCCACCTGTAACACATGATCTCAGTGACAAGTTGTTTCAAATGTGATTGCATATATTAAGCAGCTGTATCCATATAGCTGCCTTTCCAGGATCCCTTTTTCAAATGAAAAAAGTCATGACTGGAATGTGGGTGGTCTTCCCTAGTGGTCAATGCAGGAAATAGCATCAGGATTAAGAATGGATCAGAGTTGCATAGACTCATAGACTCTAAGGTCAGAAGGGACCAATATGATCATGTAGTCTGACCTCCTGCACAGTGCAGGCCACAAAACCTCACCGCCCCACTCCTACAATGAACCTCAAACTCATAGCTGAGCTATTAAAGTCCTCAAATCATGATTTAAAGACTTTAATACAGAGAATCAACCAGCAAGTAAGCCATGCCCAATGCTACAAAGGAAGGCAAAGAACCCCCAGCACCCAAACCAATCTGCCCTGGGGAAAAATTCCTTCCCAACCCCAAATATGGTGATCAGTTAAACCCTGAGCATGAGGGCAAGTCCACAACAGCCAGTCAGTCCACAACAAGCCACATTATTTAGTTAATAGTTCACTAACCAATCAAACAAACAATTATTCATCTAATCTGAACTAGGACATTTGGGAGCTGCAGCAGTACGTTTGCTCTGCTACAGCACACACAGGATTAAAAGGGGTGTGTGCAGCAGCCAATGGGGTGATTGGGCTGCCAGACAAATCAGAGGGCAGCAGCCCAGTATAAGAGGGAGCAGCAGTGCTGGCTCAGGCAGGCAGCCTGGAAAGTCCAAGGGAGGAGGTTCTTCCCCTGACTTGCTGGCCCAGGAAGCCAGCACCCTGAAGAGCGCCAGTGGGCCACAGTGAGTTGACCAGCACTGGGGAAGTGGAAGCCAGAAGGGTGAAGGCTCAGAGCAGCAATCCAGAGGCAAGGAGGCCTCGAGGGACAGTGGCTGGGACTCCGGAGCAGCAGGCCAGAGCTAGGTGGTGGAAGTGGCTGAAGCAACAATCCAGGGGCAAGGAGCCAGGAAGAGATGGCAGCTGGACTCCAGCAGTAAGAGACTGTGGGAGACTGGGGCTGCAGGGAAGTGGCCCATGGAGTCAACACTGACTAAGGACTGGTGGGAGGCAGAGGCCTCTGTGGAGTCACTCAGGGTCCCTGGGTCAGGGCCTGGAGAAGACAGAGGGCCCAGGTCCTTCCCTGCTCCCCCAGCATGCCAGGAGCAGCACAGGCTTCCTGGCCATTGACTGTTTGAATGACTGGAACAAGGGTGAGCTGTGGCCATTGACTGTTTAGTGGGCGGTACTCCAGAAGGGGTAGACTAACGGGCTTGGCCAGAGGGCTGAGAACCAAGATGGGAACTCAAGGAACAGAGTTCAGCAGGCAAGAGGCAGAGCACAGACCATCTTGAGGGAGACCATTTGAGCATTCCCCTGTAACACCAGCAGGAGGTGCCCTCCAGGTGGGTCAAGTGCTACAAACCACTTACAGGAGCCATATTTAACCAATGACGTGGTAGTAACAATAGGTGCAGGAATTTTTACCATCATCAGATAAACCTGTTCTGAGCAGGCACAGATAATCTACACTAAAGGCAATATATACCAAAATTCTGTTGCATTATTGAACAAAAGATTCTTTCTTGAATGAAAGATTCTGACCTACCCTGAGAATTTGATCTCCTTCTTCTAATCCTTCTTTTGCTGCGGGGCTATCCTCCAGAACACCAGCTACAAATATGCCTACATCATTGCCACCAGCCAAGCGCAAGCCCACACTGTGTCCTTTTTTGAATTTTACCAGCTTCATACTTGGCCTGCAGGTTTATGAAAGATTCTAATTAACAGACACACAGCTGAAAATTCAGTCATAGATTAGTTCCAGAGGGTTAGTCATGTTAGGCTATACATAGCAAAAACAATGGAAGTCCTGTGGCACCTCAAAGGTAACAAATCTCTTCAGGCACAAGCCTTCGTGGGCTGAAACCCACTCCATCAGATGCACAACAAAGTCAATTGCAGCTAACAAAACCATACATCCAAAGAAATTTTCCAGACTCTAAGGTGCCACAGGATTTTCATTTTCAGTCATAGATTAGAAACTCTGGAATTAATCAGCAGAGAAGTCATTCATTATTTCAATTTCCTTTCATAGCCATGACATTTCTTTCAGCAACACATTAACTATAAGAGGATGATGCTCGGGGTTAAAGTAACCTGGAACGCACTGGAATGGCATTCCTGGGCCCACCATTTTTAGGTGGTCAGTGTTTCAGGCCTCACCATTTAAAAATACTAGCCACTGGAACACAGCGTTCTGGCTCCATTCTCTATTTTTAGGGGCCTGCCGAACGCTGAGCCCCCTAAAACAGCAGGCCCCCAAATGCCATTCCAGCATGCTCCAGCAAGGTAGAGAGCTTCCCCCAGGCTGGGAGATTTTAAATTTCCTGCCCTGAGCCTGCTCTGACTGAGCATGCTCAGAAGCTCTGAGCATGCTCAGTCAGAGTAGGCTCCAGGTACACGTGGTGGTCAGGTAAGGGGATCCTGGGGGGGGTAGGGGGGGTTGGGGTTGGGGGACCAGCAGCAAGACAGGGGATTCAGAATGGAGTTGAGGAAAGTTTTGGGGGACCAGTGGTGAGATGGGGGCCAGGGGCAGTAGATAGGGTGGAGGGTGGACATTAGGGAGGCAGCAGCTGGGGTGCATGAAGGGGGCCCGGGCCTGGAAATTTAGGTCTGTTTTGGGGCCCCTAAAATTATACTTTAACTCCTGGTGATGCTCTTTGTTTCACCCTGTTCCCACAGTCCTTGAGCAGACCAAGCTCACTTTTAAGTCAATGAGCATTATATCTGCATGGAGAAATGTAGGGCTTTGTCTTAATATACATTTCTAATCTGTTTAGAAATTAGTGGGGCAGGGGTTAAGCTCATCTACAAGCTCTGGGTATTCTGTCAACACTTACATTACATATTTTATGATTTTGAATCTTACTAATTTAAGTATTAGTCTAACAACATGTGTTTTGGTTCTTGTTCCCTCTCCTAGTGCTACTTTTCTTCGATTTTAATCTGAAACGGTCCTGCCTTCCAGAGAACCCAATCATTTTGATTTAAATTACCGAAGTACTCCATCTTCATGAGTTGAATTGGGTAAAGGACCATCAGATGGACTGACTGGTCAATCCAACTGGTTGTCCAACTTGAGCATACACTGGTTTGGGCTCTCCAACAGATCAGAAGGCACAACCAAAAATCAGGTGTCAGGAGCCAGGCAGGGTCAAGATGCTAGGAGATCAGCTTAGTAAGAGTAAATAATACAGGGGAAGCAATCCTAAGCAGGGAAAATACAGATGCATGGACAACTTCCTGTGCCTGGTTCCCAGCTTCTATTTAAACTAGTCAGGACTGCCCAGTAGAACTCAGGACTGGAGTCTTCTGTCAGAGCCTGCTTCTATTCTGACCACTATCAGCCATTCATTGAGTGTTAATTTAGAATTTACTTACTCCTAAAAGTTTTGTGGACCGGGATTTAAGACCTGCAGACATTAACATAGTGAACACTCAATTGGCTTCTGTTGCTTGTAATTTTGCCAATGTTAACTACTTAGGCTGAACATCTCCAAGCAAAGTATCTGTCTATGAGTTAAGTTGTTTTGCATAATTTTAGCTGCAGTGGTTCAACCATTTCTCAAGAAAACAAACTGGGAGTCCTGTGGCACTTAAAGACAAAAAAAATATTTATTGCATGAGCTTTTGTGGGAGGATACCAGATCAAGGCTTCAAAGAGAAGCTGCTGAGATTGAATTTATTTGCAAATTTGATTTCATTGCTTCAGGACTTAATAGGGACTTTGAATTTTCTTCTCATTACAACAGGTGATTTGACCTCATCTTCCTCTGTATGCTGTTCCCCACTATTTGAATCTTTACAATTGTTTTGATGTGCTATTACAGTGTAACCTGATCCCATGACTTACACTTCCCTGCATTTATTTCTTCCCATCTTTAAAGTGTCTGATGAAATGGGATTTTCTCCCATGAAAGCTCATGCAATAAATAAATTTGTTAGTCTTTATGTGCCACAAAACTTTGTTTTACTAAACTAAATTAAACACAGCTGCCACTTTGGAACTTGGCAACCATTCCTCAGGGTCAGACTAGAGAAAAATACATTGTCATAATCATGCTGGAAAATGTCATTCTTTGAACAGTTGTAGGTCCTCCATGCTTTGGAGAAGGGACTTACACAAGGAATTACCCTGTCTAATTTTATCAGAAGTGTGCCTTTTGCTATCCCTGTTTTTTTTCCTTTTGGGTTTTTTTATAATTTTAATTCCCAAATTTGGCCAAATGATAACTTTGAAAAATCACAGCTCACACATCCCCAGAGATAGCTTATAGTTTAGCAGACGAAATCCCTGAAGAGCTCATGTGCACTTTACATGTTCCAACTCAGGGTTGGCAGAATCTAAGCAGATTAGTGTCAAAACAATACTACATGATGGAATTTCTGGAGTCTTTCAGATTCCTTTTTTAAAAGGAGAGTTGCATACAAAGCCATGTTAAAAGAACAATGTCTATGAGGTGACCAAAGTCACACACTTGGTCACAATGTGGTAGAACTGCTAATTAAATCTGGGCCTCCTAAATCTTAGAGTAATACCCTAATCACTGGACCAGCCAGTCAACTGATGGAGTTGGTCAGGACCTTTCCTATTCAGCACATCTCCCCCTTTCAATCCTCTACCATTGTATTTATTAGATGATCCAGCAACAGCAAACTCCATCCAGGCTACTGGTAGTTTGTTGCATACCCTGGTGTAGGCCTGGTAGCAAGACGGACTTACTAAAAGACTTCAGAAGAAGACAAAAGGAGGAGAAAATGGGCAATGTCATGGGGGGGGTCTACTTTAGACCTTCTGTGACCTTAATATTATCCCAATACAAAAGGTCAAAGGCCTTACTGGTCTGGATTGCACATCAGAACATAACATTGGAATAGCTGAACCAGGATTGCTGTATTAACAGAGTTTTTTGTGTTCAGCTTTGGTGAAACAGTTGTGATTCTCAAGTGGAGGGTGAGAACCACTCAAAGAAAAGATTAAAATTTTACTATTTTCTGTTCTATTTTTGGTAAGGGACATAGAAGAAAAGTCAAGCATAAACATGACCGTCAGCAAAACAACCACTAAGTTAGAGCTAGCTAGTTTGGAGAATAACAATAAAACAGGAGCGTGAATACCAAAAAAATGTAGCTAAGCAGAAGGACAAAGGATGTGATCACCAAAGATGGGAGACAGAGAGCTAAAGAAAAAAAAAAGCACCCCTGTAGATCATGGAGCTGAAAGACAAGGAATCCTAAGAAAACAAGAAAGAAGGGAAAGATGCCCAGAGCCTCATGGACAGGTAGGGACAGATCACAGTCTCCAGGTACTCCCTCCATCTAAGGAATGCTCAATTTGCTGTGCCCTGCATACAAAAAATCAGACTGTATTGAAGAACACTCCATTATATTTGTGAGAAATAAAGTTCCAGAGGACGAGGAAGTGACAACTGCAATTAATAATCAGTCAGGTAAAGCATTGAATATATTTAATGAAATGCTAATTTGAACAGGCTTTGAAATATGCTGTCTCAAAAAAAGTATTGCAAAGGTTTCAAATTATCTTGGAATGTATAGGAGCAAATTTAGAGATCTCAATGCATGAAAAATATGAATCATTGAGAATGTGTATGAATTGTGTTATCTGATAAAATTTTAGTCAAGGGATTGGGGTAGAGAATTAGGATCAGTTGTTTGATCCTTTTGCCCTAGAATAACTCTTGAGCTTCTGTTCTGAAGAAACCAGGCAAGCTATCTGAGATAAACACCTAGATTCTGTTAAAAAAGCGATGGCTCTTGTTGATGCATATATGCAAGCTAAAGCATCCAGTGAATGCCAGCCACAAATGGAAGTGCAAAAGCACAGTGTTAAGAGGGTCCCTGTTTTTGCCTCTGGGATGACAGAGCACAAGTGGGACCCCAGGCACTTTTCTCTCAGGGGATCTCACTTGAGTGCCCCTTGCTCAGGAGAGCAGTCCGAGTTGTTTCAACTGTTCCTCTGTGGAATACCTGAGCAATAATTGCCCTAAAATGAAAATTTAAGCTCCCATCCAGCCCAAATTAATGCAGCTTTAACGTAGGATCCCAAAAGCTATGGACAGGTCCCATGATTAATTTTGTGAGATCTGATCTATGGGGCATAGACATGGAATTTTTTAAAACTTCCAACGTAAATGGCAAGGAATGTCATGTAAGGAGAGGGACTGGGGCACTGTTTATCCAGGTTAGGGGAAGCAGAGTTAAACAATCAGGCATGATCCCAGGAGAGAATGAGGAACTTGTAGTACTGGAACTACATAATATCACTGTATCTTTAGCTAAATTGCTTATGGAAGGAGGAGATCTGGTGCAGACTTCGAAAGTTGGTTTGTGGGACAGCAAATTTTGTGGGACATGATAGTTAGCTTGTCTAAAGCAGGTAGTGACTTACAGTAGATGGGAGTATTTTGTGATCTCAGGGGAGAACTGTGCAGATAAAGTAGATGTTATGGGTGCAGAGGAGATGACCCCAGCTTCAGTTCAGCTGGCAAAAGTAACTGGGCTTTCAGGTGTGGCAGGGGCTGAGGTCTTCCTGCATAGCAAAGTAGCACAGCGAGCATACAGAGTTGGCGGGAGAAGGCTTTTTTTCCCCTTTTTTTCCTGTAACCAGAGAGGGCTTTGCAAATGAACTGACTAGATCCATGCTAGAAAACATCTAGAAATTCATCCTTGATTAGACCCTGGTATGGGGAAATGGAGAAAAATTCTCTTTGAAAAGGAAGGGATATTGTATAAAAAAGCAGCCATGGGGAATCACAACCCCCCTGGGAAATATTACAAGAAACTAGTCGTGCTCAGGCCTTAAATTCTCTGTCTATCCTGGAGACCTGAACACCCTCAGACCTTAACATGTTGTAAATACTCCAGGGAGTAGGGGGAAGTTTTGGGACTCTGGGCTTCAAATGTTTCTTCATGGTGGGGAACTCAAGGCTTCTTCCTTACAGAGCATGCCAGACCTCGGGGCTTCTGCCCCACAGCACGCACTTAGGGCAGGGCCATCTGGGGGATCATAGCCTCTGCCTCGTTGAAAGTGCCTTGGTTTCAGGCTTTAGCTCTGGAGTGGAGGTCTTGGGACATCAGCCCCAGAAGGCTATAATATTTATGAAGTGGGAAGCCTGATGTTAGCATCTATCACTGAAAAATATAAAGTACAAAATTCATTGAGTGGACCTTCTGAAATGATATGTTTTTGGTTATAGTGAAGAGCCACAAACAGGTTTTTTCCAACAAGCCGGGGAACACTCATGACCACCCATAAGACTAACACTGTTCTCAGGTTCCACTTAGTCAGCCCTACCAGCCCAATACGAAGGTGTAGGAGCAAATCTCTACAGAAATCCAGAGCTTGCGGAACTTGTGGGTAACTAAAGAATTTGATAGCTCTTTGGCATCATTCATTGTACTGGTTCCTAAGAAAGATACAATTTTGTAAAAATTTGTGTTGACTATAGAAATCTCACCACGTCAGATATTTATCCTATGCCCAGAATTGATGACATGCTGTATATTTGACCAAAGCTTGACTTGGCACATTTGAGTTTGTGAAAAGGTATTGGTAGATACCTTTGGATCCTGATGTACACAAGAAAATAACTGTGTTCTATTACTGATATCAACCTGTAAGAATTCAAAATATTGCCATTTAGGTTAACTAATTCAAGAACCACTTTTCAGAGGCTGTTCAAGCAACAGTTAACCACACTACAGGACTTCCTGCAGGCATCTGTCAATGATATAGCAGTGTTTAGCAACACTCAGTCTGATCAGAAGAAACACTTGGGAACTGTTGTATTTTGGTGAATTATAATCCAGTAATGAGTGGCAGCATCCTCAGCACTCCATATTCAATCTTTATTGGAAGAGAACTGAGAGAAGAGGGAACCAGAAAGACAGGTTTCCCTAGGACTAAAACAACCCTCTCATCTATCACTATGGCACCCCAATGGGCTAAGGTGATCGAAACACCACATATTCCTCCTCCTCTAATGAAAACTCTCCCCTCCCTGGAAAGAATAAATATGAAATTAGGAGATGAGGGCAGACTGCCCCATCTCCAGGCAAACCCTCACAGAATTATTCTGCCCCATGAGAAAGGGGTTGCCACCACCCAGGTAGGAAGCCTTCTCTCTCTAGGCCTATTATGGCGAACTTCTGGTATGCCCACACCAGAAGGTAGTATTGACGGTGGTGTGATTACAGGTATTGAAGAAGTAGCAGGAACTGGATAGGATGTTGTGCCCAGTTGGACCAGAGAGGAGGTGGAAGGTGGTGAAGAGGTGGCTGGAGGAGGAGAGACATGAACAGCTGATTCATGAGTCAAAGATATATCACTTGTAAGAGCTGAGTCCGTTCGAGATGCATCTTCAGGATGGGAATGACTGAGTAGCAACTGATTGACATGACGCCACCAAACCAGGCCATCCTCCCTCTGGACAGAATAGGAAACAGGTCCTATCTGGGCGATGACCATTGATGGAACCCATTTAGCTCCAGAAGCATAGTTTCAAATGAGGCGAGCTGTCTAATACTGAAGATGCAGTCCTTCATTCTCAGTGAAAGTCTGATGACGTGGTCCTGCTGTTAGCATTGAACCACTTGTGTGTCTAGTGGTTTCAACAAATCAAAGTGAAAGCACAACTGGCATCCCATCATAAGGAAAACTGGAGATGCTTTAGTTGTAGTCTGCAGAGTGTTTCTGTAGGATAAGAAAAAGTTCTCTAGATGTTTCTGAAGAGGTGGATGTCTCCTTGTAGATTTTAGAGCTTGCTTCATAGTCTGTACAAATGTTTCTATGAGTCCATTGGTGGAAGGATGATATAGTGCTGACCAATGTTCCCTCTAAGCTGATGATGCAGCTGAGCAATTTATGGATGCAGCTGAGCAAGTTCCCTTCTGTTGCCGCAACCCAGTGCTGGACACCTTCCTGCTGCCTCTTGGCTCCTTGAGTGCATCCATAACTTGCTCAGTTGCATCATCAGCTTAGAGGGACCATTGCTCCTGATTAGAGATTTTTCCAGGCTACACTAATCCCTTCCTTACACTGTGGATCACTTAGAAAGTCACTGCCAAAGAGACCTTGTTTTGCCTTCTGCCCAGGGACCTGAGTCAGAATTAGAGCCACAGCTAAGGTACCACACACCTTTTTCTAAGCAAGCACTTTTATTCGTAGCATGAAAGCATTACAGAGGAAACATTAAAAATAATAAAGACTCTACTCTCATGCTAGTAAGGATACTAGGAATCACCCTGACTTCAACAAGAGCTCTGACAGGTAAACTGTCCTTCACATCCCACAAAGTGGTTTTTCAATAGTCAAAATTTGTAACAGCTTGCTCTTAGAACAAGCACATTCATGAATCCAAGTCACTCCTTTATCCAGTTTTGTGTGTTTGGTCTTAGAGAGCACGAATATAATAATCATCCAGAAACATTAAAATTAAGTGTCCATTAGGGGATCTACCTGCAAAACAAATTTTGGTGCTTTAGAAATCACACCCCAATGGTATGGTACTGTTGTGTGCAGGGGTTAAAGTAAGGGGGTAGGCACCAGAACACAGTTCCGATGCCCCCTGCTTTTAGTCTGGCAGTGTTCTGATGCCTCTAAAAAGAGTGGAACACACCAGAAAGCTGTGTTCCAGGCCCCTACTAAAAAAAGCAGGAGCAGCCGGAAGTGGCTCCTCCTTAAGCCCAGCCAGCAGAAAGCAGGGGCAGGCTGGGAGTGTGTGAATCTCCCCTAAAGGGTGGAACAGCTTTTGTCAGCCAGCCTGAAAATAGTGGAGGTAAGGGTTTGGGGGGGGGGAGTTGCTGGGGGGTTTGTGTGTGTGTCTCTGTGTGTGTTTGGGGGTTGCTGTATGTATATGTGTGTGTGTGTCAGTCTGTCTGGGGTTGGCTGTGTGTATGTGACTGTCTGGGGCTGGCTCTGTGTGTGTGTGTGTGTGTGTGTGTGTGTGTGTGTGTGTGTGTCTGTCTGTCTGGGTCTGGGTATTGGGGAGCCCACCTATGTGTGGGGGGGAGCACCCATGCAGGAGAGTTCCGGTGCCCACCAAATTATACTTTAACCCCTGGTTATGTGTAGACAAGCTATTAGATATAGATAACCATTTCTGATGTTTCTCTAGTGTTCACTGGTTAAACATTAATTTATTCATTTACTTATGTAAAAATGAAAATCAGAAGACCTAAGAACTATTTAGCAAAGCAAATGCTAATGTGACTTTAAAAATTCCACAAGACTCCTTTTTTGTTTTGCCAGTGTGACTATTTGCCACTTTACCTATCCAACCATATCCTTACTACAGACAAGTTTCCAATAGACATATAGACATAGGTCAAGTGACAGCACAAAAGCATCAAGCAGCAAGTTCTTTACACATCAAAAAACATCTGTCCTTCTTTCATTTGGGGACTACCAAACTGAGATGGAACACTGAAAACAGAAAACTTCTGTTCTATTTGTATAGGTTTCACAGTGAACATAACAGGGATAAAAGTCTGTAATCAACAGGAAGCTAAGGAAAACATTCAGAGAAAACAATAGAGTGGTTGTCTCATAATTTGTAATTTAAAGGGTCAAAAATCTCATTTTTAGTCATTACTAGACTTGAAAGAACAAAAATCAGTTTTACTTATTTCCTGCAATAAAAGCTATACTCTTACTCTTTTGGGAAGAATTGTATTATTTGTGTCACTTGGTGACTTGCAATAATATAGTGATACTGCATTCAATAGCTTTTAGGAAATGTTTAGCTCTTTTTTTTTTAAATGGATCAGTAACTGAAAAGAAAAAATAAAAGATAAATGACTTAAACCTTCTAGATGTACTAACATGAAGTGGATCCCCTCCACCCCCACTCCCTACTGACCCCCCTGCAGTCCTGCAGGCTGCCTGTCCCCAATCCAGCCACTTTTTTACAGCTAGCTTGCTATTTCATCCACTCAGGATCTCGAAATTGCTCTCACACAGGTAAAACTTCATTTCCCCTCCCCAATTCAGCCTCTCTTGCTACTACAGCTACTGATGGAGCAAACCAAAGTGAGGGGGTTCCAAAAGCAGTACTGGATCTGAGGCTCAATTCCAAAGCGGCACTGGATCTGAGACTCACTCCAGATGGCTTTTGAGTTAGGAGGGACAAGCAATGTGCCCCCTTTCCAGCCCCCAGAACTGGCATGGCACAATTGCTGTCATAAAGCCCAGGGCTCTGCAAAAGAATCCCCCTAGAAGGAGTGGTCTGTCCTCTCTCTGGTATTTGACTATGGAGGATTCAGTTCCCCGAGGCAGAGCAAGGGAGAGATAAGCAAGAGTGAAAAGGGAGGGGAGGGACAGAGGCGGATTTGCCTGGAATGGCAGGAAAACCAGGCACAGAACAATTTCATCATGAGACAAATAAGGAGCAGCAGAGGGGCTGCTGCTTCATCAGCCTGGGGAGATGCCTTCCTCCTGGACCCAGTAGGGGAGGGGCTGCCGGTGGTGCGCCGGTGGCTGGGTTCCCTGCGCTGGGGAGAGAGAGGGGCTGCGCTCCCGCACTGCTGCGCACCTTACAGGGAACATTGGTGCTGACCTGATGTGATGTATTCCATTGGCCTTCATAAAATGTTCAAAATCCTGGAAAATGAACTGTGGTCCATTGTCACTCACCAACTATTCTGGAAGACTATAATGACTAAAGAAGCCACGCAGGCTCTGGGCAGCATTTTACATAGTAGTGGACTGCATTTCAGTTTTCTGGCTGTTTAGAATGGATATCAACAACAATTAAAAACATACCTCTTTCAAATGCACCAGCAAAATCCACATGAATCTGTTGCCATGGCTTTTTGGTTCAGTCCCATGGGTGGAGGGGTACCAACTGAGGTGTGTTGCAGGTGCTTTGGCATGAGGTACAAGCTCGAGCTGTCTTTTTGATGGCCCTGTACAATCCTGGTCACCAGAAATATCTCCATGCAATTTCTTTCATGTGAACTATGCCACAGTGACTTGAATGGACCTGTTCCAACAAATATGGTCTTAATGAAGGCAGGATAATGACACTCATACCCCACAACAACCCCCCAGACTGGGTTGAAAACTCCATCCTCCTAGACATGTAGGGGAGGAGGTCAGGTGAGACCTGGGAGTTAGGTAAGTATGTTTGGTGCATCACAAGATCCATAACTTGAGACAGTACTGGGTCAGCACACGTCTCTCTCTTCACTTGAATATTTGATACAGGTATGTTTTCCACCTATTCAAAGTAAAAGATTCCTTCCTGACCCAAATCTTGACAGCATACTGGTAAGGGTAGCCTTGAAAGACAATTTGCATTACAGTGCAAAGAGGATTGCCTATACTTGATCTCATGCATGAACCCAGAAAGCATCAATGCCCATCATTGCATACTACTAGCAGCCAAAGGTGCAATTGTAACCCATGTGCCTAAATAGGTGCAATCTCTTTTAGGGACCCTTA
>ML681998.1:7302169-7540209 GCA_007922195.1 Podocnemis expansa | reverse complement strand
GCTAAGGGACTCAGTGAAAGGAGCTGAGCCCACCCTAGCAGGTTACACAATGCCTGTGTGTGGCTCCAAAATCAATACCAAGGTTCAATGGACAGTGAGAAATGTAAACTTCTTTCCCCACAGGTACTGGAGAAATTTTCAAATAAAGAAACAATGCCTAGCACTTTGCATTTTGATTTGAGCATAGTTAGTTTCTGCCTTGGTCAAAGTGCATGAAGCAAAAGCGATAGGCCTTTCTTTTCTGGAAGGCATAAGTTGGGATGTTTTTGCCCCAACTCCGGAAAGGGAGGTATTGCAGACCAGCAGTAGGGGTAAGAAAGAATAAAAATGTGTCAGAACCCTAAAGTTTATCAGCATGAGTTTAGCTTTGTTAAATGCAGCATCACATGCTTCAGTACAGCTCCAGCCCTTGTTTGGCCCCAGGAGTTCAAGTAGGCATTTCAGGAGCACCACTAACTGTGGAACAAACTTGCCATAATAGTTCAATAACCCTAAAAAGAGAGTCAAGTTGTCTTATGTTCCGAGGGAATGGAGCATCCACAATAGCCTTAACCTTGACTGGAGACTTATGGAGGCCATCAGCATCAATTATATGTCCTAAATATTCAGCTGAACACTGGAAAAATGTCACATTTGTCTCAGCAAATGCATAGACCATTTTCTTTCAGTCTTTGAGGAGTAGCTTTCAGATTCATAAAGTGTTCCTCCTCATTTTTGCCAGTGACCTGGATGTCGTCCAGATAGTACTGTATTCCTGACAAGCCACTCAAAATCTGGTCCGTTGCCCTCTGGAACAAAGCCTGGGCTGAAGTAATTCTGAAATGTAAATGGCAGTATCCATATAGCTCCTTATGTGTTACAATAGTCAACAACTCTTGAGATTTTTCTTCAACATGCCTCTGTATGTACACTTGACTCAAATCAATTTTGCTAAATTTTTTATGCCCAGTCCAGCCCACAAAGACATCCTCAATGCAGGGAAGAATATATTGCTCTGTACATAACAATGGGTTAACAGTGACCTTGAAATCTCCACAAATCCAAATGGAGTCCTCTTTGTTTATTATTGGGACAAGGAGTGTCACCCACTGGCTGTGAGTAACTGGCACTAAGATGCTTGACTAGATGCTCCAAGATTTCTTCCACTTTAGTTCAGATGGCAAATAGTTCCATTCTGGCCTTTCAAACATTTTTGTTGGCAATCAGGCTTAATATTTAATTTCAAGGTGATTCCCTTCATGCTGCCTAGGTCTTCTTCAAAAACAGCAGTGTGTTTCACTAGTACTACTGCCAGACTTATTTCTTCTTCAGTCAATTGATACAGTTCTGCCCAATTGAGTTGGATCTTCCTGATCCAAGATCTTCCCAGTAGGGCTGAGTAACTACCCTTCACCACAAACAGTGGTAGCTTTGCAGTCAGTCCACTGAGCTCTACATTCACATCAGTAGTGCCCAGCAGGGGAATGCATCCCCAGTGTATGTCTTCAAAGCAACTATTGCTGGCCTAACTGGCAGATATCTAAAGTCCTTCTCATACATGATGTTAGAAACTAATGAATCAGATGTGCCAGTGTCCAATTCCATACATACAGATTTACCTTCCAACACAGGCGTCACCCAGAATTTATGTGGGCCAGCTGTTATAGACAAAACATGGAAAGACTCTTCGTCTTCTGTCATTGTGATCACCTAATATCTACTCTACTCCATGCAGAATTTCCCCCTTAGTCTGCCACACCAATGGTTCATTTTTCTCTGGTCTGCCTCTTCTGTTTAGCTCATCCTTCCTTTGTTTGCAGGTATGTTTGATGTGCCCTCTCTTGCCATATTGTCAACATAGTAAGTTCTTACACTAGCACTCTGACGCAAGGTGATCCTACTTTCCACACTGGTAACGTTCCTGTCTGCTTGGTGCCCTGTGGGAAGGTTCTGGGGATACCCTATGCACTCTGGGCCTGATTTGTTGCATGTCTTGGGTGACCCATTCCAAGCCAAGTAGCCTTCTTCAATGAGAGTTGAGCTTCAGTTAATAGGCGTTCTCCTGATGATTCACTGTGTGGGCCACACATCAGCCTTTCATGCAGTAGTTCATCTAACATGTTCTTGAAGTCCATGTGCCACCAGCTTCTTCAGAGCTGCTAAAATTTGTATGAAAGATTCACCTTCCCCTTGGTACCTCTGGTAGAGCATTTGTCTCTCTGCAAGTACCAGTGGTCTTTGGGAAAAATATGTTCCCAGAACTTCCATTAGGTCACAGTAAAGTTTTTTGTCTGGCTTTTCCTGATAAAGCAAATCACATTGCAAACTATAAGTCTTAGGTCCCATAACTGTTAGAGAAACTGGTGCTTTCTTCTCATCAGTTATATCATTTGCTATTATAAAATTTTGAAATTGGGCTGTATATTTTTCCCATGGATTAAAAGATCCATCAAATGGTTCGAGTGGTGGTCCAGTAAATGAAGCCATTCTGCCTCGTGTGGTTATTGTTTATTTCTTCACTTCTACTTGTAGCAGGCAGATCAGCCTTCAGAATAGTCAGCCAGCCCTTATGCAAACAGATCCGCTTTCAGAGCAACAACCAACCCCCAGGCAAGCAGCAAATAAAAGTTAAGTTCCTTCCCCTGAGTTCTGGTTTTCCTTAGTTGCCAGGATTGTTGAGAATAGCCAACTCTATCTCCTATCCCATCCTCATCTGCCAGTTGTATTTTAGTGAATTATAATCCAATAACGAGAGGCAGCATACTTAGAGCTCCATATTCAATCTTTACTAGAAGAAAACTGAGAAAAGAAGGAACCAGATAGACAGCTTTTCCTAGCACTAAAACAACCATCTCATCTATCATTATGGCAATGACCCAATTAAATCCCAAACACCACAGGAACTGCTGTCAAAATGCAGAGAGACGCCTGAGTATATAAGCAGTGCAAAACAGAAACAGCAAAGATTCTTTATTTGGGTCAGTGGGGAGGTAGTGGTCAAATCTCTCCTGAACCCTAAAAAGTATAAGGCTTTGTAAACTGGCCAGTGTCTGCCACCAAAAAACAAGTCCAGTCATTCATAGACTTTGTTAATTAATAATGCCAATTTGTATATGGGTTCAGTAATAGTGTTGCAAAAGACAAAGCCAAACAAATTTGTATAGTCATAGGCATGTAGATTTTTATAAGATAGAGAAAATCTTGTCTGAAAAGCCTGTTCTAGCCAGTCCAGAGGTGGACAAAATGTTTGAGCTGTGTGCAGATGCCTTGGACAACGAATACCATATTCCTTTTGTCAGGAAGAAACAGACACCCACTGAACAGAATTATTGTGTCATAGAAGAAGAATGCTATGACAGTGTGAGCAACTAAACAGCTCAGGGCCCATCAAATTAGTAAGAAATTCAGGGCCTTGACTATCACTCTTCATTAAAATGGTTACATAAAACAAAGGACTAAAATTCAAAACAACAGCAATATTGCAAAGAAAAAAGAGGAAGAATTCTAGGAGGTCAAAATGACTGCATAAGGAGCTCTTTAAGGAACTGAAAATCAAAAAGGAGTCCTACATAAACCAGAATTATGGACTGCTTATCGGCAAGCGTTTAAAAAAAAAAACCACAAACCCTCAAGCATAAATGATATAGGAATACAGCCAAAAATGGGCCCAAACTGAGTTTAATCCCTCAATGGTCATAAAAAGCAGGATGAAGAGGTTAATAAGCACTCCAGAGGAAGAAAAAGACAAAAAATATAGGTTACAGTTTAATAGTGAGGCAAGTTAATGATGACACCAAGCAACTTGAGGTGTTTGTCTGTTTTGCTTATGTTTTCACTAAAAAGATTAATTGTGAGTGGATACTTAATACTAATTAAACAACAATGAGAAAGGAACACAAGTCACAATAGCAAATAACAGGTTAAAGAATACTTACATTATTTAGAAAATAAATATTGAAGTTGGCCAAGGCCTTTTGATATATGCCCACGCCATTAGTGATCATCTATGAGAACTCATGAGGACAGGGGAGGGCTCAGGGAGCTAAAGAAGGCCAAACATGTTACCTATTTTTAAAAAGAGCATCAGAGAAAATCCAGATTTTACAGTCCAGTCAGCCTAACTGCAGTATCTAGAAAGATACTAGAATAAATGATTAAACTATTGATTTGGAGGCACCTCCCTGAAAATAATTTAAGTAATAGACACTATGTATTTGTCGAGACCAAATCATGCTAAACCCACCTCCTTTCCAAAGGGTAGGGAGGAAGCTGTAACCATGATACACATTTTTTTTAACAAGTACTTAGACACAGTCCCACATGATGTCCTCATACACAAACTAAGGATACGGGGTCTAGATGAAATAACTAGAGGTGGATCCTAGTTTGAAAACCAGAGTCAAAGAATACTTACCAATGGTTCACTGTCCAAAGTTTAGGTGCAGTACTAATTTAGTTGAGGGAGAGTGGATATGTCTGGGGGAGGGGGGTCCTATAGGGGTCTTGGTGTCAGTAGTATTAATGACTTAGATAACAAAGTGGAGAACACCAAGATGGGAAGGGTTGAATTCCAAGAACCTCCATAAGTTGAAGAATTGATTTGAAATCCCAAGATGAAATTCTATAATGACAAGCGCAAAGTATTACACTTGAAAAGAGGAAAAAACATGCACAGCTACAAAATGGGGAATAACTGCACTGGGCAGTAGTACTGCAGATGTGTGAGATGTAACAGGTCACAAACTGAATGAGCTAGCAATATGATATGTTTGGCGTAGGGGTGAAGATAATTCTGCTCTATGTCAAAGAGGCATGCAAGACATAGGAAGTAACTGTCCCACTCTACCTGAACTGGTGAGACCCCAGCTCAAGTCCTGTGTCCATTTCTGTGTGCCACACTTTAGGAAAGATGTGCACAAATGGGAGGGAGTTCAGAGGAAAGCAACATAAAGGATAAAAGATTTAGCAAATCTGACCACTAATGAAAGGTTAAAGAAACTGGGAAGGTTTAGCTTTGAGAAAAGAAAAGTAGTATGAGGATCTGAGAACAGTCTTTATGTGATTCCTTAAAACAGGGTCATCAACCTTTGTCCACTCCTCTGCCAGTCCTACCCCCACCCCAACCCTCAGCAGATGCTGGGGCACGGCCATCAAGTGCCGGGAGTGGACCAGCAGGATAGAAGAGTCACTACATGCACAATGGTTTTAGTGGCCCAATGCCCGCTTGTGGGTGGGACCAGGAGGGGGAGCAGCTACATCATGCCTGCAGCCATGCTGAGCAGCACTGCAGGGCTGGGAGCCCTGTGTGTTCCTCAGAATGGGAGTGTGTGCCATCTTTGGCACACATGCTGAGGGCTGCTGACTCCTGCCATAACACATCTGAAGAGGACAGTGATCTATTGCAGTGGTTCCCAACCTTTTCTCTGCCGTGGCATATCTTGACACCTTTAATTATTTGAAGGCATGCCACCATATGGTCTCCAAATGAAATCATGAATGGGGTTTAAGCTGTTTTGAAATGATGGTTCTTATTTTGAAATGACAGAGCCTGTCATTTCGAAATAAGAAAATGTTGTGTGGACCTAATCTTTTTTATTTCAAAATAACCAGTGTTATTTTGAAATAAAAGAGATGTGTGGACATACCCATAGAGGCATTAGATTTAGATTTTTATCAGTTAGTTCCTCCATTTAATAAATGAACTTTTAGATACAATGAACTATTGTAATTTGCCATTTTATCTGTTAATGGTTTAGAAAAGAATAAGATTGACTAGAAAATGCTCTTAAATGAGAGGCCCAGAGAACAATGGTAAAGTATAAAGTGTGGGGGGGCATAGCATTTTATTTGTGTGTGTGTACATATGCATATATACACACAGTCTCTGCTAACTGACTAAAAGAATGAACTAAAAAGCTGGGTAGACAAAGTAAATAAAATAGAGGGTATCTAACAAGGAAATAAAACTTTTCCAAAGCTGTCCATGATGTAGTTATATCAAGAAGTCTTTGTAGGATTATTAGATCAACAAAAAAAAGATACATCTACTTTACAATGGAGATAACATGGTATCGTGCACACACAATGCGAAAAATAAATCTGTTAGGCTATGTCCACACATACATCATTATTTTGAAATAACCCATTTTGAAATGAGTTATTTCAAAATAAAGTCCTTATTTCGAAATAAGTTAATTTGAATTAATAGTTTGTTAATTCGAATTAAGGGAAAGCCTACTTTTGAAATAGCCCTTGTTTCAAAATGATTATTTCGAAACAAGGCTGTTCGGACATGTTGTTTTGAAACAGTTGTTTCGAAACAATGGTGTTATTTCGAAACAACATGTCCGAACGCTGTTGTTTCGAAATAACCATTTCAAAACTAGAGCTACTTCGATTAGATGCGTGGTTTAACGGTTTTGAAATAATGGCCATTATTTCAAAACAATGGGTCCCGTTGTTTCAAAATAATGGTGCGTCATATGGACATGCCACTTCTTATTTTGAAACAACCTGTTGTTTTGAAATAAGAAGCCTGTGTGGACATACCCTTAGTCTCAAAGTGCCACACGACTCCTTGTTGTTTTTTTGCTGTACTCCCTAAGGACTGACAGAGGAGTTCAATAATGAAATCCAGAAAATGGGACCAGAATTAGACTCACTGAAATGAAAAACTGTTACAAAAAAGTCATACATGGGTACAGCTAATCAAAACTGTAGGTGTGAATATTAATGTCTAGATGTGTAGATGAATACTTTTACTTACTTATTAATGTATACTTTCTTACTAATGTGTAGATGAATACTTATTTGTAAAGTCATTTAGGCCATCAGAAACCATATGAAGCAGGTCAAAATGGGAGTGTGGCTTAAATATACTGAGACATCAGGATAAATGTAATTGTGAAGAGCGAAAAATTGATAGGAAAAGGGTTTACAGCCAGTGAATTCTTAATAACATTGGTTTAGAAAAATTCCTTTATCTTGAAAGTGGAGTAAAGAAACATTCCTATCAAACAGAAGAATGATGTTATTTGAATTATTTTTTTATATATATTTTATATGAGACAATGATAGTAGATATGCTAGTGTTATACAGAGGCAGTCCTTCCACAGAGCTGACCTAGGCCGTAGCCTAGGGCACCAGCAATTAGGGAATCCCACCCACAGCGCAGCTCCTCAGCTGGGCCTGGACTTCTGCCTGTGGCTGGACCCCAGCAGCGGCACGACTCCCTTCCCGCAGCCAGATCCTGGAAGCAGCAGCACAGCTCCCATCTCCCCATCCGCAGCTGGGGCTGGATCCCGCTAGTGGTGCTGCTGCCTGTTTATGGCTGGATCCCAGCAGCAGCACTGCACTGCTGGCTGCTGGGGGGGGGGGGGGTGGCAGAATACCTTATGCCTACTGCAGCAAAAAACCTTGGGCCTGCCCTTGTGATATATGACAGCTGCTTAATCTGTTGGTATTACTGCCTAATACCATGCTGCTTCATGGTTATTTAATGAGAAGCAGGAGGTATCTTTTCCAACATACTCCACAATATAATAAATATAATACTACCACTTTAAAATAACAAAATGAATTATCAGTACAGCCCATGTTTGCCATTGCATTAGATCAGGGAAAAAAAAGAATTGCCCCTAGTTTAGGGAAGGCATGAATTTAGTGCTCCTTCTAAATGGCATACAAGGTAATGAAAATACTTTGTTGTATAAATTAATCAATATATCATCACAAGATGTACAGAACACTCTACTTTTGTGGAAATCCTAATCTCAAAAAAAAACAAAGGAAAGGGGCCAAAATCTGTTGTCAGTTATACCAGCATAAATCTGGAGTTCCTCAGTACACTCATTAAAGTTACTCCAAATTTACACTGGTGTAACTGAAAACAGAGTATTACCCTCTTGGTTTAATTACATCACATTCCTTAATGTTTCTAATTGGAACTTTGATTTTTTTTCCTACCCCAAAATATGGAAAGATTTTCTTGTAGTTACTAGGACTTACTAAATTCTTTTTCATGATAGTAAATGCACTAGCAAGTCCTTTTCAACTCCAAAACATTATAGAGGAGCGCCCTCTGAAAAATATTTTTGTGCTTTCTCATTTCACATGTGTCTCACATTTAACAATGGCTAGTGGTGGCTATTTGTACTGGTATTTTAGACCTTAAGGAAGATTCATGCCAGCCTACCCTAGGAACTGGCACAAGGCATGTATGGCAGATGGTTCAGAAATGTCACATGCACAGCTGAGTGTAATTTGTATGTACGTGTGTGTGGCCGGAAGGGGATAGGAAAGGAGGAAGGATAGCTCTGTAGCTTTAGCCAAAGATTTGGGGAAGAAGGGGCTCTTTTTCTTACCTGACTTTTCTATGGCCAAATTCAGAACTGGGACAAACAAGCACAATTCCGCTAGAGTCAATGGAACTGCACGCTTTTATTCAGTGGCTGAATTTTGCCTTTCCTAGCAATCTCACTACTAAAATAGAGCAATATGGAATCAGTCATTCCCAGACAAATATATATATTATTATTGCTTCACTAATCTAGACTGAATTTCTACTAAAATACTTATACCAGGTTTAACTGAATAAATATTACAATCAATTCAAGTTTTTTAATAATCAATCTTCCACTGAGGAAGCATCTCCCCCATACCAACTCCTCCTTATAGATGATCTTTTCTTATGGAAGACTTGGACTGAGCTGTCTTCTATGAATCCTCACTTACAGGCATGAGCTGTATCACTAGGCTGATTGCCTTCTCCTTCTTTCTCCTCTTCCTGCAAACCTGTTGCCTCAGTGACAGATTTATTGCTGCTCTTGCAGATATATGAACTATCTCAAGCATAGCCTGACCACAGATGGTACAAAACTCACTTTAATCAAACTCTTGCTATGTTCCTGGAACTATAATTGGCTTGACCTCAGCTTCATGTTTTTATTATGTCAATGTCCAGGCTGCATGAAACTTTAGTTGTATGGGGGAACTAATCTGTTTATTCTGTAAGATGAGATGAAGACTATTTTCACAATGCCACTTTCAAGGGAGAAAGTTTGTTTGCTATGCACTGATACTTTGCTATTTCAAGAGCCACTAATCTATCTGGCTATGTATGTTTGTTGTCCCTTCCTAGAAGGGGAGCAAATCATACAGAAAGCTGAGACTTTTCAGAAGCACATACAGATTTATTTTGTGGGAGTCCTTTGCTTTACAGGTTAATATTAAAACAACATGGATTGGCCTAAAAACAAACTGACTAACTCTGTAGAATAGCCACTTGTAGGGCTCAGCTTTGGCATTAATCCTTCATGGCTGTGCTCAGGATAGGGACAATTGGAAAGCAGGCTTAACAAGCCAGTCAATGAGTCCTTCGACAAAGAAGAAGCGGTACTGAAAGACCATTAGAGTTAGTTCTGTTCTGTTTCTCCCTGGAACAGGTCTACCTGCAGGCTCTGGTAGGAAGCAGCCCACAGCATAAGGTCTGAACAAACAGATCTCCCATGCTCTGTACAGATCCAAAGGGATAGGCATGTTAGTCTAGTTCAGTAAAACAAACAAACAAGGAGTCCTGTGGCACTTAAGGTACGTCCACAAATAGCTTTTAAATTGAAATAACGCTGGTTATTTTAATTTAAAAATGGTTAGGTCCACATGATGTTTCCTGGTAGTGGAATGACAAGCTCCATCATTTCACTATAAGGAAAGTCATATCGATATAATAAAATCTAGTTTTATATTGATACTACAGGTAAATTGAAACTGTCATATTGATATAACACTGTACACATGGTATATCGGTATAACAGTTATATCAATTTAAACATTGGTTAGACCTTCCTCCCAGGGTGCATGGGATGGAGGGTGGAAGGGACCCCCCACACCAGGCTTCCCCAGCCCTAACAGGGCAGAGAGGGAAGAGACCGTGCACACCCAGCATCTGGCACAGAAGTTGGGCAGTGGGAAAAGGATCCCAGTGTGCCCTGCTCCCTGAGTGTCTTAAAGAAAACAGGCTTGAATTGCAACAGCTCAAGTACCCCTGAACTGTCTTTCACTTATAACAGCTGATCCTATTCATAAGTTCTTAAAATGTGATCTTTCCCTACTGGACATTTTCTATAACCAAAGGGAAAGAATAAGGGAAATGGTTAAAATGAAAATGTTATTCAATTCTTTAAACATCAAATGCTTTAACTGATTTTTCTTTCCCTATGGGTTTTAAACATGTTTAATAGGGGTTGTTACAATCTGAGTAAGCCAGTGATAATTTGACACAAAACCCCAAACCACAATTAACTGGCTAAGTTGTAACATTGAACAAGGGTTTTATTAGCATCTTATCCATTGTTAGGCTGAAGACATCAATACAAGAGTGAAAAGATACCTGAGGGCTAAAAGCTCACTTAGCTTTAAGGAAAGCTGAGGTTCTCATGATTCCAGTAACTATACTTTAAGAAAAATAAGAATTGGCAACACTGCTGATAACTACTTTTGTGTGCATGTGAACAAAAACCCTTATGCTGCACACTGCATGGTTCAAACTCTGTCCTGGCTTCGAGGAATTTTACAATCTATGCTAGATAGGTACCAGCAGGGATGTTGCTGCCCTGAAAAAAGGGTCAGCCTGATCCAGGAGCCGGAGTGCCTGGGTTCCTCCTGCCAGCAGCCTGGGCCTGATCTGGCTAGCAGGAGCTGGGCCCCGGCCTGGATCTGGCCCCTGCAGCTGCCAGCTTGAGGGGGGGTGGGAAGGGAGCCTCCCATAGCCACCCAGGCCACGCGCCCTGGGCTTGGGGAAGGGAGCACTGCCACTTAGCCAGGCCCTCCTCCAACGCCCTACCCCACCAGCGTGAGTCCAGGAGGGACCAACCCCTTCCCAGCCCAACTCCAGGGCCAGAAAGACCAACCTTCTACCTGGTCTTGCTGCCCGGACCAACTCCGGCCTGGAGGGCCAATCCCCAGCCCAGCATTGATGCCCAGCCTGATTCCATGCCTGATCTCCCCGCTCTGGCCCAACCTCAGGCCCAGAGGGACTTATCCACCCACACTGCCCCTGCAGCAGATTCCCCCCCCCCCGGCTCCCACCAGCTTGATCCTGAATCCCCTGGGCCCCGCAGCTTCCCCCTTCCTTCTACCCCAGCCTCCACCACGGTTCTTACCCATTGTTTGTCTGGAGTCAGTCACTTGCAGGCGGTGTTTGCTACAGAGGGATTTAAATTTTTCTCTCAGCAGCAGACCAGACCCTTGTGACTCAGCTGCACGCTCCAGGGTGGGGTAGCATCTGAACTCAGGCAGGCAGACTCACTGCGCCTGAGCTGGCTTGGCTAAAATTAGTTGGGGCTGGGTCTCAGGCTCATAAGCTGTGTTCACACAGCCTCCTTATTTCGAAACAACGGAGGTTGTTTTGAAATAAGGTTTCAGCTGTTCACACGATGCATGCTTGTTTCAGAACAAGGGAAGCCATTGTTCCAAAACAACTGCGTTGTTTCAAAACAAGTAAAACCTAGTCCGTGGGCGAAACAACGTTGTTTTGCAATGGTTGTTTTGAAACAACACAGTGCAAACGTGTTGTTTCGGAACAAGATGTTCCGAAACAACAGTTCAAGGGGTGCCCCCTCAGCACCCTGGCCAAGGAAACCTCAGCACACTGGCCAAGGTGCTGAGGGGTGTCCCCTGGCCAGCGCCTGCAGAGCCGGGCTGCAGGCACCGGCGACGTTCAGCGCTGCCCTGTGCTGAACGCCGTCAGTGCCTGCAAAGGGGAGCTGCAGGCACCGGCGGGCTTCAGCGCTGCCCAGCGCCGCTCCCCACAGGTGCCTGCAGAGCCGGGCTGCAGGCACCTGCAGGGAGCGGCGCTGGGCCGTGCTGAAGCCCGCTGGTGCCTGCAGCCCCCTGCGGAAGCGAAATAGCAAGTTCACAGTGTGAACTTGCTATTTCCTTTCCTGCCTTTTTCCTTATTTCGAATTAACATTTTGTTAATTCGAAATAAGTTGCTTCGAAATAAGCATTATTTCTATATACGGTTGTTTCAAAACAACCGTATCGAAATAACCCGCTGTGTGAGAACATAGCCATAGGGACTGATGCCCCATAGGCCCAGTGGGAGTGACACCCCTGGATACCCACAATGATGACAACAGAGTAGGGTAACTATTAGGAAATGAAGGGTGAGCGTTAAATTAGGTAAAGATTATTCTATTTTTACTTGCTTTTGCAAAGGGAACATGTTTGGCCTAACCTTGAATGGGAGGAAGGTGGCAAACAGCAGTTTAAACCAGAATTATTTGTGATCTTTTGCAGAGTCTCCATGACCTTCAATCACCTATTAATTGGCCTCTGTTCAAGGTTTAAATAGCAGGCAGAACACCAAATGTGTCTATTAGGCACCTGTTTCTCAAACTACAGTCTGAAAATAGGGGATACGAAGACAGTGCACAGCTGGCCAAACATCAGTGCTACCATCCTGTAAAAAGAAGTCCATCCATCTGAGCAGTGTCTCTATGAAACATTAGTAGAACTGAGGCACTTCTGAGTAGAACTGGGATGTTCCTGTGGTGTTGTGCCAATTCTCCAGTGAACCCTTTCCAGTATTAGTGAGATACAGCTTTAGGCTGAAATATCCATGAAAATGACCTGTTCTTTCTATCAAGGGTGGAAACAAGACTAGTAAAATACCTGATGCCAGCTTGAATTAGTGATGAATACAAATCAAGGGCAATTAAAACTCTTCAGGTTTTAAAATTTGCATTAAAAATGCATGATTTTTGTTAAATACCCTCTGTTTCCTCCTGCAAATTCCATACCTCTCTCTATATATATTTTTAATAAAACTAGTTATTACATATTATGGGGCATAATATGTAACACTGCATTACATCAGTGTTATATTACTCTAATTCCATTGAAAACTGAGTGGTGAATCAGATCCTATGTATTTGCTGTATATTATGCCCACATCTTATTTGTATTTATGAAAATAACTGAATATACATACAGACTACTGTAAGCACCTTGCAAGAGATTGATCGGGATGGAGCTCGACTTATAGAGATTTTGGATTTGCCATGATGATTCCAACATCTTACATTTTACCCTTGGTCTATTTATGTCTTCTTTGAAACATCCAGGAGTAACCATTTCATTTTGCACACTTATTAACCCTTGCTCCCAAATTGAATAAAAATTCTCTACACATAAATGTAACATAAAACTAAATGGCTATGTGCACACATAGGCAGTTAAATCAATTTAACTTAAAGAGATCTAATTGAATCACTATACAAATCATTAAATTGATTCAAGTTAAATCGATTTAACAGGTCTACACCAAATCCAGGGACAGGACTTACTAGTTTGATTTAGGAGGGGGCACCCTGGGAGGTGTGATAACATGGCCCCCTGGCAAAGCCATGTTGCCACCCAGTCCCCTACTTGGCTCTCCCTAGGAGAGCCAGTGGCAGGGGAAAAGCATCCTGTACCGGCTTTGGGCTCCCTGAGCCCAGCAGGGTGGAAGACATCCCCCTGACTGGCTGCAGCCTTGGGCTCAACCAGATATGGGGAAGAAGGGACCCTTGTGCCCAGATTATGGTGTGCGGGGAGCACTCCAAAAGCTGGGTGCGGGGGTCCCATCTCCCCCACCATCTGGTGAGCGCACCAGGAGCCAGGGGTGCATTCCCCACAGCCCAGCTAGAGCAGGTCGAGTGGGCCCAGGGGTCTCTTCCCCTGACACTGGCAAGTACTTCTGCAGCTGGGCATGGGTGTTCTTCTCCCCACTACCCAGCCAGCACTACAAAAGCTGGGCATAGGAAGGTCCCTTTCTCCACTGCCTGGCTTGCTCACTGGGAGCCAGGCATGCAGGGTGCCTTCCCCCACTGCCCGGCTAGGGCTGGAAAAGCCGGGCACGCAGGGTCTCTTCCCTGCCACCCAGCCAGTGTGCAGGAAGCTGGGTGTGAGGATCACTTCCCCACTGCCCAGCCAGAATGGGGAAGCTGGGTGGTTTGGGCCCTTCCCCTGCTGCCTGGCCAGCCTGGGCATGTGGGGGTCTCTTCCCCCACCACCCCACTAGGGCTGGGGAAGCCAGGATTCTCTTCCCCCATCACCTGGCCAGCACACCAGGAGGCGGGTGTGCAGGGGTCCCTTTCCTTGCCACCCGGCCAGTACGGGGGGAGCTGGGGTGCGGGGATCCCTTCCCTGCCACCTGGCTGGCAGGCTGGGAGCCAGATGAGAGATCCCTTTCACCCCCTCCACCTCCTGCCTCCCTGGCCAGGGTGCCATGCACCCTGGGAGGAAGGTCAAAATCAGGGTAAACTGATCTAATTGTCAAATCAATATAACACGTCCCCACAGTGTTATATTGATATAACAGTTTCGATTTAACTGTCACATCAATATAAAACTAGGTTTTATTATATCAATATGACTTTCTTTATAGCAAAATGATGGAGCTCATCATTTTGCTATAAAGCAAGCTTGTGTGGACTTAACCATGTTTAAATCGAAGTAATCAGAGTTATTTCAATTTGAAAACTGTGCGTGGACACACCCAATGGTTTTGTATTACCAACCATAAGTAAAACCACCTGGTATGTATGCAATATAAATCTGGTTTTAGACTTTTGGTATATCTAGGATACTTCTATGATCTTGCATTCCCAAATCTCTACTAATCTTCAGACAATAGTATTGATGTGTTTTAGGTGTGAGTTACTTTTATATATTTAAAGGATAACCATTAGGTTATCTAGTCTGACCCCCTATGTAGCAGAGGCCATAAAATTTCACCCAATGATTAATGACTTAGTAACTTGCTTAAGTGAAACATGTCTTTCTACAAAGACATCAAATTTTAATTTAAAATGACAAATAAAAGTAAAAATAAAATAAGAATCCACCAGAGCCCTTGTTAACCTGTTCCAATCATTAATTGTCCATACTATTAAACTTGTGTGACTTATTTGTGGTTTGAGTTTCATTATAAGCCTATAAATACCCTTGCACAGAATTTTCAAATTTTTTAAAGACTAAATGTATTCTTTGAAACCTATAGTAACTTGTGCAAAATTCTGTTTGAGTTATTCAGAACATTACTGTTGCTATGATTTTTTTTATGCTACTGAATTCTAGTCTTGGACATACCCGAGCAAATAGATAGTGACCCCATATTTCTCAAAAATCGGGCTCTGTGTGGTTACCCATATACGGACACATGTACATATGAATTCATACCTGTGAAAAAATCTGTACCTTCTTTAATATAGCATAGCATCCTTTAGTATTCATGTACTTTTCTTTCTTCTTTTTAAGAAAAGACAAAGATTAGGTACAAAGTCTTTAATGCTTAGTAGCGCCAACAAAAACTTGGGCCTCATTGTTCTAAGCCCCATTGTGGTAGGAGGTCCCTGTATCACATTAGATGCTCCAGAGCTAGGGAAGATGAAAAACATTTTCCTCAACTGTTTACCTTACTAGTTTGTAGAACAAGATTTTTTTTTTCCCCTACCAATCTCTTTAGATACATGGGATTGTGTGTTCTGGTGGTGTCAAGTCCAATTACCACTATGCTGTGAAACAATGCACACTGTACTGGTATAACACAGAACTCATTGTAATATTGATTGTAATACCCATCATTTCCTTATCAGTATAGTATTTACTGTCATTTATTTCATCCATGTGTGTGTCTGGTCCAATTCTCTTGTGCTTTTTGCTTTAGTAGGAGTATTTCATGCCACTTTTACTACAAGCTTCCTGAAAATATAGATCATCTGTGAAATATGCACTGCCCTACTCAACCTTCTCTGTAACCTACTTCAGGGTCAAGGAGATTAAAAAAGATATTGTCCTTCTAAATCTATGCTGTCTATTTTCCATTAAGTTTCTCTTTCTCTGTGTAACTTCTGTTTATCCCATTGACTTCATATATGGGAGCTATTGAGGTGAAGATAAAAATAAAAAGCTGTTTTAAGTCTTCATCATACAAATTAAATTTGAAGTGATATCTCCTGGCATTGGTGCTCTCTGTAAGTTCTTCCCTTATACTTCAAAGACAAACTCTGCAATACTGTATGCTGGCCAGTAGGGCTTTGATAGGCAATTGAATCTTTCAGAGATGAGAATTACAACAGAAAGCACATCTCTGTGATATCAGAATAGCATGCTGGTTGCATAAATTTGTTTAAGGTGAAATAACATAAAAAGTTGCACATGTGCCTCTGCATGTGCTCTCATAAAGACATGAGCAAAATGCAGAAGAAACACAACATTACTAAAATCAGAGTGGAAGAGTATGAGTGGAATACAATAACAATACTTCACATTCTTAATGAATTCTATATGATAATTCTTAGTCCTATTGTGATTTCTTAAGTAGCCTAAATATGCATCATGTGATACATTCTTGAATATATTTGAAGACATCACACATAAGTGTTTTAACAGTAGGATTATATTTTTTAAGATATCCCAGAAAAGTAATACTCCTACACAGGCTGTGATGTAAAAGGGCACAGTTACAGATATGAATTAAAAACACCAAAGGCCACAGACATCAGGCTGGAACAGTTCTGTGCAGGGGTTAAAGTATAATTTGGGGAGCCCTGGAATGCTCCTGTGTGAGTGGGCACCCCCAGACCCCAGCTCCTGCTTCCCCACATGCCAGTGTCCTCCCTGGCCCCAATACCTCCCCCCCAGCATGAGCCGAGCCAGCCCCACACTTACCGGCAGTGGCGCAGCTGGGGAATTGGGAGCAGTAGGCCCTGGATCAGGGCAGTGGCACAGATGGGGAAGAGGCTGCAGGCCCCAGGTTGGGGCAGGGCATGGAAGGGGAAGGGCTTGGGGCAGGGCTTGAGACCCCAGCAATGCCCCTGGCCCAAGCCCCCATCCCTGCCTGCAGGAAGATGGCAGAATGCCACTCCAGGGTCTGCTATTTTTAGAGGCCCAGTGTTCAGGTCCCTGTGACCCAGACCTCCTGGGATACCCTTCTGAATGTGCCAAAATCAAGGCAAGCTGCAAAAACCAGGGGCCAAATCCCTAACCACTGATGGGTGGTACTTAAAGTAATCTCCCAGTCAGTAAAAAAACATGCTTCTGATTCCCCACTCTGGTCATCACCAAGCATAACAAAATAGAACCAGCCCCCTTTATTGCATGTCAGCACCTCTGGTCCCCAACTAGCCACTAGGTCTCTTAAAGAAATAGGTTCCCCTGACCCTGAAGGGCCAGCCACATCACACAGAACAATATAGGCTTGGATCTTACCCAAATTACCTCACTGCCAGCCAATCCTTTAGTAACTACAACTAAAGGTTTAATATAAAAGGAAAACAAAATATGAGAGATGTTAAAGGGTCAAAGTGAATCACATACATACAAATGATTTAGAGTCCAAAGAAAGCAAGACCTTGAAGAATCTGTAGTTTGCAGGTTAGTCCAATTCCTCTAGTATGCACCCAGCCCCTGGGTGGGTCTCAGTCCTTTGTCCAGCCCAGAAGAATAGGTCCAGAGGATGATGTTGTTTGCAAGCTACAAACTGAAGACTAAAGACTGAAGACAAGATGGAGATGGGGCTCCAGCCTTTTTATCACCCTTTTGGCCTTCCCTATGCTCTCAGGATCCTTGCCAAATCAAAATGGACTCAAGTCACATGGTCAGCTTTGGCGACAGGCCAAACAGGTTTCTTTGTAGGCCAACTATAGCTGGGAGCTCTTAATGGGCAATTAAGAAGAAAATGGTTTTGCAGATACCTAGTCTGGGATTGCCTCAGGATCAAACAACTTGGAACACACATAAAAACAAATAGATTTCTAATTTCTAATACAGGCATGATACCCACATATAAACCATATAATCATTCTTAGGAGATTACAGCCTTTCTATTGATACCAAACATGGTATATCACTTATGGATTAATGAAAATATGAAATATTAATATGAAAATAACCATAAACAGTCCCCTAGACCCACACAGCATCACAGCTCCTAAACATAAAACATGGAACCAGAACGCTGCATTCTGGGGCCTGATATTTTTAAATGGTGGGCCCTGGAATGCAGCGTTCTGGCTTCTTTTTCTATTTTTAGGGGCCCCAGAAAACTGAGCCCCTAAAATAGTGGGCCCCAAACATCATTCCGCTGCATTCTGGTGTATGTTAACCCCTGGTTCTGTGAAGTGTGATCACGAACTAGGTGGCAGCAGCAAATGATAACTTGGTAGCTAGTCACTGATTTAACAGATCTTGCTAAGGGCCTGACCCTTCACTGGGATTTTTTTATGGGTTTTGGGTCTGAACCAAGAGAACATATTGCAGGATCAGGGTCTTATTTAGCAGAGCTGTTCCTCGGTAAAAGGCAAAGCAGCCAGTGGGGTGAGAATGAGCCAGAAGAACTGAAGAATTGGTTAACTCTGACTGATTTTTCTGGACACCAGCATGGAAGAGATGAAAACGAACAAATTGAACTAATGATCTATGGCTATGTCTAAACTAGAAAAAGTAAGTTTGAATTTGTTAAGTCAAACTAATAAATTCAAATTTAGTTTGAACTATACTTAAATTTATTAATTTGAATTAACAACATGGACTAATCTGATTTAACATTAACTCAAATTAGTCCACTTTGTTAATTCAAACTAACTGCTCTTAATTTGAATTTTTTATGTTCAAACCAAGGGTTAATCCTTGTCTACACCATCCTTAGTTTGAACTAAGAGCTGAGTTGGAACTAATCAGCAGATTTTACTAATTCAAACTAAACTTTCATTAGTTCAGATTAAGGAATTCCTTAATTCAACCTAATGAAAGCCTAGTGTAGAAGGGTGCTAAACTGGAATTATGTCTCCTTAATTCGAACTAACTTGCAAGTGTAGACATAGCCTATGAGAGCATAGCAAATAAATGGAAAGGTCCTTAAAGGAATCGAAAGTTCTTTTCTAGTACAGTTCACTGTATGTGAACATCTGGGGATTTATGAATTCTTTAACCACAGAATTCCTGGCAAAAGTGTAGACATAGTTACCAGCGAAGAATGATACTTAAACTTTTTTCAAATATTTATAAATTTTTATGGCTATTGGGATTCTGATCTTACACCTGTAAATTAGGAGTAACTTCCTTGTAGATGATCACGTCCTTGTAGTCTGATAGCACTTTTAAAGACTAACAAATTTATTCTATGTAGACAGTATATGTATAATGTTGTATGGGATTAGAATTTGGTCAGTTGAATCTGTCCGCTCACAAAATACTTATATATTCAATGGCAGTTATTGTTTCAGATTCAGTATGCAAAGTAAAGGAGGATTCCATGTTTTAAAATTAAATTCACTCTTTTTTAAGATACTGGTTACAGAGATGCTGTAACTATAGGCAGCAGCATGTGCAAATAGTGATTTTGTGTATATGTATATGTACCTAGCATACTGCAGTTTTAATTTCATGCATCTGAAGAAGTGTGTTGTTACCAGGGGTTAAAGTAGGCCAGAACGCAACAGAATTGTATTCTGAGGCCCACCATTTTTAGGGGCCAGCATTCTGGGGCCCCTAAAAATAGAAAATGGGACTGGAACACTGCATTCCGGGGCCCACCATTTAAAACAGTGGACCCCTGAATGAAGGATTCTGGCTCCATTTTCTATTTTTAGGGGTCCTGGAATGCTGGGTCTATTTTTAGGGGAAACAGTGTTCTGTAACCCCTAAAAATAGAAAATCAAGCTAGTGCATTCTGGCAGGGCAGGCACCACTCCAGGAAGAGGGGAGGCGTGCCTGCCCCACTGTGACATGCCAGCTGCGCCCCCCCTGCACATGCACAGGGTGTGTGGCCTGGAGGGGGAGAAAGGGCTGATTTTCCCCTGTCCTGGCCAGTTCATGGAAATCCACATGCTGCTGAAAGTATGCTAGCATGGTGTGGGGCCCCGCCTCCCTCGGGTGGTTCAGGGTGGAGTGGGAAGAAGGGGTCAAGATGGTGAGCTGGGAAGGCGTGGAGTGGGGGAATGGGGACAAGGAGACTGAAGGGGACTGGAAACAGGTAGAGGAGGTTGGGGGTCTGAAGGCAGTGGAGTGGGGGAATGGGCACTAGGAAACTGAAGGGGGCTAGGAAAATGTGTAGGGGGTTGGAGGGCTAAAGGGAGTGGAGTGAAGATGGGGAGGTGGGACGTTAGGAGGGCTGGAGTGGGGACATGAGGGAGGGAGCTTGGGGAATGGGAATTGGGGCTGAGGAGGACATGGGAAAAGAGGAGTCTGATGGGGTGCAGGCATTTTGGGGGCAGTAGTTGGAGTAGGGGGACAGTAGCTGGAGTGGATAAAGGGGGCCAATACATGCAGGAAGTGGGCCCAAACATTCACGAAGAGGGCCTGGAAATTTAGGAGTGTTCCGGGTCCTGCCAAATTATACTTTGATCCCTAACGTTACCCACAAAAATTTATTTTTAATAAATTTACTAGTCTTTAGAAGTGCCACAAGTCTCCTCATCTGTATTGTTGACATAGACTAACACAGCTATCCCTCTGGAAGTGAATTCCTATTATCTCCTCCAGTGGCATCGTTAGTGTTGGGCACCCCAGCTGGCCGCCCACAGCCACAGCAGCTCTGTCCCTGGCCAGGGATCCGGGGCCCGGCTGGCTACGCGCGGTGGCCCCGTCCCCTGCTGGGGATCCAGGGCCTGGCTGCAGCCGCAGCTGTGGCTGTGGCGGCCCCATCCCTGGCCGGGGATCCAGGGCTGCGGCCGCAGGCCCGGCCTCCAGCGGCCGCTTCGGGCCGGGCCAGGCCAGGCTGCACCACGCTGCGCCGCGCTGCACCGCAGCGTAGCTGCCGGCAGCAGCGCGGCTTCCCCTGGCCGTATCCCAGGCCAAGGGGCGTGGCCTTCTGGGTGGGGGTGGGGCCTGCCCTCTGGGGCGGGGGCTGGGCCCGTGCCCCAGGTCCCTCCCTGCCCCAGCGATGCCCTGATCTCCTCCAAATTCTTTCCTCCATAAATCTTTACTCCCTGTTTGAAGTTCCAAATGTTTTCCTATGCATAGAATATGTTCCTCAAATATTATATCATTAGATGTAAGTATCACTGAGTAGCAGTCTTGCATTCTAGTGACAAACTTGTGTTTCAAGTACCACACCAATGTTTGAACTGCTGTTCCTTGGTGTTGACAATTCCCATAGTATTTTTTCTTAAAATCCCAGCTCCTGTGGCCTCTTGATTACATGAAACCTTCAGCTTTCAAATTGCTATTATTCATGTTCATGAGAATCATAGAATTATAGGGTTGGAAGGGACCTCATGAGGTCATCTAGTCTAACCCCCTGCTAAAAGGAGGACTACTCCCATTAAATCATCCCAGCCAGGGGGTTGTCTAACTGGGCCTTAAATGTTTCTAAAGATGGAGATTCCACCACCTCCCTAGGTTACCCATTCCAATGTTTCACCACCATCCTAGTGAGAAAGTTTTTCCTAATATCCAACCTCGACCACCCCAGCTGCCGCTTGAAAACATTGCTCCTTGTTCTGTCCTCTGTTATTACTCAGAACAGTCTAGCTCCCTCCACTTTTGAGCTCCCCTTCAAGTAGATGAGGGTTGCTATCAAATCCCCCCCGAGTCTTCTCTTCTGAAGACTAAATAAGCCTAGTTCCTTCAGTCTCTCCTTCTAAGTCATGTGCCTCAGTCCCCTAATCATTTTTATTGTCCTCTGCTGGACTCTTTCTAATTTGTCCATATCCTTTTTCTGGTGGGGAGCCCAAGACTGGACACAGTACACCAGATGCAGCCTCACCAGTGCCAAATAGAGGGGAATAATCACATCCCTCGACCTGCTGGCAGTGCTCCTACTGATACAGCCCAATACGCCATTGGCCTGTTTGGCAACAAGAGCACATTGTTGACTCATATCCAGCTTCCCATCCACCATAACACTCAGGTCCTTTTTTACAGTGCTGCTACTTAGCTGATCAGTCCCCAGTAGTACATGGGATTTTTCCATCCTAAGTGCAGGAATTTGCACTTGTCCTCACTGAACCTCATGAAGTTTCGTTTGGCCCAAAGCTCCAATTTATCTAGGTCTCCCTGAATCCTATCCATGCCCTCCAGCATGTTTACCATTCCCTCCAGCTTGGTGTCATTTGTGAATTTACTGAACATACAATCTACCCCTTCATCTAGATCATTAATGAAGATGTGGAAGAGAACCAGCCCCAGAACTGCCCCCCTGGGGCACTCCACAATGTACTGGTTGCTAACTAGACATTGAGCCATGGATACCAACTGGCTGAGCCTGATGATCTAGCAGGCTATCTATCCACCTTACTGTCCATTCATCCAAACCGTACTTCCTTATCTTGCTGACAAGAATGATGTGGGAAACTATATCAAAAGCTTTGCTAAAGTATAATATCACCTCGACAATTATTCCCACATCCACATATCCAGTCATTGTATCGTAGAAAGCAATTAGATTGTTGAAGCGTGATTTGCCCTTGATGTATCCATGCTGACTGTTGCTGATCACTCTATTTTCCTCCAAGTGTTTCAGAATGGATTCTTTGAGGACCTGCTGCCTGATTTTTCCAGGGACTGAGGTGAGGCTGACTAGTTTGTAGTTCCCTGGGTCCTCCTTTTTCCCTTTTTTCCGGATAGGCACTATATTTGCCTTTTCCAATCATCCAGGAGCTCCCCCATTCACCATGAGTTTTCAAAGATGATGGCTAGTGGCTGTGCAATCACATTGGCCAGCTCCCTCGGATGCACCCTCGGATGCAGTTCATCCAGCCCCACAGATCTGTGTATATCCAACTTTTCTAAGTAGTAGTTCCTAAGCTGACCTTCCATTAACAAGGGCTGCTCTCCATTCTGTGTTACCCACTGTAGCAGCCTGGGAGCTGACCCTGCTTGTGAAAATCAAAGTAAAAAAAATGTTGAGTACTTCAGCCTTTTCCACATCATCCGGCACGAGGATACCTGCTCCATTCAGTAAAGGACCTACACCATCCCTGGTCCTCTTTTTGCTACTAACGTACTTGTAGAACCCTTTCCTGTTATCCTTCACATCCCTTGCTACCTGCAATTCCAATTGCCCTTTGGCCTTTCTGATTTTATCCCTACAGGCCCAAGCAATATCTTTCTATGCCTCCCCACTCATCTGTCCAATTTTCCACTTTTTGTAAGCTTCCTTTTTGTGTTTTAGGTTGCTATAGAGTTCTTTGCTAAGCCACACTGGGCACTTTCCACATTTGCTGTTCTTTCTGTCCATCAGAATGGTATCTTCCTGTGCCCTTGGTAGGGTTTCTTTAAAAAAGAGCCAGCTCTTTTGGACGCCTTCCTGCTTCAGATTAGCCTCCCAAGGGATCCTGCCCATCAGTTCCCTGAGGGAACCAAAATCTGCTTTTCTGATGTCCAGGGTCACTTCTGCTTCTTTCCTTTCTTCCTTTATTAGGATCCTAAACTCCAGCATCTCATGGTCACTACTTTCCAGGCTGCGGTTCACATCTACTTTCCCAATCAATTCTTCTCCATTTGTGAGCAGCAGGTCAAGAGGCGCAAGGCCCCTAGTTGGTTCCCCCTTGCATTTGTACCAGGAAATTGTTCTCAATAATCTCCAAAAACTTCCTGGATTATCTGTGGACTGTTGTATTGCCCTCTCTGCAGATGTCAGGGTAATTGAAGTCCCCCATGAGAACCAGGACTCATGATCTGGAAACTTCTGCTAACTGTCCATAGAAAGCCTCATCTACCTCTTCCTTCTGGTCTGGTGTTCTATAGCAGACACCCACCAAAATATCACCCTTGCGGCATTCACCTCTAAACTTAACCAAGAGACTTTCAACAGGTTTGTCTCCACTTTCATAGTGGAGCTCCAAGCAGTCATAAAGCTCTTTTACACACAGTGCTACTCCTCCACCTCTTCTTCCCTGCCTGTCCTTCCTGAACAATTTATACCCATCCATGGCAGTGCTCCAATCATGCAAGTTATCCCACCACATTTCTGTTCTTATAATTATGTCATAGTTTCTTGTTTGTGCCAGTATTACCAATTCTTCCTGCTTGTTTCCCAGGCTCCTTGCATTTGTGTACAGGCACATAAGACCCTGAGCCAATTGCTCTTTCCCCTGCCAATCGTCTCTCCTGTTGCATCTTCTTTCTTGGAGTTTCTCCCAGTGTCCTCCTTCCCTACTCACCTCACATATTAGGTTTCCATTAGGACACATAAGACCCTGATTTGATCCCCCTCCTGAGTTCTGACCAGACTCTCTTTTATCCCTGCTGTTATAGTCTCAACTCCCCCCAGGTTTCCTCCCCTCCCCCAGGTCTCCCTCATTGTGACTTACCTATGGGCTTTGGTCACCTTCCCTGTTCAAGCCTAGTTTAAAGCCCTCCTCCCTAGATTAGCCAGTCTACATCCAAATAAGCTCTTCCCTTTCCCCGTTAAATGGAGTCCATCTCTGCCTAGAAGTCCTTCCTGGAACAGCACACTATGGTCAAGGAAGCCAAAGCCCTCCTGGTAACATTCACCTCCACAATGTGTCTGTCTCTGCCCAGACTCCTACTCTTGACTGGAAAGATTGAAGAGAACACAACCTGCATACCAAATTCCCTCACCGGTGCTCCCAGAGCCTTGTAGTCACTTTTGCTGCCAAGGGTAACCTCTCTCAATATCTTTAGTGCCCACATGGATAAGCAGCATGGGGTAGTAGTCAGAGGGCTGGATGATTCTCAGATACAGGCCCCTGGCAGGCAGTATACCTCCTGGGATGCCATGTCAGGATGACAGATGGGTGCCTCCGTCCCCCTCAGAAGAGAGTCCCCAATCACCACTATCCTACATTTCCTCCTGGATGTGATGGCTGATGTCCTCCCAGTTTCAGGGGTGCATAGGTTCTCCTCTTCCACATCATCTCTTGTTGCCAAGGGTGCCATCCCATCCTTCTTGAAAGGTGTCACACAGTCCTCTGGATAGTTTCCTCAGCCTTGGATGTCTCCTTATGGATGCTATCAAGAAATTTTTCCAGGGTATGGATACTCCTGAGCCTGGCCACCTTCTCCAATAACTCTCTCACCTGCTTCTTGAGCGATTCCACCAGAAGGCACCTTTCACATTGAATGATCTCCCCAGCCTGAAAAGCTTGTGTGTCCCCTTCATAGGTTCAAAAATCAGAAGAGAAATAAACCCTCAACTTTACTATATTGAGAATCTCATGATTTTAAGATGTATGATATTTTGGACATGTGACTGATGAATTTTGAATGCCTGAAGTTGGACATGCTTCATGATACTGGAGATTGTTACACTACAAGAGGCTTCTTGTGTCTTTTAGAAGTGAGGGGGGTGGGGAAAATCTCAGAAGTTTGAGAAAACATGGTGGTTTTGAACTGGGGTTCAGACATATATGGAATTACATTAATTTACATTAGCTGAGGATCTTGCCCATACATTCTGGCTAACATCCTTTCCCTATCCTAGTGAGAGAAGAGCTGTTAGTTCCCGAGCTGTGTGGGCTCACCCTGCAGTCATTGCTCAGACAAAGTCCCTGCTGAGTTCAATAGGGAATTTTACCAGAACCAGGACTGCTGGATCAGCCCTTCCCTGAGCTATTTCTAGTCATACAGGTATTCTATTATGTTCCTACACAATCACAGGAAATATCAGGTGGAGTACTTTCTAAAACACTTTCTGCTGCCTTGAATAGGAAAGGCACTGAATAAAACTGAATGTTGTATATTCAACCTTCTAACAAGGAATTGCAGAAAAACAATGCCAAGAACATAAGCAAGGTCATCAATATATCACAACGCACAAGACACTTTAGATTTCATTCTCCTCCATTTGTTAACTTGAGCTGACAAATTTCAGTTTCTAGAGAAACAACTCACTTTGTTAAAAGGTGGAAAATGGATGATCTTGGGGATTTTTTTTTAAATTGAATTGATTCTATGATTAGAAGAGTAGAAGGAAAACCTGATGCTATTTTTCTCTGCTATGTTGTTCAACATATTGGGTGTACCTTAGTGGCAATAGGGAAGATATTCAAATTAGTTCTATTTCACTAATGGAGCCATGTCACAGCTTTAATCTATATTTAAAATCTTTTAATGTGATCAGGTGACAAGCTACTTAAGGAGAATAACCAAAGTTGCTAGCCATTTAAAGGGCACTGCTAATGGCTGCAAGTCCATAACTATTATTCCACTTTAAACTCCATATCTCCAAATTCTTACCATTTAGTCTGACATCCCTTTGAGAATTGTCGAGGGTAAGAGTATATTTTATAATGGTTTCAAAAACATTCTGTGCGTAATGGCTCTAGTGTATTCTTTGTATAATTTGATAGCTGGTTGAAATCCCTCTGAAATGTATTAGGACACACTATTGTACCTTGTCTGCATTCAATTTTGACAGAGGGATATCAACTGAAATAACCATTTGTTTTTATCTTGTTCCTCGGAGTTGTGTCTCTTTTTGTAAGCTATGTACTGTAACCAGGCACTGTGGCCTTCCTCAGAGCCTGGGCTGGAGGAAGGGCCTGAACTCCCCCTCCGGTCAGACTGGGGAACTGCAGGCTCCAGGTCCCGGAAACAGAAGGGCAGGGCCCAGCCAAGGAGGGGAAGTATAAAACCCCCAGCTAGCAGCTCAGTATGGACTGAGCTGCTGAAGAAGGATATGCCTGCAAAGATGAAGCCAGCTGGAAGAGGCCTGGCCCAGGCCAAGCGGTGAACCCGGTCATCACCAGCAGAATGGCCCTACGGCCTACCCAGCCTTTCTGGGTCTAGTAATTGGGAGGGGAACCCCGAGACTGCCAACTAGGGAGGGCCCCCCAGGGCCTCTTGGAGCCCTGACCAGCTGCCCTGTGATGGGGCCGACCCACAGCTAGAAGAGGAAGCAGACAGTGACCCCTCCAGCCCATGAGACCTACAAGAGTCCCGTCAGCAAAGAAGAAGCCATCAATCGTGTACAGGCCTTGTAACCTGGAGGAGTTACCCCTTGCTGATGGGTCACAGGAGTTCCCCAATCTACTGCCAATGGACATGGAGGGTTTCACCGGGATCCCCCAAGCAACCTATTAGGGAGACCCCAAGGATGGCTACCCTCTTTGGAACTAGGTACTCAGGCTGGGGTGGGAAGAAGGAGGCCAGGGAAAGCAGAGCACCAAGCAATGGTTTGTGTCAGTGCATTTCGGCTGGAGCCCTGTTGACCCAGTGGTGGACCGCTCTGTCACTGGATAGGGCCCTGGGCTGGGACCTAGTGTCGATTTGCAGCCTGCATCCCCCTCCTCAACTCCTTCGCTTGTGAAATAACCCCAAGTGATTACTTATCGCCCGAGCTGTCCATAGACTTTGGTTGCCCACCCTGCCTAGGGTTTGAGGCCACTGACTCTGGGTTTGCTCATCCTGCCTACGGATCGGGGCCACTGACTCTGGGTTTGTCCGCCCCACCTAGGGGAGGGCTAGAGGCAATGCTCGGGCTCCCTGGAGGGATGCCACTCAAGGTTAATTCCTCTGAGCCACCAATAGGAGGACCCCTCCTTACCTGCTGGAGACCCTGGTCACTTACATATATCTACTGGTACAGTCCCATTTACGGGAGAGAAAATTAAAACTTTTCCACTTCAAACTTCTTGATATTAAGTTGAAAAAAGTGTTCTGGTGTATTTTTCTCTTCAGCATAAATATTACATGTATTTCTCTATCTCCCCATGTTCCCATAAAATCATACAGTATACATAATCTATTATGATGGACAATCTGGTAAATGTCTCCCTTCTGAAAATGTCATAGATCTTCCATTTTGTGTCATACTTTCATTAGCCTCATGTAATGACAATGTCTGTCTGTTGGCAAAAACTGCATACTGTGTTTATTGCACAACCAATAACTCATTACATGGATTTTTAACTTAGCATATCAGCAGCATACATCATCTGAGCACATACATATACAGACACATACTGATTTATATTTTCACAGATAATCTGTTAAAATGGAGTTAAGTTCCTAATAGATGCTGTCAACAGCAAAAGTAAAAATTTAGTTTGATTTACAGTTGTTTGGGGTTTCTTACCTGTTTTTGTCTCTAAATTTCCTTACTTTTAAAAAAATGAAAACTTCCTTTTGTGCAGAGAAGTATAGTGGCAGTAGTCTAATGCTTTTGATACATACAATCTACTTTCAATTGCTTAATTTTAACTTTTCTGGGTAGATTCACCACTGACCAAAAGCCCTATTAAGTGGCCAGAACACATTAGCCAGAAAAAATGAGTTGACAGCTGTTCTGCATTCTCAGAGCAGTACTAAGCCCTGTCTGGACAGCTCTTCTGTACCAGGTTGCAATAGCACCTGCCTCACTTTCTCTACTTCACACTGCTCAGAAATAGTCCAAGCAGTCTCCTAGTAGGAATGCTCCTTGTGGGATTAATTTGGGGCAAAAGAAAGCCCGATGCATGTAAACCAGAACTGAAGTCCCATAAACATACCTCAGCAGATACACCAGAGTTAGAGTCCCAGTACCCTGACCGTGCCCCAGTTCCTTGTACAGCTCTGACTTCCTTCACTATAGTTCTCTCCAAGCTTTCAGCCCTTTCTCATCTTCTATCTTCAGCTCTAAAATTGAAAGCCAGCAGGCACTTCCCTTTGCTGCTCTCACCATTCAGCTCTTATCCCCTGTGTGCAGTTATTGCTCTCTGGCTCAGGAAGGTCAGCTAGCTAGCCCCTCCCCCGGCTTTCTAGCCCACAATCCTTTTCAGCCTCTTGCACTGGCTTCAGCTCTTGAAAGACAGCAAGTTAGCCCCTCCATTGGCTCTATGATGTTTCCTTCCTTTTTTCCCCACAGAGAGCCTGAAGATATCTTTCTGCAGCTTTCCCCAGAGACCTTCTCATGACTCCCAGGCAGCTGTCACTTGCCCCTTCTACTCACTGATTCTCATAAGCTGTCATGATTTATCAAGTCCCTAAATCTGATCCTTTATAGCTCCTGGTGCTTCCCTGCCTACTTAGCTAGCCAAACTCAAGCCCCTTGTGCTGGTCGATGGGAGCTGGGCACACTTCATGTACAGGGGCCAACCATCCTCACTGACAATGGCTCTTACTTTCAGTGTTCCCTGTAAGCTGCATGGCTGCACGGCCGCACAGCCCCCCGTCGCTACCCTGTGCATGGGACACTGCTGACCAATGTTCCCTCTAACTACTCGCAGACTGTGTGCGCAAACAATTTCTTTGTGTGTGCAAAAACATTTCTTTGTGAGCACCAATATTAGCACTATTGAATTTTTTTGTTCTCACTTTATTTTGTTGTGTGCGCAGGTTTCATGACCTGTGCGTGCATGCACAGCTTAGAGGGAACAGTGCTGCTGACCATGCACGGCCAGCAGCCAGAGTCCTTACCCAGCCAGAAGACACCGGCTGAGAGCTCCTCCCGTGCTAGTAGTTTTAAAACTCCTGCCCAGAGAATCTCTGACAGAGCATGCTCAGAAGCTGTGAGCATGCACCAGCAGTGCTTCTCTGGCTGGAGAAGCTGTGGCTCGGCCATGCTGCTTTGGCGACCAGGTAAGTGTGCAGAGGTCCTTTATTTCAAAATAAGGAAAATTATTTTGATATAATAAAACCTAGTATTATATTGAAATGAGGGAAATATTGAAATAGTCATTTTGATATAACCTTCTGTGGACCTGTTATATCAATATAACAATACATCAACATAAAGTGTCTGACTTTCCTCCCAGGGTGTATGGCACCCTGGAAGGAAGCCCTCCTTCCAGCACCCTGGCCAGGGAGTGGATCAACACCCTGGCCAGGGAGGGTGCCAGCGGGTACAGGGGGACCCACCCACGCTCCTGCTGTCTGGGCCCGTGGTGAGGGAAACACTCACACCCGGCATCCCCCTGCACAAGTCAGGCAGCGGGGGAAGCAAATCCCAGTGCGCCTGGCTTCCCCCAAGGGAGCTGGGCAGTGGCGGAAGGGAGCACCCTGCACCTGGCTCCCGCAGGGCTTCCTTCTCCCCACTGCCCGGCTCATGTAGGGGAAGCTGGGCGCACGGGGATCACTTCTCTGCCTGCCAGGGTCTCATGGGGGAGGCTGGGTGCGCAGCGTCCCATCGCCCCCATGACTGTCTGAGCTTCAAGACTGCAGTCAGTTTGGGGGGATGTCTTTTCCCCCACTGGGCTTGGGGAGCCCAGAGCCAATGGTTTTTTTTTTCCCCTGCCACTGGCTGTCCTGGGGAGAGCCAGGCAGGTGATTGGGTGGCAACATGGCCCTGCGAGGGGGACATGTTGCCATACCTCTCAGGGTGTCCCTTTCCTAAATCGAACTAGCAACTCTCCCTGGACATGCTAGTTCAATTTGGCTTTTTTTGGTTTGGCCCTGTTAAATTGATTTAAGTTAAGTCAATTTAATGATTGTTATATCTATTTAAGTTAAATCAATTTCACTGAAATTGATTTTATGGCTTTTTTGTGGGCATAGCCTAAGATAAAACAATAAAGCCTACCTAAAAGAAAGTAAGTTGGAGAGTCTATGAAGATCCTCTCTTGAGAAAGTTCAATTCAGGCCTAATAAAATGGAAGCTTCAAATTCTCTCCCAAATTCTAAGGTTTTAAATATCATTTCTTACCTTATTGTCTTCTTCTTACTTGCCTAAATATAAGTCTTACTCTTAAACCTTTTAGTTTATTGGGTCAGAGGTTCATGTATATAACTGACATACTTTTCCCTGCTAGAATATTCCACTTTGCCTGTTTACCAATCTTGTGAGTTTTGTGGTGTCACAAAAATGTTAAGGGTCTTACGTTTGAGTTGTTATTCACCCTACATAGTATGATCCAGACAGCTTCTCCTTTCACCAATATATCTTCTTCACAGCTACTCTTACTCCTCCATTGTCATGCTGTTGTCTGCGTACAGACCTATTATTTCTGCAACAAGGCCTTGTAGATTTCTTGCATATCAGCATCTAACACAAAATTTATGCTAACTTCCCTACTTATGCTGATGTAATACTAGAAAACCAGAATTTATAAAGAAAGATATACATATATGAAACAAGATAAAACTACTATATGCATGCAAGCTAAATATAAGTATAGTCAAGGGCTACAAACCTTTAAAAAGAAGGATTGTTGGCCCAGGTAATTTACCAATGAGAATAATTGAAATGTGTCTCCTCCCCCCTCATATTTGAGTCATTAAAAACAGTAGATTTGTTTCATTCAGCTTAGCTGTGCAGGAAGAGCAGTGACTAGTTATTACCCAGGATATCATAATGGCCATTTAACAGTTAACAGAGCTGGCTCACAGCCACAGATACTTAATCACCTAAACTGCAGGTTTAGAAGCCTAAATCTGTTTTAGGCAACTAAGCCCTAATTTTGGTTCCACCACAATCCCTAAAACTCCTGCCAGACTATGTTGTGACAGGGCTGACTCACCCCCATACTGTGGTAACTCAGCCAACCCTGTGGGTTGCAGAAGCTCCGCCCCTTAAGCCCTGCTGGGCCTGATCAGGCTGCTGTCCCAGTATAAGAGAGAGCAGCTCAGTTCAGTCTGGGCTGGCCAATGGAGGGGGAGGATTTCTGCTAGAAGTGCCTGTCCTGGAACTTCACCAGCCCTGATCCATAGGAGGCTCAGTAGTTGGAGTGGATCCTACAGAGTGGTTACCTTGCAAGGAAAACCCTGTGGCTGATGCCCATGACCTGTGGGAGAACCAGCAAGCACCCTCTCTGGAAGGAGGGAATCATAGTTCAGTGCCCAGCCAGGCCTTCATGCCATCTCTGGTAGGAAGTAGCCCATGTGGCCTGAAGGGTGGTGCTGGGGTGTAGTGGAAATCTAATCAGCATGTTTTGGTTTGGATCCCTGCTGACTTAGTTCTGTGCCCCCAGCACCCATAGGGCCCTGGGCTCAGGCTCAGTGGAGCAGGAGGGCCTGAGCCCCCTTAACTGGGAACAGTGCCCCATCATAGACTTATTGTGTAGGACTCTGGCTACTAGGCCATACTGCCCTGACTAGAGGGTCAAGTCTAGTTGTGGTAACTGTGCATTTAGAAGCTTGTGGAGGTGCCCTCCCTGCTAATGCTCTTCCTGCTTCCCCACAAGAGGGCACTAGAGAGGGCTTATCCCACAACATTTGTGCTGAAGTTTTCAGGATAAATGATCCCTTGGAGCCTATCATTCTGTCTCCAGGCATGTTGAACTGCTGTATCCCTTTTAGGTATCCAGATGCCCACCTCCCTTCTGAGCAGGGCCAGCACAACCATATAGGTGAACTAGGTGGTTGCCTAGGGCACCAGGTTTTATGGGGTGTCAAATTAGTTGGAAATGATTTTTTTTCTCTATTTAAAAATCTAGATATTAGCATGTCATCTCTTATAACGTGAGGGGAGTGCTCCAAAGCCTTAGTTTGCCTAGGGTACTAAAAACCTTTGCCAGCCCTGCTCTGAGCCCTAGAGCAATGCACAAACAAAGGAAGAAATACAGCCAAGTGTCTAAGTCACATGCAGACCATGATCTGTAAGATAGACTCATTCTATTTCTCTCTGACCCAGTGACTTTCACTATGGAGTAATACTTAAATAGATATTAGATCAGAGAGAGTTAAAAGGAATAAGCCTAAAGTACAATGATTAGGGTACCTAGCTGTGGGGTGGAAAACCCAGAGTCCAGTCCCCCTGCTCTAATCACTTTCATTATTTACCCATCATGGAATAAATTCAGCAGGAGGAATAGAGTGAGCTCCACATCTGAGAGACTTGTGGGGCAAAATGCTGTTCTTGAGTGTTGGCAGTATATTCTGTGCCTGATCCAAAGCCCACTGGAGCCTTGTGAGGCTATGTCTACACTTAAATTGTTAAACTGAATTAACTGAAATCTAACTAATAATCATTAAATCAAATTAACATGACTCCAGTAGAAACCCAAATCAAACTAGCATGTCCATAGACAGGACTTCCTAATTCGATTTAGGAGAGGGGTACCATGGGAGGTGTGGCAACATGGCACCCAAGAAGGGCCATGCCCCCACCCATTATATAGAAAATGGAAGGCACCCTACAGGAAGAAGTGTAACCTTCAAGGGTGGGCTAGAATTCATTCACTTGCCCCTCTTCAGTGCCTAGCAGAGAGAAACCCCTGGAGAAAGCAGCTGGAGACCCAGGATCCAGTCTGTAAAGCACTCATAACAAAGATTGCTCAGAGTTACCATCCCACATTAAAATACTACTCAGAATAAACATAACAATGAACTTTATTAACTATTAAAATAATAAATCTTATTTCAAGAAAACAATAATGAACTTAAACAGAACAGTGAGAAACCAAGAGTCCCCAAAGTTCAAGTGGAGTCACCCATATCTCAGTTGCAGTCTTTATTCAAGTCCTGAGTTTTGAGCAGAAAGAAGTAGCAATCCTCTTCTTTGTCTGCAGGAATCTTCAGTACGAATCCATGACGTCCTTTCTTTGTCCTTTAGAACTAGCACCTTGCAGTCAGGTTACGGGTTAACCAGCCATCAGACACACAGGAGGAAACCAGCAAAATGCTCTACAGCAGGGAGAAAACACGTTGCTGTCCGCTCCTTGGTCAGCCTTTGTCTCAGTCACACGCTCTGAGTACATGGACTCTTCTCAATTGCAGTTCTCTGTACAGTAGTTGCTCCTCTCAGGGCTGCTGATCTCAGGCTTCTCACCACATCAACAATAAACCTTGTGGAACATGCTCAAGATGCTACCACTCCCTATTTCCCAAAAGATCTGGTTGTTGGGTAGCTAATTTGCCCAGCAACAGTAACCCACCCTGAATAGGTCTCTTAAAGAAAGAGCCTGTTTTAGGCATATGGGTTACAGAAGGGCAAAAAGCAGTAATTGGAACTAATGGTTAGTTTGAATTAACATGGCTACATTGGGTTAAATTGAACTAATATGTTTGATTTAACCTTCATTTTGAATTTAAGGGAGGTTTTATAATTTTGACATGATGTTTCCTTATTTCAAATTGAGGGAGGTCCTTATTTTGAACTAAGGAAAGCTAATGCAGGCATGCAGTAATTTATATTGAATTAATCATCATTAATTCAACTTAAAGTGTAAGAGTAGAAATAGCCTGGGAGCCTTTCTATGGACTTCAAAGGATTGAGCCCAAGGTTTGTTCTGTCACTTGCTCCTTAGTTCTTTCTTTTCCACACTCTAGATGTGGAACATCTAAAATGTTCCAGCTTTCTCCTTTGTATGTTCCTCAAAGTTTAACTCGTGATGTGGTTTTTTTCTTGTCCCATCACTCACTTACAGAATGGAATTAGCACCATATTTTATAAATGTCCACTCAACTGTTGGTTCTCCTTCTGCCTGATTTGACAGAGCAATTGCATGTATCATTGTAACTACAAAGGACAGGCTGGAGAAACACACATTCTTTGGAACTTAAGAGTTGGTCCTAAATGATATGCTGTATCCTTTTCAATTATTTACTGTATTGTTCTCTGCATTTTCATGACTACGGAATGTGCTACTGGTAATTTTTTTCTGGATGTCATTGTAGTTTATTTTTCTTTCCTACTACAGTATAAAACATAGGATTCCATCACAAGCACAATCCCTTCCTGTCTAGCTTAGTGGTGTTCATTATATGCTCTTTATGATATCTATTGGCTACAATGCAAATTCACACACATTATCTAACTTCTTGTAATGTTAACTCCTAAAGGAACACCTTAGCCTTACTAATAAAGATGACATCACCATAATGTCAATTTCCAGATTTGTTTCAACCATGATGATTACATTGTGAGATCATTTTGAAGATTAAAGCACATTTCCAGTATATGTAAATTTTGAGCAGATGCAGTGACCTAGCATAATTTCTTAATGTTTACTGAGCTGAATGCACCATGACTTCTCTTATATGAAAAGATGCGCTTAAGGTCAGTTAAGCAAAGAATAGATGATTTTGCCATATACAGTTTTTTAGTTGTGACTTGCTTTAACAAAGTTTCATCCTTCAATATCTTTGGGATTGTTCCAGGCAAAACTCTGGAATTATAAGTGTGAAGAAATCCTGCCTCTCTTCTCCATACACTGCAGCACTATACAGGTTTTGCACTGTCAAAGCTAAGGAACAAAAGGACTCTCCTAATTCCTTAAACATCAGCTGATAAATTTACCAATTTGTATATCAACTATCTGTATTTAAATTATGCAAAAACTGAACCTGCAGTATTTGCATTTAGCATCAAAAAATGGAATATAGCAGTTTGTTAGATTAGCAATGTTATTGCCCTCTAGTGGTCTTATTTGCAATTGTGTAGTTAACCTGAAATGAGAGGCTTTAAAAGCAGTGACACAAGTGTAAACCAGAAAATATATGTAATGTGAAATTATTCTAAGGTTTGTTATTAGTTGATCATTTCTGTGGTCAAAACAATGATTTACTAAAGGACAGGAAATATTTATTCTGATGGGTCAGACTATGAATAAAGCCTGCTGTCAACAAGGGTTCAAAATCCAGGCAACAGTGACAGCAGCCTAACAAACATATGGGATTGCATGAGTTTCAAATAGCACAATTAGTCTGAGTTGTTGTTTGTCATTTGAATGCTACAGTATGCTACTGATTCAACTCAAACTTTTGCAGCCATTATGCATGCTTTGCTGCAGCTTCAATACTTATTTAAATGTCTCAAATTAGTCATCATGTCAAAGATGCATGTCTCATGTTGGGGGATAGGTAGCAAGCCTTAGATTTAAGACCATCAATCAAAATGAGAGGGAAAGTAATTTTAAAAGCAATAAAGAGAGCTATTGTCAAATATTCTGGACAATTGTCAGGGGTATGGTACATCACATGCAAAGTAAAAAAAGCTTTTCCGGCTACATTAGGAAGGCTAAAATTGAAAGGGCCATATTTACAAAGATATTTAGGTGCCTGAACATTCTAATGGGATTTTCAAAAATGCCCAGGCAGGTTTTGTGTCCAACTCCTATTGGTTTCAATGGGATTTTGGTAGCTAACCTGATGAGACATTTTTGTATATCCAATTAGGCATGTGGGTGTATCTTTAGGCATCCTTCTTTCTCTGAATAGAAGATGACCTGTTTCATGTTTTAATTTTAATGAAGGCATTAACTAGGGTTTGCGTTTAAGATCTATTTATTTTTTAAAATAGGAAAGTAACAATGGGAGTAAAATGTTATTTCACAAATTCTGCATATCTGAATGAGTTTGGGGGTATGTTTACTATTAAAGATGACAGAGTAGAATAACTTAACACCTCCTAAGTGTGCTCTTGCTGCTTTGACCAAAAGGATGGTTTCTTTCAGGGACATAACAGGAAAAAAAAAAACAGTTGCATTTGCTTAGCACATGATGCAGAGGGCAACAGCAAGTCTAAGAAATTCTGACAAGTTCCAGATGGGTGCTCATGTTGAAGTGAGATTCTACCTACAAAAGTTCATGTGATAAATAAATTTGTTTAGTCTTGAAAAGTGCCACAAGACTCCTTCATTGTTTGGTACCCTCGGTTATATTAGGGTAAATCCCTGTATCATTGCTTTGAAGTAAATGAAACTACTCTGAGTGCTCTAGAACTACACTTGTCAATAAGACCACATCTTACCCTAAGAATTAAAACTTAAATGCTAAATTAAGCCCATAATGTTTAATTTGCTTATAGTATATTAATTTAAAGCTTGTGAGTAAAGCGGAGACAGAACCTACATCTATTGCTAACAAGGAATTAGAAACAAATTACCATATCCTGTATATTTACAACAATGTGACAAATATCTTAAATGTCACACACCTATAATTTATACCTCCCCTGCTTCAATCATTCAAATGTATAGCATACACAAAATCACCTTGAACTTAATACCAGACTTTTAAATATTTGTAGTAAGTTAATTATTATTAAAGATGTTGAATCTCTCATTTAAATTGCATTTTCAAATTGTTTAATTTGCCAATCATGATCTCAGAGCTATGTAAGGACTGATTTTGGGAGAAAGGAAAAAAAGACCCTTTGTAGTAGAATCCTTAAGAAGTAAAGAGAACTGATTTATGGCTATAGACCTTGAGCTAACCAGAGTCTTCAGACTACACTGTGCCTAGTCTCTGTGGCTGCATCATGTCCATATGGAATGTACCTGGAGCTCAGGTCTAAGTATGAAGGTATATGTGGACAGCATCTAGTATTCTTCCAAAGAAGATAAAGGGAAGGAACAGGAATGGATAGAGCTTTATCTCTGACCCTCTTATTGCAAAAAGACAGCACAACTGAGCCAGCATGGGGACAGTTTAATTTGCTGCTTGCTATAGGACAACTTCAGATTACTATACCTTTTACCCTGTAAACAGTCTTGAAGAAATGCTGCAGTCTAGCTCTTTCTAAATAGGTTCTCATACCCCGTAATGCTGCTAAGATACATTACTCATTTAATTCATGAATCTGTTCTTTCTTCACACAAAATGGTATTTTACTCTTGGAAATGTCCTCTGTTTGTTTTACTAATTCAGAAAGTGTTATTCAAGATGAGTAAGGGTGGTAGCATTTGAGCCCATTGAGCTGTTTGTGTAACAATAGTTAAAAAACAAACAAACAAAAAAAACCCCATAATTGTTTTAGAAGATATGACCTTAAAGGAATATACTAGAAGAGAGCAAACAAATAATTCAGTTTGGTTGGATTTCTTGTAGGAGGAATTGTAATGCACTTGAATGCATTTTTTTGCAAAAGGTCAGCTGGCCAGTTTAGTAAGTGTAATGTTATGGTCACATTTCCAATGGCCAGCTGACCTTTTGCAAACAAATGCATTCAAGTGCATTACAATTCCTCTTACATGAACTCTTACCAATCTGAATTACTTGTTTGCTCCCTTTTAGTGCATTTCTGTAAGGTCACCTCTTCTTAAAAAAAAAACAAAAAAAAACTTTTTGGTCTTTAATCAAAAGGAAAAGTAGATCAGATCATGAGAAAAGAACTTTGTCATATGAATTATCACTTTCTCTCCAATAGTTCAGTTAGACTGTGTTCTACTCAACTTACCTAGGGAAAATATAGGCAGAGGTGTTGAAAAAAGCTGCTGGAGGATAAAGGCACCAGAGAGAATTCAAACCAGCAACCCCTGGAGTTTAAGGCTAATTGGCCTAATTTCCCACACTCTATGGCCCAACCTTTGGGGATGGTGTTGTGAGAAGGTTGACTAAAATGTACCTCCTTACTCCACTGTGACCCCTGTCCCTGCACCCTTTTCTTTGTCTCTCCCCTCCAGCTCCACTGCACATCCCAGCCCCAAACCTTTTCCTTAATTTCCACACCTCCCCCCACTTCTGAACAAGTTCCTTGTCATTGAAATTTACAATCATTGCACCATCTGCTGGAGAAAGATGGGAAATCACAGGGAGGACAGACCAGATGGATTGAAATTAACACAAAGGTCATCTAATAAAGTATTACTGAACATAAAGTTGGTAGAGTCATGCTCTTAGTTTAAGGACCTTGCTCCTGAAATAGTCTCTTGGTACTGAAGATAGGTAATGGGCTATTCCCATAAAGAAGTTGACAATAGATGAATTTCTCTAATACTGGAGAACTAATTAATGTGTGTGTCTTCATAGCTTCACAAATGTTTGCACTCTTAGTACCCTTTTCTCTGTTCATGAAATATATGCAGAAATTATGAGTTTATGATCAGCAAAGTAAGACACAAAGTTAATTATCTGATAATGCAAGGAATGTTAATTTTCACTTGCTTGGTATAGATGGGTTGTATCAGCAGTTGTATGTATAGTGAGAACACAGTAGAAAACAAGTTTTTACTGTTTTCCTAGCAAGCTGCCATTTCTTCCCCCTAAACACCCACTGAGTTTAACATGTTCCTCTGTACTCCCTACACTGCAAAGATGCATTGTACTTCTCTGAAGCTGTTTATACTTTCCATATCTTTTTATGAACACAAAAGATCTCACTTCCTTTTCCCTTCTGGAGTATGCATTATTATTGATTCAAGTCTATAACTGACTTATAGTGGGCTCTTTGAATAATGTAAATAGAGAAATAAACCACAATTGTTTAACAAATATGACTTTAAATAAAAACAGGCACAAGAAATAATCTTGATATTAAGGCAGATATTGTAGATTGAATCCTAGCCACATTGAAGTAAATAGCAAAACTCCCACCTTTTTTAATACAGGGCATCTAAATCTTGGGGGGGCGGGTTAAGGCCACTTCAAATACACATTTAGGCTATGTCCACACATACTTTTTATTTCGAAACGGGTTGTTTCGAAATAAGAAGTGCCATTGCCACACGACGCACGGCCATTTCGAAACAAGCAAACAGCTTGTTTCGAAATGGCCATGGTCGTTTCAAAACACCTTAAACCTCATTTGGTTTCGAAACAGAGTTGTTTCTGAAACAACCTGTGACCTTCCTCAGCACCCTGGCCAGGGTGCTGAGTGGCATCCGCGGGGGGGGATGCGCGGTGCGGAGCCACACGCCGCCGGTGCCTGCAGGGGACTGCAGGCACCGCACCTCACCTGGAGGGTGCCTGCAGTCCCCTGCAGGCACCCACCAGGAGAGGCGCGGGGGGGGCCTCACCCCAGGGGCTTTAAAGCCCCCGCTGCCCCCAAACCTGGGGGCGCGGCCTCGGCACGCGGCTGGAGCCCGCTGCTGCCAGGGCCAGAGTGAGCGCCGGCCCGGAATCCCCGGCGCGATGCTCCTGTGGGAGGCGTGGCTGGGGCATCCCCTGGCCACGCCTCTGGAATCCCCGGCGCGACGCTCCTGCAACACTGTGGACCTGCTATTTTGCTCCCTTACTATTTCGCTCCCTTATTTCACGGACATAGTTTTTTTTCCTGCGAAATAAGTTGTTTCGAAATAACATGTTATTTCGAAACAGCTTGTTTCGAAACAAACCTGCTCTGTGTAGACATAGCCTTAGAGAGATGTAGGAAGGTAGTGCACAATGCTTAGGTTAAAGGTTGCTTTTTGAGAATGCAGGCAGATGACTGAGACTAAGGACACCTTTTCCATTATCTTGTTCTTATTCTCTTCTGGTCCATTTCTTCACTCTTGCATCAATATATTCCTGGTAATGTCCTTCTGAAAGATACCCCTTGAGATCATTTCTCTTAACTGGTGTCCACGCAGTATGCAATACTAAAATCACATCATTCTGATTGACTTCATTCTCCCTTTCCCCATCTTTTGCTTTTTCTTTCCCTTGACCTTTTACATCAACCAGGATGTTTTTTGGATGGCATCATCTTTCCTCCATTCACTTGGCTGAGTCAGTTTCTTGCTTTTTACATGTAATCAATCAGTATTTCTCCATGTCATCAGAGATACCTGATCTTCTCTTGACCAGGCTCCTCACCTTTTTCTTTTTCTATTTCTCGATTGATTATATATTACTTCCTTTTAAGCTCCTAGTTCCTTATTATGGACCAGTTTAAGATAGACCTTTGCATGAGTTTCACAATCACAGTACAGAGACTGCTTCCTCCTTGCATCCTGTAAGTGGAGAGGAAGCAGGCCATAGCCTGAAAGGGATCTGTAGCTGGCCAGATGCACAGGGAAGCATGCATGAAAGTTGCAGTCTAGCTTCTGCCCCACCTCTCCTCCAGTGTCCTTTTTCTTGCTTTTTTTGTCCTTTTAGTCCCTTTCCCCATTTGAGGATATGTAAAATAGTCAATGGGTAACTTCCTGTTAAGACATCGCTTGCTGTAGCTCTAGACTACCTACATTGTCTACACGCAAAACCTGAGATACCAAGTCTCAAAGCCTGGGTCCACTGACTTGGGCTCATGCTGAAGGGCTAAAAATAGTGAAGGGAAAGGGTCTTTTAGATCCCAGACTCCTGCCAAAGTCTGAACACCTGCACTACATTTTTAGTCCTGCAGCTTGAGCCCAAACTGGCTAACCCAGAGACTTGCTGTGGTATGTACTTATTATAGTCATAGTGTGTGTGGTGTTGGCTAGATTTGGTCTTTTTGTCTTCAGCCAACATCCATGCTAATACACTTCAGGGACCAGCCACTGCATTTTGTCCTAACTGTGTAAGCCTCAGGAAACCTTTGAGAATACATTAGATTTCAGATTCTGTTGAACCTGATTCTGTACAGATGTTGTTTGTTTTTAAAGCTTGCTATTACAGACTAATGAAATATTCAGTGTTACACAAAGCACTTGCACTAGATGTGCTGCTTGTTGAATATAGACATCCTAAAAACCATTATGATGAAACGGACAATAATCAAACATTTGAAAGCAAGGAAATCTAGGGTTCCCATTTGGTTTAGTACAGTGACTAACAGCATCACCTCAAACAACTCCCTTGGCCAACTTGGACCTGTGTCAGCAGTCCTGTGAAACTGGGTAAAAACACAACTTCAGCAAAATACTGATGTTGCAGCTGAATCATTTATTGAAAAACAGTGATTCATTTTTGTTTCCATCCAAACCAGAGCTGAGGTCTCAGACCCAAGTGTCATAGATGCAGTGATTTCTACCTTTTTGTTTTTAATCTTTGATAAATCAACTTAAAGTTCATGTAGTGCAAGATTCCAGAGTGATCTCCTCGGCAATGTGGAAATTTCTTCCTAAAGGACTTATGGGGATGGGAGAGGGGGATCATGCCCATAGTTCTGTACACAAAGACAACCCTCTGTACATGGATTCTCCCCCACCCCCAATTTAAGTACAGAAGAGGCATCAGTCACCTACTGGGATGCATCTACAGAGGGAGGAGTTGGGTATTCACTGGATCCAATAAGTAAGCAGGACAGGGAGATGGCTGAGGTATGAGCGGGATGCACTTTATCCTTCTAATCTCCACAGAGCTAGAAGGATGAAGGAAAAGCCTTGGTTCTCATAGTATGGATCCCTGGGAATAACCTGAGCCATGAACAGAGCCTGGAGGAGGAGCTGCTGAGTGGTGCAAAGCTGCAGAAACTGATAATGGCCTCTCAGAATATATAGAGAAGAATATTCAACGATTAAAGCCTAATCCTGAAGTCTAAAGTGCTTTTGCTTTGCTTTCATCTCTTCACTGCAGGTTTCTTCTTCGAGCGGAAGAAGTTCCCAACTGTGCTGTATTTGAGTCAGTTGTCATGACCAATAATTTTGAACCTGTAAACAGAAGTCTTTTCATCAATATTTTCCAGTACTTACTTAAAATCAGCTCCTTCTGACAAAAAAAAAAAAAAAAAAATCCTGCCAGTTCTCTTATTTCATTAGAATATTAATGGAAAGCAAACACAAACAGGAAATGAACATCACTGAAATGAATGTTTAGAAATTGAAGTGAATATTTGCAGAAAACCTTCCCTCTGTTCACCAGCTCCACCAAATGGAAGTCACTTATGTAAATCCTATAGCAATAAGAGAAGGATACACAACACAAAGTTGTGCTCCTTTGTCTCATTTTGTGTGCTGTCTAAAACAGCAGGATTAGCTATTTTGTTCTGAATGTTTTTTTTTTAACTGCAGTATTTAGACCAGAGATCCCCAGATTGTACCATGAACCATTAGTGGTTAGTAGTTCAGAGAGAGCTGGATTGTCCCTTGATGCAGGCAACTCCTCCTCCTCCTTGTTTCCACCTACTAAAATGCATTATATATTTAATGTCCTTTGATTTAGTTCCTAAAATTATTAGCAGTGAAGCAATTTATTAGCCACAGATTTCATTCAGTTTCTAATAGGCAGGAAGTGGTTCACAAAACAAATATATTAAGACATGGCAAGTGCTATGTAAAGTTTTAAGATCCCCTTGATCATGTCACGAGAAGGTCAATGGGGCATCTTGAGAGTGGTCATGTTCTGAATTAGTGGCTGTGGTGGGTGAGCTTCAGCCCTTCACATATGTTTCACTAAGTAGTAGAGGTAGGGTTCCCATGCTGTACAGATGATTTATGGTTACATCCAATGAGCTTTGAATTTCTGTAAGTGAGATCATTTCTGAAAAGTACACATGCTGTACTTATCCAGTAGCAACAACTGAGCCTTGACATTGTCTTTTCAATCATAAATTATAACCATTAAATGAAACGCTTGTTTCCAAAAGCTAAAGGAGGTGTCTTACAACAAAATGAGGGTAGAAAATATTAATATTTCAACATGTCCTCCCACTGAATAGTCAATGATTGAGCACCCAATGAACTGCTATATGAGGATCTCTCCATGCAAAAATAAAACAAATATAGTTGAATAAAACTTTAAAATTGTATTTAATCTTAAATTATAAAGTAGAGAAATTAAAATATAGTCCAGGTATATATGCCACCTCCTCCTCTAGGTGTGGAAGAAATCACTAAGTACAGAAAGGAACACTTCTATGTTTTAATGCAGACCAAGGGCAATTTATATTTTGTTAAGGTGTTGACTTCATTAAATATTTTGATTATTGAATAAAAGCATTTTGAAACATTATAATCAAAATAATGTACAAAAAAAGAAACCCTTGGGGAGTATAGGTCTTAGTTTAAAAAAAAAAACAACTTGGTGAGACCATGATTTACACAAATAACTTGAGGCTTTTTCATTCATTCATTCTTGCATTATTCCAGATCTTCAGCCTCCATCCTTCCCCTTGTCCCCACCTCAATATATATGGAACTGATTGGTGTGTGTAGTAAATGAAATGGAAATATTTTTGTCACCATAACAACAAAATGCCTTGGTCGGGATCAGAACACTCATCTAAAATGCATAGAGCAAAATGCTTACACAGATTCTGGGCCAAAAACATCATAGCCTTAAATGTGAAGAACTGATTGCACATATTTGAGCAACCAGTAAATTACTATGGTGCCAGTTGCCATGATCAAGTTATTTGGGACCCACAAAATGCATAAATGATATACAATACTATATATATATTTAAAAAATGGTTAAACAAATGTCCCATATGTTCGCATACCATGTCACCTGTGTTTATGATATTTTAAAAGGGAAAATGTAATATGGGGTCAAGAAATTATATAGTCTTTTTAGGAAAGACTTCAAAATTTAAGAATCTGTAAAATGCCTCCAAATTATACAACAGACACACTTGCACCTTGAAATCATAAATAAATTAGAATTAAGCACCAAATTCTGCAGACTGTAGCCATACCAGATATGCATATTGGTTGAATTGGAGGAAAAACTGAGCTCTCAAAATCATTATTGCATTCCCCACAATTTATATTTTTACCCCCTCTTTGTTAGATGCTTATGTGTGACATGTTGGAATTATACCTAGCTGTACTGTGCTATGGGAGACTATCAAGATCAAATCTAGACTTGTAGACAGTCAAGTCAATAGAGCTATGACAATTTACACTAGCTGAGGATCTGCTCTGTAAAATGGAACTTGACCTCTTTGGCAAATATATCTACTTTTATACCCAATAGAGCTTAGAAAATAATATTCAACACATTTTTATTATAGGTTTTCTGTCTCTTACTATTCATGGACTACCTGTGAACAGACTGCAACATTATCAAGAGTATTAGTTCTTCAAAAGTACTTGCAAATACCTTTTTAGAAAATGATTTTTTGTCTGGAGGTCCTTTGCAAAACAGTTTATTAGGCATGTTCAGTATCATACTGTGTTCTTTAAACACCTAATTAATTTGCTATGTCTATTAGCTGAACATATTCAACTAAAAGATGTAAATTTTTGAATTGCCTTTGACTGCAAAAGTCACAATTTGAAATGTGTCTGGTTAGTTATGCAACTTGAAAATAAATTGCCATCCTGACAGTATTGAGTATTCAAGCTTAAAATTTTGATTTTTAAAATGAATATTTCCACTAGTAAAGCTTATCCACAACATTTTCAAAAAGCATTCATAATGAAACAATCAAAGAAATTAAAATGTATTTCAGCTTTTACTCAGCTGTATTACTTAACTAATAGAAATAGACTGTAGAAGGAGAAAAGAGTTTTGATGCAATTGATTCAAATATATTCTAGCTATTATGTACATATTTATGTGCTTATAGACATAAAATATACAAGTATGCAGTACTGTTCACTCTTGCTATTTTACTGTGAGATTTGCAACATTGAGAGAGGGAAATATTTTTGTTTTTTGTTTGGAGGCCTGACTTAGGGGTTTAGAACTTGTTTAGTGGCATGGGAACAGATTTTATAGTGGCAAGTTGTAGACTGCCACTGAACAAAATGGTAAACCCTGTATGTAATGGAAACTACTTTAAGCCAAGAGGTGTTACTACAGCCCTGGTTCCAGTATCCCTGCTTTGGCTGGCAACATCCCTTTGGTTTCTTAGGGTATGTCTACATTAGCAAGCTTAGTCCAAACTAAGCAGTTCCGGGTTCAGTTGAACTAAACGTGGCTTTTTATTTTGAACTAGCTGTGTTTTTTAGTTTGAACTAAAAAAGCATGGCTAGTTCAAACTAAAAAATTTTTTAGCTCAAACTAGCCAAAGGCTGGGGTAGACATGGACCAAATTAGTTTGGATTAAGTCTCTACTCCTGACTAATTTGGCAGTGTAGACATAGCCTTTAAGTTTCTGTATATGGCCCAGCTGTCTCCTGAGTACCACCTAATGTCCAGAGGTCACTCAGCAGCACCCTGCCACTGTTTTTCCTTCTTCAGGGTCCTTAACACACTCAGTTCAAAGGAAATAAAATGCTCCTCCTTCTGGACATCCTATTTATTTAGTTCTGTGTGCACACACTGACTCTCCAGGTCTGCCAAACCAAGTTCAGTGTGTGTCTCTGCCTTTAAATAACCATTTTCCAGTATTCTTTCTTAGAGCTGGGTCCTATCAGTCATTCCAAGACTTTAAGTAGCTAGAATCTACCTTCTTAGACTAGACTACTTAACTTGTGTAGCTTAAAAGTCTTCCCTTCATGTGCCTTCCCTATCTTTAACAGCTTCCTGCCGCCTTTTAGGGGGGAACTGGCTGCCCCACTCCTTCCATGCTGTTAACATGGTGCAGGAGGGGTGGAGTAGTTCCCTCAATAATTTGGGGCTCCAGATCTCGAAGGGGGCAAGCCACTTTGTTACAATCCCATATTTTACAAAGCATATACATTTGTATTTTTTAATGGTATTGTGCTTAGAATTTGACAGTTGAAACAGAACCAATGGCAATCGAACTCTACTGTTCAGAACCAAGTGTGGGGTGGGTATCAAACTCTTGGAAAAAGTTTACAACAGATGAATATGCAATTCCCCCCAACCCCCTCCCCCCCCCCAAAACAAAATAAACGCACTAGCACACCTGAAACCTTTCTCAGATATTTCTGGAGACTTCTCAGGTTATTATACTACAGTCTCTACCCAAATACTGATGGATTAAATGAAACTTTCCTGGGCTCATGTCTTACTTTGCCCTCCCCACACAATCTCCACTTCTCAGGTTTTGTTTGTTTTATTTACAAAAAAAATGTATGCTTTCTAACACAATTGAGATCCCTTTAAACACCAGGTCTTCCTGCAATTTCTCCATAGTTGTGCCTTCAACTCAAGGGCTCTTTATGCCTGAGTGCTTGCAAATGAACCAGATGGTACTGGGTTTGTGGAGATGATTACTCACTGAGTTTGTGGTAATGCTCTAATGTCAGTTCAATAATTGCTGTAAGATCTTAATAGTTAAATAGCATTTCTTTAATTTGTGTGAGAGGCCTTGAGTACAAGACAGATGATGATAAAGCAAAAAAGAAAGAAAGAAAATAAAGCTCAGCAACTGGCAACTCTTAAAAAACCTGAGGAGCCAGCACCAATGAGCCCTTGAAAGATAGTAGAACAATTTGTGAAGAGAAACCCCTACGGTTCTGCAAGATCTGTTGAGGCTCTTCAGGGGACACCAGTTAGTCAAGAAAGAAGCAAACGGGCAGCTGTTTAGGATAAAAACAAAGGGTGAGATGTCCCATACACGAGTTCATGGGACAAAGCTAAGGGCCCTGTAAATGTGTCAAACTGACCTAAATTCTGAATTACATTGCTTACGTTGGAGGAGGGGTACTCTAGTACAGTCGAATAGACATCCTGCTAACAGCTGACTTTAAATTTAAATAGAATGTGTTTTTAATGAATGAATTGACAATAAAAACAAACAAACCTACTTTGCCAAGCAGAGGTGACTTTTGGGGTAAGCGAAGCAGGTGGCCACCTAGGGCCCCAAACAGTAAGGGGCCCCATAGTGGTCACTTGCTTCTCCTTACCAAGCACTTAATGCCGAGGAGCTTCTGGTGTGTGTGTGTGTGTGTGTGTGTGTGTGTGGTTTTTTTTTTTTTGTGTGAGATTACATATATTGTATACTTCCCCTCTCCATTTCTAGCCTTCAGTGTTTTTGTATTGACACTATAGTAACATAAAAAAGTTGTCAGTGGAAGCTGACGTTTTTGGCAATTGGTTACAAAACACATAGAGCACTTTATACCAAGGGTCTCAAACACGTGGCCCGTGGGCCTCATGCAAGCCCCAAGGCTATTTCCTGCGGCCCACAATGACGCTATTGTTTCCAATATTTGCAATATTGTTGTATGGAAAGGTTTTAGTGTTGCAGCCGTCAGGCTAATGTACTAGTCCTCATGCTGCCCTCATGGTGAATTGAGTTTCAGACCCCTGCTTTATACAAAAGGTGCATAGAGAGAGAGTAGTACAGAGGTACTTATAGCAGACGGGGGCTCGGCAGTGGAAGGCTGAGGTTATCTCTCCCATCAGAGCTGTAACATGGTGATCTGGCACCTGGGGCATGTTCTGATGGGAATGCACCCCTTGCCATTAGCGGCACTTGTGAGCAGTGCTGCAAAACACGCCCTTTAATAGAGCGGCTCCCTTGAGCTGCTCCAGTGTGCCCAGGGCAAAGCCCCATCGGTCCCGCCATAGTTATGGCCCTGCCTCCCATACAATTTAGTGCCACAGGATGTTTGGCAAGCCTGGTGGCTTATAAAATGAAGAGATGGGCTACCCAGGGCTTGTTCAAGGGGCTGTGGTGCCCTGAACCAGCTTTTGCTTTTCTGCTGCCCCCCAGTGGAGGGGGAAACCTGGCTTCCACTCTAGGCCAGCTCACCCTGCCCCCAGGGTGGGGAACAGCTGGCCCAGGAGTGGAGTGGGCCAGCCCATGGGCCCAAGCTCTGCTCTCCTGCCCCTCTGTTGGGCTGGCTGTTTCAGTAACCCTCGGGGTGGGGAGGACCAGCCCAGAGGTGGAATGAGAGAGCGGAGTCTGCCTCTTGGGCAGACCTGCTCCTCCCTGGGGGTGTAGCGGCTGGCTCAGGGAGAGGTGGGAGTACAGGGTTCGGCTTCTAGGCCGGTTTGCCCTGTCTCTGGCGCGGCACCTCGTAAATCAGTGGCACCCCAAGCCAGGGCCTTGTTGGCTTATGGGTAGAGCCAGCTCTGGAGCTACCACACTTTCCCACGAATAAGTGCTAACTGAAGGATTTAAAGCAGGGGTCTCAAACACATGGCCTGTGGGCCGCATGCAGCCCTTAAAGCTATTTCCTGTGGCCCGCAATGACACTGTTTTTACTGATATTTGCAGTATCATCATATGAAAAGGTTTTAGTGGTGTGGCCCTCAGGCTAAAGTACTAGTCCTCATGCAGCCCTCCGGTAGTCCTCGTGCGGCTCTTGTGGTGATTTGAGTTTGAGACCCCTGATTTAAAGAATGTATGGCTTCGGTGCGCTTTGTTGGGAGGCAGAGTTCCTGGATGGGAATTAATTGGGGGCGGGTGGGTGTGAAATCCACTCACTGCACTCTACTTTTCCGAACTCTCCTTCATTCCCTCAGGTCTAGCAGCATTCTAGCACACCGGGGCAGCCAAGAAAAAGAGCAAGGCGTCTTGTGGCCCTTAGAGACTAACTGATTTATTTATCGCATGAGCTTTTGTGGGCGAATATCCCGCTTTGTCAGAGGTGCCACAAGACTCTTTGCTTTTTTTGCTTTACTAGACTAACACGGCTGCCCCTGGGGAAGAGGGGCAGGCAGTAGGCTTGCAGGAGTGTCTCCTTTAAGCCGCCTGTGAGCAGCAGGCTGGGAGGCGGGGCTATGTAGATTCCAGCTGAACATTCTGGAGTGGAGGCGAGAGGAGAGGAGAGAGGAGAGGCACCAGCACGGGCAGGGCAGGGAGCAGAGGCAGCAAAGGCCTTGGCAGGCAGGCGCAGGAGGAGGAGGACACAGAGGCGGCTGCCGGGCGGAGGAAAACGCCTTGCAGGAGCCGCCTGCAGCTGCACTTGGACGCCACCTTCCCTCCTCACGGGCGGAGAATGAGTAAGAGCTGACCCTCTACTGCTGCTGCTGCGGGCGCGGGAAGTGGCTGGCTCGCCTCCTCCCCTGTGGCGGGGAACCTGCCTTGAGGGTTCCCGCGCGCCCCGGGCTCGGTCGGTGCCGGGAAGGAGCACGCGGGCTCTTCCATCCACTGGGGCGCAGGTCACTATGAGCTTACGCGCATTCAGCACTGGCCACCGCTTGGATTTCCTACATCCTGCCAGGGGGTTTTTCTTGCAAACCTTCCTTTGGATTTTCTGTGCCACTCTGTGCCCCGCCGAGCAGTATTTCAATGTGGAGGTAAGAGCCGCCTGGCGAGTGGGTGCGGGAGTGGTGCCGCCTCGGCTTTCCCCCGCAGGCTGGTGCCCCGGGCTCTGGGCTGAGTCGGGAAGCGGAGCAGCGGGCGGGACACAGATGCACGTTGGCTTTGCTGATGGATGCCCGGGAAGCCGGGGCTCTCGGCAGCACGGAGCTAAAACAGCCTTGTGCCCGGGGGTGCGTCGCGCCTGTGACCCCCGAAACACAAAAGCAGCGGCGGAATGCAAGGAGAGAGGGGATCTTAAAAGGCAGAGCACTCGCAGAAAGCTGCAAGGATACCTTTGGCTTCAGATGTGTGGCTGCCTTTTTTGAAACAAAGGGGAAGGATGAAAGAGAATCTGAAGGCAGGGGGAATTTGATAGGTTAGCCTGTTTCCTTGTCAAATATTTAACCCCCAAACCTGGTCTTTTTGTCATTTAAGTGGGACGGAATAGTTGCACCTAGAAATGGCTAAAGAAATGCCATTTAGGTGAGACTGAAGTTGGAGGGTGGGTGAACCAAAAAGGACTGTTGTTTTTTTTTTGAAATATATATTGAAAAGCTAATTAAAATGAATATCTTCCCAGGCAGGGTTAACCCTAGGGATTTCACAGCCATAGTGAGATTTCAGTGTGTGCCTCTCCTTTTCTAACTCCTATTCTAATCATTTCACTTTTTCAGTTTTTATTTTTGACACTGTGCCTTCCATTCAGAAATATTTGTTACTGTTTCCTTTGTGAATATTCTTTCTTCCTTTTCCTTGCCTTGATGTATCCTTCTCTGCATCATTTCCTGTTCAGTTTCCTTTAATCTGAATTTTTCAGTACTGTATATTTCCCTCTCTTCTTCCTAACCACTAGAATCCTTCACTTTCCTCTTTCCTATCCTGTGTTTCTTCCCACTTTACACATTTCTTTCATTTACTCACTCACACTATACTGTTATCTGCCAATACTCCTCACTTGCTTCTCTCCAGTCCACTCTGCTTTCTGAACTTTCTTCTGAACGCTTAGACCATATGGACCATTTGTTCGTGTCTCTAGTTTCTCCCCCACACGTTTGTATTCCCAGATCTTTCTCTGGTCCCAGCATTTTCTTTTCTTACACATACACCTTCCCTCTTTCTCTCACAAATTCTTGTTTTCCTAGTTCTCATCCACTCAAAAATATTTGTGCTTTTCTCTCATAATGAGGGCACACCCATAGACAATTTTTCCCTATGCCCAGACACATTTGTACTTCATGTAAGTTCTGCCTCATTCAAGATATCTCCAAACACACTTGGTCTCTCATTCAAAGAATCTCCAAGATACATTACCAGTGCACCCACACACCGTCCTGGTCGTCTTCACCATCCATGCTCTCATTTTCCCGTACTTGTGCTCCCCCACTCCCTATACTTTTGGTCTATCCTTTTAGGAACCACCCTTCCCTCTCAATACTAAACAAGTCTCTCTTTCCTCACCCAAGTTCACCCCCCCCACCATGTAGTCTCTCCACCCCAAGATTTTGCCACTGACCCAATACTAGTTTCCTTCCGTCTGCCACCAAGCATCTCCCCCCCCCCCCAACCTCAAGTGCACACGTATACATACTCTCTCAATCCTTGTGTTGCTTTCCCAAGATCTCCCAACACACACTCCTGGTCTTCCTCACATCAGTATCTCTCCCCATATAATCGTGGTTTCTCCATGCGATCGCGAAGAGCTCCTTCAAGCACATTGCTCCAGTGTCTTTGATCCATAATCTCTTTAAGCATCTGATGAAGTGGGATTTCCTCCCATCAAAACTCATGAGATAAATAAATTTGTTAGTTTTTAAAAGTACCACAAGACTCCTCGCTGGTTTTGCTGAACTAGACTGACACAGCTGCCTCTTTGTATCTTTCCCTGCAGTTCTTGTTGCTCCTCCTCACCACCAATATCGTCAACACACACATAGTCTGTTTCCTCCAATATTCCCCTCCTCATTATATTAGACTGTAAGCTTCTTGGTATTGGGACTATATCTTCCCATTTGTTTATAAAATGTGTAGTACAATGAATCCATAATCTTGCTTGTACTCTTTGCAGATTACTGTGATATAAAAAAATCTCACTCACTTCTGGTCATTTGCTGAATTTCCCTCAGTACTTTTCCTCGCATGCATTCCTGCTGTATTCCCTTTGCTCCAGTCTTTCTCCCAACCTTCAGAGCACATATGCACATTTTTATTCTCTCAGCCATGTCCCTTGCTATATTGCTAATTTCTAAATGACATCTTTCATTGTTGAGTATAAGGAAGCAGTGTGGAAAAGAGGAGACAGCTCTTTATGCCCATTCCTGTCATTTGGTAGTGGCCCCCTGCTGGGGATATGAAAGAAATTCCAGCTATAAAACTTCCTCCTCCCTCTGTAGTTTGCTGGCCACTGGTTCTGCTGGAGAGATGGGCACCAATGGAGTTAGGGTGGAAGGAGAGAGAGAATGACATAATAGAGGGCACTAAATGGGAGGGGGTAGTCACAACATGAGCAGGGTTTTCAGGGGCAAAAGGAGAAGCCAATTCATTTTTTTCCCTCCCTTTATATAGAAAAATAGCAGATTTTGAGCAGACTAGGCAGTACTAGGAGGAGAGAAGATTGGAAGGGGAGAGTGATTGTAATCATGAGATGACATTCAGTTTCTCTCTTCCTTTAGAGGTGTCCCATCTTCTGACCCACGCCTTGCCTCTGTAATTAAATCTGCCCCATGCTTTCGCTTCCAAGATGTTTTCATTTTCTCACAGTTTTTCAGTCGTCTTTTGTTGTAGCACTAAGGTGCTACAGCCACACAGCAATATGAGACAAAGAACTTGGCAACAATATGGTAGCACTGTGCCAAACAATTCTGTGTGTCAGCATCAGACCCATAAAACACTTACACTCTGTAATAAATCAGTAAAATGGAATATGACAAATTCATTCCAAGATCCATTAAAATACGGACAGAAATTAGGGTGCCTTTAAGAACTAGTGCCAGTCTGGTTTAATTCAGTGCTGCTGAACACATGTATTTAGTAATTTGGAAAACAGACTCTGATATTTATTTTTGTAACAATTTGGGTTTTATGTGAATTTAGAGTTCTGTTTTGTTTGTTGATTTTTCTACTTGCTTTTCATAGTAGAATTTGGAGGAAATACTGGTAGCTATTGAGCATTGGAAAACATGAGATTGATCTATTTGCAATTGTAATTTTGACTTATATAGCCTAACACTTTAAGTGGTAAGTAAAATTTGTATAAAAATGCTGGCTTTCTTGGTTTCTAGCCTGAGATGTAAGACTGAGCTAGAGCACATCTCAAGGGATATTACCGGAGTTTCAAGAGGTTAAATGCAGGTATAGTCCTCTAACAAAGCAAAGCAAAACAACAAAACAAAATAAAACCCCACCATAGGAGCCTGACATTTATAATCCTGGTTGTTTGTGAAACTTGCTCTTGCTAGACATCCAGATGGAAGTGGGTGAAGGTCCTGCTTCCAGTGATAGCTGATGTGTAATTTCTGAAACATGAATATCACTGATGACTTTCATATGGTACATATTGTTTTAATAGGTAGATGTAGCTGAGTATGATGTAGAACAGAGCGAGAAATGTAAGTGAGTCATTTATTTATTGTGTTAACCATAGTATTGCTCTTTCATGGAATACATCTACTCTCTGGGATGTCAGTGAAAATTTTGCAGTGGATTTAGATAAGAGGGGTTGTAAATCCACCATTTATTTCAAGTATTCATCAGTGGCTGGATAACAATATTTTAGATCTAGAATTCATGTAAAACAAGTTTTTGGAAATTTTAGCTTTCCTTTTCAGAGGTTCCTGGTTATCACTGGAGTTTGGTGATCATTTTCTAAGATTAAAGTTCAGATTCTTAATTCCATATTACTCACGTAGCTCCATCAGAATCTGTGTCTACTTATTTGCAGGATTGTGAACTGGAATTTTACAGTTTTTCCCTATATGTTTAGTTTAGTCTTACTGTAAAGCAAGATGCATCACTGGAAGAGTTAATGGGATAAAAGCTATTAACAAAAAATTTGTAATGTATATTTTATTCTGCTAATTGAAAGTTCATTCAGTATAGAATTCCTATAACAATCTGACAGGATTTTCCCCTTTGACAGCCTTTGTAGTGTAATGGCATTCTCAGGCAAACAATTTTTCTTCCCACTGGATCCTTCATTATGTTAACTGTTTCTTGCATTACTAGACACTACATTCTTCTGCTGTTTTATTTGCAATTTCCTGGTTAAAGATCTGCAAGTAGAACTCTGGCACTCATAGGGAATGTCTACACTACAGGGCTCAGGAAAGTCAATAAGGTCGACTTAAAGTCAACTTTATGAAGTCACTTAGACCCCATTTCTTTAGGTTGACTTCATAAAGTAGACTTAAGTCAGGGGACTCATTTAACAAAGTTGACTTTAAATGGGTTCCCTGCCTTAAATCGACTTACATGGCTCCAAATTGACTGCATAAAGTTGACTTTAACGGGCACGTTTTACTAAGTCGACTTAATAAAATCGACTTAACCCTTAAAGTCATCTTTAAGGGCAGAAGTTAAGTCAACTTAAGCAAGTGCTTAAGTCAACTTCATGAACTCCAAATGTGGCCAGGGAGTAGCTTACGTCGACTTAAGCCTCCATTGTAGGCATAGCCATTGGGAGTTGCAAAGATGAAAGTATAGAAATTGACCTTTAAATCTGTAATGTTTTGATACCTATCCTCCAAGAACTGACACTTCTATAGGGTGGCAGTGTCTGCAATTTTTTTATTTATATTTCATTAACACAGTTTCACCTGCTTAATAGATGGGGGAGGGGATCTAAAGCCTTTGAAACAAATTATCTTCTCAACAGATGGGGCACAAACTATAGGGAATATTTTGCTCCCCACTTCTCATCCTGCATGTGCTTACTCATGTGAGTAGTCCTATCCAAGTCAATGGAACTATGCATGAATGTAAGGAGAATGGGATGGAAGAGTGTTTGCAGGATCATGTCAAATCTCATTAGCTGCACCAGTGTTGTGGCAAATGTGAGATGGAAAAGTATGGCTCATCATTGCTTTCCTAAAGCAGACTGTTATGCTATATTTTCCATCTTCTGTTGCTAAATGCATATGCTTGGATCCTTAAGGGAATTTTAAAGTGAGTCCTATTTTAGCATGCGCAACAGCTTAAAACAATACAACCATCTTTCTCTTCTCCCCTCCTTTTAAATAAGCGTGACAGTTAAATTGCTTATTGTAGAACAAAACACAGTAGAATCAAAACTTCAGAGAAATACTGTCTAGTAGCATTTTTCCAGGGGAACAAGCAGCTGAGAACCTTTTTACAATTAGTGTCCTACTCTGGCTGAATACATGACCTTTTCATGCCTGCACTGACTCTTCTTAAACTTGCATAAAGTGATTATGTTAAGTCTTCAACCTGTAATTCTAAGGGAATAAACAATTGGGAAGAAAAATATGCCTGTTCACCTTTTCAGCTTCAACACTTAATTAGAAATACAAGTGCTATAAGAGATATTGTAATGAGAACGTATTTCAGAACAAACTGAAGAAATACTTGAAGAAGTAGTTAAATGTATTGCTGACATTATGTGCTGCCACGTGTGCCGAAGGGAACTTCATAATGTCTTTATGTGCAAGCATTATACATTAATTCAAGTTTTTGGGGGCCTGTTTGTGAACTATGTACTTAGATAAAACATCTATTGAAATTGTAAGTATTTTTGAAAGGGATGTTGGAGGCCTATTTGTTATACTATTGATGGTGAGTTTATTTAGCTGGATATGTATGTTGCCCAGTAGAGAATTTAGATATAATGTAGTGTAGTTACTACTTAGTTAGAAAAAGCAGGTACAAAGAAATTTAGCTGTAAAGGCTTCTGATGAACATCTAGTATTGTGCAGCAGCATTATTATAAATGGATGTTAATCTGAAAGTTACATTTCTGGTAGCTAACAGAAAGCTTTTCACATTCTTGCATCAGAAAAGGACGTTGGTATTATGGAATGAATTGGCCTTCCTTTCAGTGTGACTAAGAAATATGCATGGATATTATTGTTTGGAATATTACATTGCCTGCTGCAATTCAAAACATCATTTGGTATTTAAAAATACAACGGATTAATATACTCCTGGAGTGAAATAGTATAGCTATTTTTTACTGGTATCATTGGAATATGAAGGGGTCCCAGTGCTGGATTGGGCCCCATTAAGTTAATGAGCGTGCAGACACAAAACAGAGATGGTTCCTGTCCCAGAGTTTACACAATGCAAATAATATGTTGTTTCTGTAGGGATTTTATGGTTTTAATGTGCTCTTGAGAGGGAGTTGTTTAGAATTGGAATGAATCCCATTTACTGTTACAAAGTGTCAATTGTTTAGTATTTGAACATCATATCCATTAGCGGCTCTCAGTTTTAGGAAAGAAAAGGTCTGATCAAGGAAAGTGTGTTGTGAACAGCACAAGATAAACATAGGAAATTGCAATGTATTAATGTTTTATTTAATAAAATCTTTATAAAAGAAATATTGAATTTTTTCCTAAAAAATTAACTTTTATCATCCAAGAGACCATCTATAATAAAATATTGTGAAATTAATATGTTACCACTATTGTTTTCTCAGAATATACTCTTTTTTTCTTTAAGTGACTTAAGATTTATGCCTCTTTCTAAATTTTATTTGAATCTGTCTGAAAGGTCAGTGCTTGCTCTAGGCACCTTAATGCTGTTTATACACTTGGCAAGGCTCAGTTGTAAGAGTTTATAAAGATAATATGGTGAATTATATAGATTTCAAAACATTTTAAGCTGTATCTTTCTTAGGTTTAGTTTCTCTCTTCCTTTTACATTCACTCATGATTGCTTTATAGTGTTAAAATCCTAGAAGATGACTACTTTTTGATATTGTTGAAGACAGTTAATATAACAGATGTTTTTAATGCTCTTCTTTAATCGTGAATGCTGTTCACCCCTCCATATTGGATTAAAATTTTGTTCCTGACCCATTTTCAATCTCTGCACCCTGCCACTCACCATAATGTGAGTGGGCAGGTTGAGTATGTTTCGTTTGCTATCTCTGATGTGTTAGATGACAGATTTGGTTTCAGTTTGTACAAAAGAGACCTAGATTAGAGTTTCAACCATGATTTTGCTTGCTGCAGAAACGGATTTTAAAAATTAGTATGTTTGGAGCTTTATCTTTTTAAGGAAAGGTCATGCTGTTTGGAACTTTTAGTTTATTTATTGGTTTCTTGGGAACTGTTCATTCATGCTCCAGCTTATGACCATTCATTATAGACAGATTTCACTGTACAGTAAGGACAAGTTTTCTGTGAAAAATTAAAATTGCCAAACTATAGAAATAAAAGTATTTAGTTACATATAGAGTCCTTCAGATCTGTGCATAGCCACTTCATATTTGTTGATCATTTTTGAAGATCAGATGCAAATTTTGTAAATTGGTCACAAATTGTATATACATGCAGAGCTCTAGTTATATAATTTATCATGTTGATTGAAACTGTTGTTCAGTATTTCTGTGTACTGACAACAGCTGCTTTATACCGCTCAGAGTGAGTCTTTCAGCAACGGATGAAGTAATTCTTCCATACCTCTTAGGTTGTTTATAAGATCTAATTAAATAAGGGACTTTATTGTGCATTTTTTGCACAATCATATTTCACACTGATTCTAGAGACAGTTTTAGAGGTCTCATTCTATGAAGATCCTATTTATTTTGATGCCCTGAGTGTAAAAACAAAACAAAAACAAAAAAAACCAACCAACCAAACAACCAAACAAAAAAAAGAGGCATTCAGAAACCTTGCAGGATCAGGCTTCAGATTTCAAGCACTGAAGGTATGGGGCTGGTATCTGAGACGTAATGTAAAAACTTGAGATGAAAAGCAGTAAATAAGTATTACTAGCACTACAGTGGTGGTGTAGCTGAAAAATGAGCCACAATAATTTCTATAGAAGATTCTAGACACTTAGCATTTTCTTAGCAGAGAACAGTGGAAACCTTCATTACAGTGTATGATAATCAATTAATAAGGCCTATTATTTTTACAATATGGAAAAAGATTTATTTTGAATAGTTTTTTGGTTCTTATCAGCCAACTAGCCCTTGTGTGGATTTGCAGTGGGGAGGGGTAGAATGAAAGGATCTTTTCCTCTTTGCTGTTTCTTGCAAGTGCTGTTAAGGGTGCCCATCACAGCAAAGTCACAAGGAGGAGGTAGGTCTGACTCTGCCCTCACCACCCAATTGACTTGCTGATACTTTAGCCTGTGCATCAGAGAGCTAGGAGGATTGTGTCCTTCTCTCTCCTTCAGCATCCTTTGGGATGGTGCAACTCCATCCCTTCCTTTCTCTTATATGAGAGACTCTCCCCTAAAAACTGTAGGATGTCACGTATGTCATCTGCTGCTGCATCAGCATTTTCCCCTGATATGACACAGTTGATTGTTTCAATAAAATGACTTCACCCTTCTCTCCCCTCTTTAGTGTTTTACCATTATAAGTTAGTTTCACACCTTTGTGTAGAAGATTGTCCTCAGACATATCTGGCATTTAATTATTTCCTCCTCCTCTGGGAAGGGAAACAAAGAAGTCTGCTTCTCTTATCCTGCTTATTTCTATTGGCAAGGAAATACATCTCTATCCACCAGTGTGGGATGGAGGTTGTCAGTGGGGAAGATTTCTCTGGAAGAGAAGTGAAATAGGGAAGATTTATCTTCCAATGGAATTGCAGCAAAGGGAAAATGACCAAACCTGCATGGATAGGTAATAAAACAGAAAAACATGTATCCTTTAATGGGAGGGAATGCCCTTCTTCTCAATAGACTTTCATATAGTGTTCCAGAGGCAAATTATCTTCACTCTTGTGCTGTCTTGTCCCTGGGGTGACAATGCTATTATGCTACCCTTAGTTGCTCCAGCCTCCTGTGGCTTGATGTGTTAGCAGAACTTTAACCCTCTAACTTCCTCATGCAAGTGAAACTGAAGTTGTGGTGGTTTATGTACAGAAAGTGGTTTAGATGCATATAATAATTTAGTATTAAAATTGCTAACTCAGCAAAGATCAGTGTAAACAGAGCAGTTTGATCACTCCTTTATAATTTCAAAATGTGTTCTGTTTTTCAGTTTCCTGACTGTCAAGTACTGTATTCTGATGCTTCTGTGGCTTCTTACTGGAACATATATAAAATGTACCTTTTTAGCCTGTTTTTTTAACCCTGTATCTTGCATTTTTAAATTGTAGAAGGGAGACAGTGTTGTCCAGTGGTTTGGATACTGTTCTGAGCAAATGTGGTTTATATTTCCATTGTTCCTTTCTATGGCTTTGGGCAAGTCAATTTACCTTTCTCCATACCTCAGTTTCTCCATATGTAAAATGGGAAGACTGCTGTTCACATTCTTTTTTAGAGTACATGGAGAGCTACAGATGAAGAATGCTATAAAAGAACCAGGAACTTTTTTCTTTCCATTTCTTTCTACAAAGAATAATAATAGTAATAATACATATGTAAATTATATTTATTTTTAAAATCTATGCTAGATGACTTCTAAAATCTCAACAAAACACCAAAAACATATTTATTTTTAAGTAGGCAGTTTTTTCCAGAGCGAGTGGCGGAACAGTAAAAACACATGCAATTTCAGCAACAACATTCCAACCCACAAAAATTTTTAAATTAGAGCTGTAACTTAGTAGCAAATTCTTGTAATAAGGGTAAATGAGAACTTGCTTTACACTCTCTAGAGTCTACATCCACAACAATCAAAGTTGCCTTTTTGACTGAAGATTTTTGTGGTTAGTTTCAGTGCAGAAGTGAATTTTATTGGGAACATTTGAGCAAAATCTGTTCAGTTTTGCTCTCGCACCATCCAAGGATAAAGACAAATAAATGGGCCTGATCTAAAGTAATCTACTGAAATCAATGGAAAGACTCCAATGAGCTTTAATAAACTTTGTTTTCAGTTTTCCTTAGAGTGGAAAATTTAGGTCTGATCCAATCTTATTGATTTTAAGTTCTATATGAGTACTTTTATGGTCACATCATTACAGAATCTTAGTGCCTCCCTATTTATTTAGTTATTTATTTGGATTTTTTATGAAATAAGAGAGAGAAGAGGGAACTTTTGAATGCTCTGGGCACTTTTGATGGCTTTTTTAAATATGCTACTAAATACCCATTAATTCAGCCTCCTATCTTAACAGATGGAGAACTGAGGCATGGAGAGGCTATACTTGCCATGGTCACCTGGGAAGTATATGGTAGAGCTGGAATCTGTAGCTAGTTCTCTTGAATCCCAGTCTAATGCCTTAACTATATGGCCACCTTCCTTTACATGTAAAAGTTGCTCCTCTTCTACCCTCTGTGTCTTTCTCTTATCTGTCATTTTCATATTCTCATTTTTCCTTTTTTAGTCAATCTTGTAATAGCCATGGAAAATCATCAATTGATATTGAATTATAGACTCATAAAAGTTAGTAATGGAGGAGACTTATGTAGTCATCTTTCTGCCAATGCAGAATTGTTTGCTATGGTAACTGGCTGGTGTTTTGTCAAGTCAAGATTTCAACTAGGCTTGACAGACCATTAATAAAAGTACAGGAGGGGCTCATTCCACTCCAAGAGTCCTTCTCAGTAGTCCTTTCCCATTGTTTCTATTAACAGTTTAGGCAATAAAATCAGTTGAAAAGTACCATCTGTTCTGCAGTCCAAAATACTGGAAACTGCTACATAACAGCGTTGATGTAATGTGCTGATGATGGATTTGAGAGGTCTCTGATTAGTGAAAGTGAAACAGAAGGGGATATGAGATAATATGAATCCTCCAATTCTGTTCCTAATTAGAAATCTTGTTTTTAGACAGAAAAAAGTTGGTGTTATAGATCTGTGCCACTGTATAGATGAAGGAAAGTTTCACTGGTTCAGGATGGTGTATAAATAGTATATTGCAGAGGGGGAGCCATGTTTGTCTGTGTACAGCAAAAACAATAAGAGTCCTGTAGCACCTTAAAGACTAACAAATTTCTTTGGGCATAAGCTTTCATGGGCTCCAACCCACTTAGTCAGATGCATGAAGTGGAAACTACAGTTGAGAGGTGTGGGATTGGAAGCCTCTGTGGCTATGTTTACACCTACAAAATTTAGTTTGGATTTGCTAGTCTGAACTAAGAAGTTCTAGGCTAGTTTGAACTAACCTCAGATTAGTTTGAACTAACCGGGAACTTTTTAGTTCAAATTAACCACGCCTTCTAGTTTGAGCTAACACTTAGTTAGAACCAGAATGCATGGTTAGTTCAAAGTAATGGCTTAGTTTAAATTTAATTCAAACTTCTTAAGTTTGAACTAAGCCTTAATTCAGGTCTCGCCCATACTTAGTTCGAACTAAAGTTCAAAGTAAGGCGGCTAGTCTGAACTAATCCTTGGTACTATCTAGTTTGGACTAAGATTTCCTAGTCTTAACTAAGAAATTCCGTAGTTCAGACTAGGCAAATACTACTGTAGCCAAGGGCTAAATTAGGCTTTGTCTGGACTAATTTGCCAGTGTAGACATAGCCTGTGTCTCTGTGTCTGTACAGACAAAGCCCAAGCAGAACCTTACCCCATAATTATATAAGAACACAGGAATGGCCTTACTGCATCAGACCAGTGGATCATCTGACCTTGTATCCTGTCTTCTGACAGTGGCAAATGCCAGATGCGTCAAAGGGAAAGGACAGAATGGGGTGAACTGCATCCAAGGGTGCTGAGGGAGTTGGCCGATGAGATAGCGGTACCGTTGGCCGTTATCTTTGAAAACTTGTGGTGAATGGGGGAGGTGCCAGAGGACTGGAAAAAAGGAAATATAGTGCCTATTTTCAAGAAAGGGAAAAATGGAGTATCCAGGGAATTACAGAGCTTTCAGTCTCACCTCATTCCCTGGAAAAATCGTGGAGCAGGTTCTCAAAGAATCCATCCTGAAACACTTGGAGGAAAATAGTGATCAGGAACAGTCAGCATGGATTCACCAAGGGTAAATTGTGCCTGACCAACTTCCTTGCCTTCTATGATGAAATGACTGGATTTGTGCATGTGGGAAGAGTCATTGATGTGATATACCTCGACTTTAGCAAGGCTTTTGATACAATTTCCAACAGCATTCTCGTCGGCAAGTTAAGGAAGTATGGGTTGGATGTGTGGACTGCAGGGTGGATAAAGAACTGGCTAGATCAATGGTTTCAGCATGTAGGAATCAATGGCTCCATGTCTAGTTGGCAACCAGTAACAAGTGATGTGCCCTAGGTGTCAGTCTTGGGGCCAGTTCTGTTCAACATTTTCATTAGTGATCTGGATGATGGAATAGATTGCATACTCAGTAAGTTTGTGGATGACACCAAGCTGGGGGCAGCGGTAGACATGCTGGAGGGCAGGGACAGGAATCAGGGAGTCCTTGACAAATTGGAGCAGTGGGCAAATAGAAATCTCATGAGGTTCAACAAGGACAAGCGCAAAGTGTACTTGGGACAGAAAAACCCCATGCACTGCTACAGGCTGGGGAGAGATCAGCTGAGTAGCAGCAGTGTAGAAAAGGACCTGGGGATCATGGTGGATGGGAAGCTAGATATGAGTCAGCAGTGTGCTCTTGCTGCCAAAAAGGCCAGTGGCATACTGGGATGCGTCAGAAGTGTTGCCAGCAGATCGAGGGATGTGATCATTCCCCTCTATTCAGCACTGGTGAGGCTGCATCTGGAATGCTGTGTCCAGTTTTGGGCTCCCCACTACAAGAAGGATGTGGGCAAACTAGAAAGAATCTAGTTGAGGGCAAGAAAAATGATCAAGGGGCTGGAGCACAAGACCTATGAAGAAAGACTGAAGGAACTAGGCTTATTTAGCCTGCAGAAGAGAAGACTGAGGGGGGATTTGATAGCAACCTTCAACTACTTGAAGGGGTGCTCCAAGGGGGCTGGAGCTCATCTGTTCTCAGTAGTAACAGAGGACAGAACAAAGAGCAATGGTTTCAAGTTGCAGCTGGGGAGGTCGAGGCTGGATATTAGGAAAAACTTTCTTACTAGCGAGCGGTGAAGCACTGGAATGGGCTACCTAGGGAGGTGGTGGAATCTCCATCTTTGGAGATACCCTGGCTGGGGTGATTTAGTGGGAGTGGCCCTGGTTTTTTGGCAGGAGGTTGGACTAAATGATCTCATGAGGTCCCTTCCAACCTTATGATTCTATGAATTACTGAATGATTTGTCCCCTGTCATCCAGACTGTTTTTGGCATTGGGAGGTTTAAGGACACCTGGAACATGAAGTTCCATCTCTGACAATCCTGGCTAATAGCATTGATGGAACTATTCTCCTTGAACTTATTTAATTCTTTTTTGACCCCAGTTATGATTTTAGCTTTTGAAACATCCCCTACAACAAGTTCTACAAACTTATTATGCGTCGTATAAAGAAGTACTTCCCTTTCTTTGTTTCAAACTTGCTGACTCTTAATTTCACTGGGTTATGCATGCTGTGTATGTGAAGAGATAAATACCTCCCCATTCACTTTCTCCATACCGTTTATTATTTCGTAGACTTCTTTCATATCCCCCTTGACTGTCTCTTTTCTAAGCTGAGCTGTTCCAGTCTTTTTATTCTTTTGTTATGGACGCTGTTCCATAAGCCTAATCATTTCCATTTCCCTTCTCTGTATCTTTTCCAATTCTAAATTATCTTAATTTGAAATTGGATGTCTAGAACTGCAAGCAGTATTTGAGGTGTTGGTGTGCCATGGATTTATGTAGTAGCATTCTGATATTTCTGTTTGTTTTATCCCTTTCCTAATGATTTCTAAAATTGTTAAGGCTCTTTTTTGTTTTTGTTTTGTTTTTGTGGGGTAGGTGGGACAACAGCTACTGCTGCACATTGAGAACATGTTTTCAGAGAACTATCCAGTGTCCCTGAGATCTTCCTTGAATGGCAACAGCTAATTTAGACCCCATCATTTTGTATGGATAGCTGGGATTTTTCTCCAATGCAAATTTCTTTCTGTTTATCAACATTGAATATCATCTGCCATTTTGTTGCCCAGTTACCCAGTTTAGTAAGGTTCCTATGTTGCTCTTAAAAGTCAGTTTTGGACTTGCCTATCTTGAGTAATTTTGTGTAGTCTTGAAATTTTTTCACTTTCCTGTTAGCCAGCTTTTCCAGGTGATTTATGAATATATTGAGCAGGATGTGTCCCAGTGCAAATACCAGGGGGAGCCTGCTATTTCCTTCTTAAATTCTGAAAACTGACCATTTGCTTGTAGCCTTTGTTTTTTGTCTTTTACCCTGTTACTGATTAATAATAGATCATCCCCGCTTATCCTTTGACTCCTTTCTTTTCTTAAGGATATTTAGTGAACCTTAACAATTGTTTTCTGAAAGCTCAACTATACTTTATCTACTGAAATATGTTTGCCCACATGCTTGTTCACTGTCTCAAAGAATTGTAATAGATTGGTGAAGCATGATTTCCTTTTCCAAAAGCTGTGTTGAGTAGTTCCCAATATATCATGTTGATATTTGTCTAATAAATCTGTTTTATTACTGTTTCAAACATTTTACCTAATCCTGAAGTTAGGTTTCTTTTAAGCATCTGAAGTAGGATTTTCTCCAACAATAGTTCATATGATGAATAAATTTGTTAGTCTTTAAAAGTGCCGTAAGATTACTTGTTTGTTTTGCTGAACTAGATTAACATGATTACCCCTTTGGAACTTGGCTGCTACCTGCCATCCTTCCTGTATAAACTCCTCCATTCCCAAAAGGTTCTCCAGTTTCCATTCACTATACTGCACCCTCTTATGTTCACGTGCAAAGCACTACCTTCATGTCTCTGTCACACAAAGATGCCTGCCACTGGCTCCCTGCTTTTGAATGAATTTCAGTCAAGCCTTCATCTAAGGCTATAGAGGTGCCAGCTTCCAGAGGGGTAGTCATATCAGTGTAATTCAGGAAAATAAACAAGGAATCCTATGGTACTTTTAAAGACTAACAGATCTATTTAACACATGAGCTTTTGTGGGAGAAATCCCGCTGTAAGATTTCCATCTTCAAGCATCAGACAAAATCCCACTTACAGTGGGGTTTCTCCTGCAAAAGCTCATGTGTTAAATAGATTTGTTAGTCTTTAAAAGTACCACAGGATTCCTTGTTCATTTAGAAGTTCCAAAGTTTCTCCCATTGAAATCAAAGAGACTTTTGCCGTTGTCTGCAATGGAAGCACGGTTTTGTCTTAACAGACTAGCCAAAAGTCGCAAAAGATGTCTGTGTCAAAACTGACAATAGAACTCAGGGTTGCTGTTATGCGGATGCCTTAAAATGAGATGAGCCAATAACTGAAATCCTAAATATCTATCCATTGCCCCACAGGGGGCAGTAAAAACTGTTAAGCATCTCAATAAAATTTACTCAGAAAAAATATATGAGAAGAATAAGGTAGTTACACATCCGTTGTCTGACTGACAATCCCCAACAAGATAGAACAGAAAATGGCATTTTAATCATTTTACTTGCTAAGTATCTGTAAGACTTCAAGATGGTGAAATATTCACTACTTAGCAACAGATCTGTGGGACAGAGCAAATAGGTAAAACAAAAACACCCTGTAACATTCAAAATAGTTTACCTATTTAATGGGTATGTCTACACTTAAAATTTATTTTGAAATAAAAATGCTTATTTTGAAATAACTTTTTCCATCCATGCAGGAGTGTTATTATTTTGCACTAAGTATTTCATGATTTCAAAATAATGAGGTACTATTTCAAAATAATAAAACCTGCTTTTATTTCAAAATAGAACTTATTTTGAAATTATTATTTCAAAATAAACCATTCCAAGCCACAGAATCATCTTATTTTGAAATAATGGGCAGGGACTTCCTCGGCAGGGCTCCTTTGCCCACCAGCCAACCAGGGAACCCCTGCTAGGCATGCCCCCCCCCCCCCCCCGAACGCATGCTGATCTCTCCCCAGCCCCGCTGTTCAGGCTGTGGTGGCTAGGAGCGGGCTAGGAGCCAGACAAGACTCTGAGCTGCTTTTAGCTCCCTGGTTGAGCAGGCTCTGAGCTGCTTGCGGGGTACCACAAGCAGCTCAGAGCCTGATCTGGCTCCTAGTCCACTTCTAGCCCCCACAGCCTGAACAGAGGGGCTGGGTGGGGGACAGATTGGCATGCATTTTGGGGGAGGAGCATGTCGAGCACAGGTTCCCCTCCTGGCTTGTGGTGAATGCAGCCCAACTGGGGGAATTCCTCCCCCAGCAGAGAAAGGAGACCACTGGGGGATCCAATTTGAGTTAGAGAGTCTAATGTAGATTCTGTAACTCAAAATAATAACGCTTACTTTACTTTTGAATTAGGAGTCTTGTGAAGACTCACTAATTCGGAATAATTATTTAAAGTTAATATCAAAATAGTTATTTTGAAATAACTATTTTGAAATAACTTTGGTAGTATAGACATAGCCAATATGTTGAAACAGTTCCTTTCATTGATGCATTAATTTCCAAAACAGTATATGAAGTCCCTACTATACTACTTGCCAAAACAAAAAGCAGTGTATAACTATGATAGCATGACATGGCTCAGCTAACCCCATGAGGATCTCTTGTACATTTTAGGTTATTTTGATTCGTATTATTTTATAGTATACATTTGATGTGATTAGCTATAAATTTTATATTTGATCATTTTATTAGAGTAAATTATATTTTGATTTAACATAAAATTGAATTTCATAGTTAATAGTGACAATACAAATTAAATTCTGTTCATCTTGTTCAAGTGAGTAGTTTCACTGATGTGAGACAGCTTGCTTTGGCATTGGAGAATCAAGACCTTAAACCCAGCTGAGACAGACTAAGGAGGATTGTAGTTTGTTATAGCTGTCCATCAAACCTGATTGTCCAGAGAGAACAAAATCAACCCATGGGACTGTGGAATATTTTTGGTGGACTGTCTGAGCACAAGTCTAGTGGGACTGTGACTACACTGAAAATAAGAGGGCTTGAACCTAGTGTCCTGGCTCGACTCTGGCCTGGCTCTTCCATCCCCATGGGGTCCTCCAGCCCTGCACCTGAGCCATGTATTAGTGTGATTTGTGTGCAAATGGTAGGGCGGTTAGGCCCAAGTCTGAATTCAAACCCTGGTCTTACACTGGGGTTGGATGTGTAATTCTCGTTTGGGTAGATGTACATGTACTAGCTTGATAAACCCCCAGTGTAGACATGCCCAATAGCACTTAAGCCAAATCAACTTAAGCAAATTCAGGGCTATATTTAGATTTTATTAGGTTGATTTAAGTGCTAGCTTAAGTTGACTTAGTAACTCCTGCCCTGAAAGTCAACTTAAACTTTTAAATTGACTTTACAGGGTGGGAAGCCCTGGGGCCTACCCCCTGCCCTGCCCCAGGTCCTGATTGGGCTCCACCTGTGGCAAGTGAAATTGATCAGGATGGGTCAATGGTATTGCCTGGTGTGTGTGTGTGTGTGGGGGGGGAGCAGGACCCCACCAAGGGTGAAGTTTGCTCCCAGCCATCTCCTGGTGGCAGCAAGTGATTTGGGGCCAGATTGGGCTCCTAGCTCCTGCCGCTGCAGCAGGGGACTCATAGCCAGATTGGGCTCCCAGCCCCTTGCCACCAGAGGCAGGAACCAGCTCTGAGACCCTGCCACTTGCAGCATGCAGCTTGGGGCCAGATCAGGCTTTGTGCTGCTTGCTGGAGGTGGCAGGACCCAGCTCTGGGCCCCTCTCCACTTCTGTAAAGTGGCTTGGGATCAGATCTGGCTCCCAGCCAACTGCCAGTGGCTGCAGGAGCTGGACTGGGTCCCCAGGGGCTGGATTGGAGCGCTGGAATTGGATCGTGCCCCTTGGCAGGGTAAGTGGTGGGGCCCCAGCCTGGGCCTGGGTTATATCTGCTAGTGTAGACAGTACCCCTAAGTTGACTTGATGAGGTCAACTTAAAGTTGACCATGTTAAGTCGAGTCAAAATAGCCCCCCAGTGTAGACACAGCCTATGAATCTGTATACAGTCCAGGCCCATTTTCAGCGAGGATTGTTTCCTTGCTTTCTTTCAAATTTTGACCGCCTCCTTTTTCAATGTGAAAATTGCTTCAAAGAAAATGTTTCAAGATTCCCCCTCCCTCCCCATGTTGAAACTGGTTGCTCTAACTTTCAACAACACAAATCAGCGTTGGGTTCAGACCAGACTTGGAAAATTTTAGCACAAGCAGAAGGTGATACTTTTGGAAATTTGAGAGTGATTGAAGACAAGTAGGATTTAAGCAATGCTAATGATAGCTGTTGCAAGTATACCAGGAATGATCAAATCAAGGAAATTCACTGTGCTCTATTAGTTTTGGGCATAGTTTATCAAGAAAGGACAGAATGGGAGCTGTAACCCTTGCTCTGTAGCTGTAAATCTGTCCTTAATGCTAGATTAGTCTCTCAAAATGTTTGCTTTAAAAGAAAATAAATATTTTTCACAGCAAGATCAGTGTGTCTGGGAGAGCACGTTTCAGTACTATAGCATGAAGAATTTTGATGTAGCCACACTGAGATACTTCAGTTTGTACAATTACATTATTGTACCTAAATTCAGAACCTAAAGTATAAATAAATTACATTATTGTACCTAAATTATAAAACCTAAATTTAAGACTAGTAATTTCATCTATTGGAGCATTTTTTATCTTTTTTTTTTTTTCCATATGATTGGCAAATCACAGAGGTGGTTAAAGGGACAATAGGTATTGGTGGAAACAGATACAGGGAGAACAGGCACTTTAACTCTTAGGATTCTTTAAAAAAATAAAACTGTATTCACTGTACTTATTACAGGTTATCAAGAGAGACAGATGGAGGAAAAAGAGGAAAATGGCATACCTTTGTTCAATTTTCATTATCAGATTTTTTTTTATTTCTTTTATTGTATATGTGTCTGAAGCTAATGATCTTCGTTAGAAAGCGTGGATGAAACCTTGAATCAATTGAAGTCATTGGAAATTTTGTCATTAAATTCAATGGAGACCTGTGTTTTGAGGTTCTTGAATCACAGCACATTTCAACAGAGAAAATATAGAATAAATACACGAAAAAAACTAGACTACAGTTGTAAAATCAATACATATTTGAGATTAGGTGAGATTTTTATGTTTTCCATTTACTGAATATTGGTGTTGTATAATTTACTGCATTGTCTCTCTTACTAGAGGCACTTGCCTTATTTGAAAACCATTGGCTGCACTCTTGATTCGTCTGTTGCTCTTGACTATCTCTTCAACTCCCTACCTGCAGCACTGGAACAATACTGTGGTCTTTCTGTCAGTATCTTCTCTGCTGGCTTTTCTTCTGCCCTTAGAGCAGGGGTCTCAACAGGGCTGTCCCTAGGTGGGTGCAGGGCTTTGGGTGAATCACCCTCTGCGGGGCCCCCCACTCAATCTCCCGGGGCACTGGGGGTGGGGCCGGCCAGCCCAAGGGAGGGACAGGCCCCTGTGCCATCCATCCCCCTCCAGGGACCAGGTGAGCCGGCCAAAAGCGGTGGAACCAGAGTGAAGGGTCTGGTTTCTCAGCCACCCTTAAGCCAGTGGTTGTCAGACTTTTCTCCTCTGGACCTAGCTCTGGCTCCCTCTGCCGTATGGCAACCCTCCACTGAAAAAAAAAGTGGTGGCCGCCAGGAAGCTGAAGTGACCATGGCTAGAGAGGGGTTGGCTTTCATCCTTTCTCTTGAGGCTTCTATTGCATCTTTGAAATCTACACATCTAATTTGAGATCACCTGTGTGGAACATGCAGAGAGTGATCCTACATGCCATACTCCTGTCTCAAAATCAGGAAGTAATTGCATGTAGTAGCCTGGAGTGTGTGTGTGTGGGAGCTGCTTGCAAATGGAGGGGGGGCAGGGGCAACTGGGTGGAGAAATGAGATGGAAGTGCTGAGACAGAGGAAGGAGAAGAGAGCCCATGCCAGGCTGGAAAGAAATGTCCTGGAAGATCCTGTCTGCTGCTGAGCCTGTCCAAGTCCCTCCAGGTCCTGCTCCCTTCTCCACTGCCAAATCCCAGGAACTGAAGCAGCCCCTCTGGGTTCCACTTTCACCTCTGCTCTTTGTCTGCTCCCTGAGTCTGCATGACACACAGTTGTCCACAATATTGTGATTGGAGGGGTGCTAGCCCTCTCTGCTTGGTCTCGTGACCCCTGGCAGCGTGCATAAGACAGCAACATAATGGGGCTATCCACTGCCCCCTTCAGATTAGGACCTTTTTATAATTTCGCCTTCCAGCAGATCTACCCCTGAGTTGGATTTTCTTGTTATTTAGGCTTTCTAATTGTAGAAAAAATACCATAGTTTGTAACACAGGCTCCTGCTAGAACAGTTTGCTTTTCCCTTTTCTTTTTAATTATCAGTCAAAAATATCTCTGGAGTTTTTATTAAAATCTACAAGTTATAACTTTTGTTGCAAGCGAGGGAATTCTCAACCCACTGAAAAAAGAGGCAAGTCCTAATTTGCGAAAATAATTGCAATCCCCATATCCCAGAAATGGTAGAATAAGGCAATGTTCACAGTTCTTCCTTTTCTTCATTGGGTCTAGTGATAAAAAAAACCACACAGATTGCTTGCCAGTGAGCTCATTCCTTTTCATATGAATGAGAGAAGCCCAAAGAGAGAGGCATAGAGGTTGTTTGAACAACGATCAGCACCTCATTGTTAGTCCTAATGACTCACCTTTGTTGCAACCCTGATCTACTGTATGACTGCATGCTGCCTGAAGCAAGCCGGCCCTGTGAACTGGGCTGTCACTTTTGGCTGTCTCGCCCAGAACCTGGCATGGTGGGGGGGGCAGTGGTACAGCCCCCACGGGGCCTTCCAAAGCATGGGGCCCAGGGTGGCTGCCCCTCTTGCCCTACCCTAGCGATGGCCCTGGGTCTCAAACACAAATCACAAGGGCCGCATGAGGACTCATATATTAGCCCGAGGGCTGCACCACTGAAACCTTTTCATAGAATGGTATTGCAAATATCAGTAACAGTAGTGTCATTATGGGCCACAGGAAATAGCTTTAGGGGTTGCATTTTTGAGACCCCTGCCTTAGAGTATTCAGACAGCACTCATGGCAATCTTTTCTGTCCCACAAGGCATCTGCTACTTAGATTCTCCAACCTCATGCTTTGAAAGTTCATGATTAAAGCCTCAGAAATTCATGAGATTGTTTTGAAAATCATAGATACAAAAAAGTATATGTGGGAGAGGGGTTTTACATTTGTCTTTTGGTTTCTGCACCTTTTAGAGTTCATGTTTTGCTGCTATTGTCAGGACCCTGACACCACATCAGCATGATCTACTCCTCAATCTTGTGCAGTGATGCCATATTACTATTGGTGCTTCAGATGATCCTTTATCAACATAGGGCTTTCTGCTGACTTCTCAACTGTGGCATTAGTTCTGTCCTAGCCCCCCACCCCACCAGTTTCTCTGATGATACTTTTTCTAAATTTTCTCCAGTGCTATTTTCGCCAGTATAAAACCTTGTCTTTTCAGTTCTGTCAAACACTGTTTTTCAAAGAGCTTTCTGCTAACCACTGTAATTGTAAAGTTTGCAGAACCTCATTAATGTACTTAAAAATGGCCAGCCTTCTGGCCCTGTGCTCTACACAACCATGAGAGGCTAGATTCCAAGATTTGACCTGTAATTCTCTGCACCAAGGGGGATTGGGAGTGTGGTGGAGACACCGCACTGCATCCTTCTCACTTTCTATGCCATGAGGCTTATGATTGCTCTCAGAACAGGGATGAAGACTGTATCATTGCTCTGTAACTAGAATAGTGATCATGCACTCTTTACATTCACATTCTACGCTTAACCATCCTCTAGAATTATGCGACACCAATGATTTGACAGAAGTTTATTCAGGTAATAATAAATGCTCTTCCTACCTAAATTATAGCTGTTTTCAGATACTTATGCTCAGATAGAGATGGCTGAAAATGTTAGAAAGAGTTTTCTGTTGGAAAATGCTGTTTTGTTGAAATTGAAATGTTTCATGTAATATGTTGCTTTCAGGGAAACTTTCATTTACTTTCATTTTTCACTTGTTTCATTCCAACTTGTTTAATATGATCAGTTATATAAATATTTAGTGTCTGAGATGGTATAATGTTTTGACATTGAAACAAAACATTTGGATAAGATTGTTTTGATGTTTTATGTCTAAATCTTTCAAAATTTCTGTTCTGTGAAAATTTCAACTTGTCATCGCAGTTTGTGATGGAAATGAATTTCATAATTTTGGAATTTCCCACATTTCTGAGCAGCTCTAACCTATCCTATCTATGGTTATCTATCTATGTACCTAAGACACAATTTTTCCTTTCAATTCTTCCTTTTCCATTTTTTATTTACCATTTGAAAAATAAACAAATGACAGTTATTCTGACTGTGGGAATAGACATTTATTTAATTAACTGCTAAGACAGCAATTTTCACAGGTGGTTGTAAAAGATATTCCTACATGTTGATGCAGGAGAGGGGACTTCTGAGCCCTCACTACATAAGCAAAAGTTTGAAAACTCCCTTAATGACTGGCCCCTCCCAGGTACAAGGCTAAGTGACTGTCTATGACTTACCTTACCCTCATGTGGTGGTCTGATTGTCAGTGAGAGGAGCTAATATTGGCTATGTCTATAACACAGGCTTGAGTCGACTTAAGGAGGCTTAACTCAACTTAAGCAAAGCCCTGGCCACATTTGGAGTTCATTAAGTCGAATTAAGGGCTTCCTTAAGTCAACTTAATAACTCCAACCCTTAAAGTTGACTTTAAGGGTTAAGTCAACTTCATTAAGCTGACTTAACACAATGTGGCCATTTAAGTCGACTCTATAAAGTTGACTTAAGTTAGTGGACTCAGTTAAAGTTGACTTTATTAAGTGGACTTTAACTGGGTCCCCTGGCTTAAGTCAACTTTATAAAGTTGCCTTAAGGTAATGTGGCCTGACTAAGTCGACTTAGCTTTTGTGGTGTAGACATAGCTGTTTTTAGGCATGGTTTTTCGCTAGTCTTATTGGTTCAGATTCAGCCTCTGAACTCCTATTCTTTCAGTGTCTCCAAAGAAGCTGGAATGAATTTAACTTATGATGTCATGTGTGAATGGAGTGGCCTATTTCCATTAGTGGATGAGGCTGAAGAGCACTAGAAACACAGGTCATAGTAAAATCCTTCTCTTACTCAAGATGAAGCAGGAAGAGTGTACAAATAGGTTATCCCTTGGTTGCCCTGTAGAGCTTCTGGTTAAACTTGGTGGGTTTATGCTAAATGAACAGGATATTGAGGCATATTTGAAAAAAGAGTGTTGTTTGTAATACTTTAAATATCCTTTGCTGTTTTTCCTTGGTCTATATGTAGAAATGTTGTTATAACATAAAGAAAATTGTCCTTACTAGGTTGCTGACCCAACTGAAACCAAGAACTACTGGAAATCTCATTATAAAAATTTTACTAGAGAAACTTCCTGTGCTAATTCTAAACCAGAGTTTGGATAAGCATCCAGCTCAACACTGAGCTTCAGTCCTGTCAAGGAATGCTCATGTGAAGACAAGTTTCAATCTTGTATCAGGTTGAGTCATATGTTGACACAAGTTAATTTTTTCAATCTTAACTGGAATATGTCAGAAGGTATAAAAATCAGTATCAGACTTACTGATTCTTTCTAATGTTTGCCTTAGTTAAATAAACTGGCCCAGATTCAACTCTCCTTCACAACAAGGCTTTTCTTTGCAGGGGAAGGCAGGCAATTCCTTGAGTTTTTCACAGGTGGCAGAAGTTTTACTTTTTTACCAGGACTCGCTAAGGGTTTTGGAAGAATGAGCTGAAGCAGTAGTGCAGTGAATAGCATATATTTAATGTGCTTGACCACAGATCCTCTGTGGACCTTGCCCTCCATTATTGGAACAGAGTCTTCCCACTCCCTCCATTGCCTCATAGGTGAGGGAAGATAATAGCTTGTGTTGTCATAATTCTATCAGATCTCCTCTTCTAGACTCGGTCTGCAGGGACACATACTAGTACAAACACTGGCTCACTGATTCTGATTGAAATTTATCCATAATTCAAGCTTCAAAATCCTGTCACATCATTTCAGTATAAAAAATGCCTTTCCTAAGGTAAAAATTGCACAAAGAATTGCACAGAACTGAACACAGCATTCTAGTTCTGGAACCTGATGCTCTATTGCCTTTAACCTTAGGTAGCTATTTACATCTCTGCAAACAGAATATAAAAGTTGTAGAGAATAAAGGCCCTGGTCTTAGTAGTGTGTGTGTTTTGTTTTTTTTTGGTTTTTTTTTGTAATGTGACTTATATGTTAGCAATATATGTTCCAAACAATTCCTTTCTCTTTCTGCTAACCCCTTATTTGCATTGTCACTTCCCCCAAGCTGTGCCAGTAATTGTAGATATGAGTTTACAGTCACCCCCCAAATCTTGTTTGTGTCTGTGACCTGCATTGTATCACCTAGTGAGTTATTTACTCCATGATTTAAAAATAAAACATGTCCACACACAGCTTTTAAATCGAAATAACACTGGTCATTTCAGTTTAAAAATGGTTAGATCCACATGACGTTGTCTTATAGCATAATGACAAGCGCAGTCATTTCACTATAAGAAAAGTAATGTCGATATAATAAAACCAAGTTTTATATTGATATGACAGTTAAATCGAAACTGTTATATCAATATAACACTATAGGGACATGTTATAGGTCTAACAGTTAGGCTATGTCCACACATACATTGTTATTTCGAAATAAGTTATTTCAATATAAGTTAATTTGAATTAAGAAAATGTTAATTCGACTTAAGGGAAAGCCTGCTATCGAAACAGCTGTTATTTCAAAATGGTTATTTTGAAATAAGGCCATTTGGACATGTTGTTTTGAAACAGTTGTTTCGAAACAATGGTGTTGTTTCAAAACAACATGTCCAAACGGCCTTATTTCAAAATAACCATTTTGAAGTAACAGCTGTTTCGAAATGAATGGGGTTTAAGCTGTTTCAAAATGACAGTTCTCATTTTGAAATGACAGAGCCCGTCATTTCAAAATAAGAAAACGTTGTGTGGAACTAATCTTTTTTATTTCAAAATAACCAGTTCTATTTTGAAATAAGAGACATGTGGACATACCCTTAGAGCAAAACATGGCACCCTGGAAGGAAGGGCCAGGGGTCAGGACCCTGGCCAGGACAGTGAATGGGGGAAAGGACCCCCCCACACACTAGGCTTCCCTGTCCTAGCTGGGTAACAGGGGAAGGGACCCTGCTCACCTGGCTCCCCTACTCTAGCTGGGCAGAGGGGGCACCCGGCTTCCCCAGCAGCTGGCTGGGTGGCAGGGGAAGGGATCCCCGGGCTCCCAGCTTCCCCCATAGCTGGCCAGGCGGCAAGCGGAGGGATCCCCGCATGCCTGCCTCCTCCGCTATGGTCAGGCTGTGGGGGAAGGGACCTTGCACGTCTGGCACTCCCACCGCTAGCTGGGCGGGTGGGGAAAACAGTCCCCCACGCGTGGCTGCAGTGCGTTTGCCGGGGCTGGGGGAAGGGACCTCTGGGCCGGCTAGAGCTACACTTGCTGGGCTGCGGGCAATGCTCCCCTGGTTACCAGCCTGCTTGCAGTTTCCTCCCCAGTGCCCAGCTAGTAGTGGGAGTGCTGCGCGTGCGGGGTCCCTTCCCTCACAGCCTGGCCAATGTGGGGGAAGCAGGCGCATGGGGATACCTCCTTCTGCTGCCCGGCTAGGGCTGGTGGAGCCCGCACATGGGGACCCCTTGCTACGTCGCCCATCCAGCTGTGGGGGTAGCTGGGTGTGGAAGTCCCTCCTCCCCTCCCTGGCTAGAAGCAGAGGAGTCAGGCACGTGGGGATCCCTCCTCCCGCCGCCCAGCCAGCTGCGAGGGAAGCCAGGTGCCCGGGGATCCTTTCCCCCACTGCACAGCTAGCCATTGGGCTCCTGGAGCCGGTGGGGGCTTTTTTTCCCCTGGCCATATTGCCACACGTCCCAGGGTGTCCCTCTCCTAAATCGAATTAGCATGTCCAGTCCCTGGACATGCTAGTTTTATTTATTTATTTATTTATTTATTGATTTATTTATTTTTTGTGGGGGCCTGTTAAATTGATTTAAGTTATATTGATTTAATGATTGTTATAGCGATTTAACTTAAGTCGCTTCAAGTTAAATCAATTTAACTCCCTGTGTGTGGGCATAGTCAGGGAGTTGAACCAGCTTCAGGGTTGACCATAGTGGATACTGAAGTCCTTATGTAAAGCACATGCCCAGCACTGAAGGCTTCTCCACGGTGTTGTGCTAATATGGTTTAAACCTGATCTGGAGAATATACACAATCTCAGGGTGACAACATAGTATAGATTGAAGAAACTGCCATTCTATATCCTGAACTGTACTGAGACTGTCATCTCATGTCACATATGAACAACTCTCACATCCTTTGGCAACAATGGCACAGAGTCACTACCTACCTGAGGCAGAAAGGGTTCCTTGTCCCTTTACCTTAACTTTTCAGTGTCCTATCCAAATATGCTTAAATGTGTTTATTCTGGGTTCAATCCTGTTTAGTACTGAGTACTCTACTCTCAATCCAGCAACATATATTAAGTACTTGGCTCGATCAGGGCCAGAGAGCTCTGCTTTTTGCAGAAAGAAGCAATTTTCTGTCATTAGAATAATTAGCCTCTTTTGATATCCACCTGAGTTTCATTCAGTGTATAAACAAAAGTAGGACTAATGCCAGCCCTTCTTAAGACTTTGCTTGTTACTTCTCTACATGCTGAATTGCTTCCTTCTAGTGACACTCTGTTCCCTTTTCTTAATCCCTTTGAATGTATTTTCCAGATTTAAAAGTGCTATATGACCTTGTCTGTGAAAATGTTGTGTGGTAAGTATTAAAGGTATCTTTGAAATCAAGATGAGTCATGTGCATTGCTTCACTCTTTTCACATCAGTAACATACACAACAAGTTTTTCAGACCAGACGTTAACTTGCTTGAGTTTACTCTGGCTGTCCCATATTTAAAACAATTCTATATGTTTTGCAATCAAAGCCATGTTTTGAATTTCTACCCAAATTGAAGTCGGCCTTATTGGACAGTAGTTATCCAGACCATACCTTTTCCTCTTCTAACTGTGGTAATTGTAGTATATTATCTGGTATTACCTAGCTCCTTTGTCCCTTTTTAACTGTACATTTTTTTATCTCAAGTAAGGAATGACAGTGAAAATTCAGACAGGTTGTTTGTCACAGATGAAAACTCTGGCATGAAATCAATGGGAGTTCTAGTATTGACCTTGATGAGGGCGGGGGGGGGGGAGATGATTTCACCTCTCATATTTCAAGTACAAATATGTTTGAAACTTTGGAATCTTCTGTTACCAGATAGAATTTTTAAAGTGGCTTTCAGTTTTTGTTTTTCATTCATGTTTGAATTTACTCACACAAGTGGTCTCACATGAAGTTAATAGAACTATTGACATGCATAACAATATATTGGATGAGCAATGAATGCAGCATAAGGCACATGCGAATAAAAATGACTGTCTAGCAGAGGGGTAATATTCCAGAAGTATGGTGAGTGTGATTGATAAGGTAATTTTAGATCATCTGAGTCTTGAATTTTATTTATAAAATTTCAATACTCAATCTGAGATGGGAAAGACCTTTTTAAGGCCATTGTATCTATGTTCCTGTCAATTTAGGATTGTTCTTCATATGCTGTATTTTTGTGTGTATCTTCTGGTTAGTTTAATAGGCTTCTATCTCTTCTTTTGAAAGTTATTTCATATTTTAATAGATCTCCCCATTAGGACATTTTTCTTGATATTCAGGCTCAAATTCCTTTTAAAAGTTCAATATTTGTTAATAGTAATGTCAAATAATTAAAAGAAAGTAGTAATCGCAGTTTTAATTATACTAGCAAAAATAATAGAATGCCAATTTAAAATTTATTAGAAATATTTTCGGATGTTTTCCTTACATTTTCAAGTATATTTGTTTCAGTTACAATACCGAATACAAAGTATACAACAATCACTTTATATTTTTTATTACAAATATTTGCACTGTAAAAAGATAAACAAAAGAAATAATATTTTTCAATTCACCTCAGTAGAAGTACAGTAGAACCTCCATTATGAAACCCTTGGGAACAGAGGTTGTTCATATCTCTGAACAAAAAGTTATGTTTCTTTCAAAAGTTTACAAAAGAATGTTGAGTTAATGCTGCTTTGAAACAATTATGTAGAAGAAATGTGGTGCTTTTAATCACCTTAATTTAAATGAAACAAGCAAAAACAGTTTTCTTACTTTATTAAAACTTAATTTTAAACATTTCCTTTTCATTTTATAATTCTGGTGCTTATAATTTGGAGGTTCTGTTGTACTGTAGTGCAATCACTTTATCATAAAAGTGTAACTTGCAGATGTATTGATTTTTTTTTTTTTTGAGTGCTGTCAGGTAAAAAGTGAACCTTTAGAGTCTAGAAGTCAAAGCATGTGAATATTTAGCATTTCTAGCACTTAAATACCTTACAACACCAGCTACAAAAAGTACCATGCAAACATTTGCTCTCATTTTTAGGTGACATTGTAAATAAGTGGTCAGCATTATCTCCCAAAAATGTAAACAAACTTGTTTGCCTTAGTGATTAGCTCAACAAGAAGACTAAGTGGATTTGTTTGAGTTGCATTGAAAAGTACTATTTGTTTTGTTTGTCTTTTTACAGTGCGATTAATCTAATCTTTTTTTTTTTTTTAGATCTAGTTAGTTATGCATTAATTGCACACATTAACTGTGATTGACAGCCCTGGTTAATAATAACCATTTGGCAATGTATCGTATGACAAGAATAGAGATCACATAATAAAAATATTGCAGAGTATTGGATTGAATTTCCTGTCAGTACTTTTTTTTTTTTTTTTTGGTTTGTTTGTTTGTTTGTTATTGCACTGACCAAAAATAAAACCACTGTCCACTGCTGCTTTATAAAAAAAAAAAGCCTAAGCAGTAGTGGTCTCTGTGACTTGATGCCTCTTTGATGCATTCTGAAATCACACTGGATTCTTCCTGTCCATATCATACTTTCTATTAATTTTTCTTGTTGTTGTTGACATTTTAATTTATAAAAGCAGAATGATATAAATGGTGCTTCTCGCATATGCCTGGTTCATGAGCCTGAGAGTCAACCTCAGGTAGACTGTCCAGGAATGGAGCATAAATCCCAAACTATCTGTATAGTCTATCATTTAATTTTACCAGCCATGTAACAAGCGTGAACTATGGTAATAACATTAACATGGAGTTGTGAATAGTCTCCTTTGGTACTTGCTATCTTGCCACTCAGACAAGCCTGTATTTTTCTCTTGCACCGAAAATCAGGTTACTCCCCATCCCAAAGCGTCAGTCACTTACCCCAGGTCAGTTACACACCGAATCTTTCACCAAAGACAAAGTTTATAGCCAGTCCTGTAATGAGCTAACTGAAGATTTATTAACCAGGAAAATAAATAAGTATATTTACAAGTCTCTGTGGGTCCTGGGCCCTTGGCATGAGCTGTCATCTGGTCTGCCAGCATCACAACATGCTTAAAGTTAAGCATTTTATTAGGTGCTTTGCTGAAGTGGGGTCAGTCGGGTCAGCACTCAAAATATTCAGTGGTAATATGGTTCTTCCAGTCCTTTCTTCCCCAGCATCTCTATCCTCAGCGTTGTTCAGAAACTGGTCGGGCTTCACACCAGAGGTAGGCATTCTGTGTGAGTTGTGCATGAATGTGTGTGGGTGATAGAATCTACCTCTTCCAATCCATGGGGAGTCCACAGGGCTTCATTGCAGCCGTTCCATGGCTTCAGGCTTGCCTGTGGATTGGAATAGCTGCCATTATCCATCCTTAGCTCCCACTGTTGGGTTTTAGGGTCAGTGGGTCATAACCATAAGCCCAGATCCTTTGAATTGTCTCGTTTCTCACCACCCAACCAATCTCCAGTGCTTCCCTTCAAATTAATCCATTTGAAGCCAGCATGGGACAATGTGTGTCACTGTTCTTACCAGTCCTGAGCAATTTGCAGGCTTTCTACTTCAGAACTGGATTGATTTCATCCTGATTATGTCCCAGTATTGTGGAAATAACTTTTCCAGTTGAAGAGATAAGGAAAAGAAACATTCAAACCATGTTATAATTACAGCAAATGGCTAATGGTTATCAGACAAATATGGAACTTTTAGGTCTCAGATCTGTTAGAAATTCTCACATCATTTGACTTCCCTTGTATTTTCTCCAGTAATATTGGCTATGTCTACACTTAGTTTGTTTGAATTACTGAATTCGAATTAGTCAATTTGCACTAATAATTATTAATTCAAATTCAGTCAATTCGAATTGACATGGCCACACTAGAAAATCCAATTCGAAGTGGCATGTCCATGAACAGAATTTGCTAGTTTGAATTTGGTAGGAGGCGCTATTCTGTAGGGAAAAATCAAGCTGTGGCTAATTCAAACTAACAGTGAATTCGAATTGACATGGCCACACTGGGTCAATTCGAATTCCTCAGTTCAAATTGACCCTGACTTCAAAGTCAAAAGAGGTTTGACCAATTCGAAATCACTTTCATCAATTCAAACTGAGGAGTTCCTCAGTTTGAATTGAGGAAAGCCAGTGTGCCCATGCACTTAATAGAATTCAAATTGATGGCAATCAATTCAAATTCAGCTCTAAGTGTAGACATACCCATTGTGATTCAGTCCTCCTCTCAGAAAATTAAGTGTTAACTGGGAGTAATATACCACTGTTTGGTGGGCTTGAGCCCAAACCTGCTGTTGCATTCCCTCTCTTCCTGTGTGTCCTTGCTGAGCTGAGCACAATTTAGCACATTTTCAGTTCCACAGATGTGGTTGCAGGAAGAATTTAGCTCTACAATTCTGATGATTATGCATAGACCAGAATAGAATCCAGTTAACTTTCATATACTGTAACAGTTGTGGGTTTTTAGGGCTAACAGGAGAAAAAAGTCAAAAGAAAATGTTTGTTTTTGCCACTAAACTATTCAAATCTGACTCTAAATATACACAAGATGCATGCTGAGTTTTAAGGTTCCATTCTGCAGTCGCAGATCAAAGAGCTCTACTTTAGCAGTTTGCAGTAACAGGCTTAATGTCCTTATCAGGATATATTTCATTTACATGTACATGCCATGTTACTCTTTGCAAACTTACCTCACATGTTTGGAACAATACATTGCTAACCCTGAACACAAAGGGCCATGTTTATCAGTTTTTTGTTTCCTTAGGACCCTCTTTTATAATTGTGAAAGCTGACTTGCATACTCCAGGGAGGAACAGAGGTTGAACAGTTTCCACTTGCATTATCTTAGAAAAATTCCTGGAGTTACTTGGGACCAACAAATCAACAATAAAGAGATGCCAGAGAGAGCCAGCCCCTACAGTTTACATTGGAAGTTTGCAGACTTTATTGGCTTGGTACATATGAAGCAAATGCATCAAGATCATAGACCAAAACCGTGCTCTTTGGAAAATTTAAGAACCACCTGTGATGCTCTGATATAGTGACAAGGTCAAGCAAAATCTCAAGAAAGTAAGCATTCCTACTCACAATTGGGGAAAATCCTGCCTACAATTGTTCAGTTTGGAGAAGCTGGGTTAACAGTGGAGCCACCAGAGAGTCCAGGTTGAGGCTTGCAGGAAAGCTGTGAAGCAGAGTTTCCTTCAGTCTCTATTTGGCAAGTGGACCTGTAGCACTGTGGGAACTTTTGCTATTCACGCATCAGGCTTTTTTCCCGTATTATTGCTAAGACTCTGATGGACCAACTTTCTTGTCCCCTTTCATCCGTCAAGATGTTTAATGACCTTCAGTTCAGTATATGCCAGGTGCACAAGTTGAAGGATAAAACATGTGTTTAGATCTTTTCCAACCCTTCCCTGCAGTTTCATCCTTAACTTAAAATTGTTCATTCCTGAGAATGGCCACCTATCTTACCACCACTACAACAAAATGTAAACCACACTTCTCTGACTTAACCTCTCTGCAAGAGCTACTGCAACAGCTGGAAAGTTCTCTGCTTATTTTGGGGCATTTCAGATCTTTTTCAGTATGCTCTTCAACTGACTTTAACTGCTACCGCTTCACCCGTAGGTCTTTCTCCCCGTTACATACAATCTCATTTACTATCACTCTTATAGGTTTTTTTTCATTGTCTCTCTCTTTCACTGAATATCTGTGTTGCAGATTGTTTTTCTGCAGGTTTATTAGCTCTCATTTTTCCAGGACCAAGCTCAGCTTGTTATTTCCTGCCCAGATAATGATGCACAGCGCAGCATACATAGCAGCATATTTCTGCCTACAGTAAAATATAGCCATAGAGAAAGATGCATTATACTAGCTGTGCTTCACTTGTATTCTCCAAAAGAATTATTGCTCAGTTTCCAGAATTAACTTTAATTCTTTAACCAACAGGTGATTTGTGAAAAACAAAATAGGGATCAGTAACTCAGCAACTACATTTTATAGTTCATGAAATTTATTGGATCTGAAATATACCTACAGGAAAAAGGGTGCATGTGGTCAGGCTAAATGATTTGTCTGAATACCGGGAGGAGGATCAGTACTGCAAGATGATGAAATTAAGCTGTTCTGTTGTCAGGGCAAATAACTATTACTTAAGGACTAGATTGTGCCTTTAGTGTGGGTGCACTGTCCAGGGCGTGAATAGTGCAGGAATTATGACTCAGTCTCAATATCAGTTCCATGTTCCATCCACAAAGCATCTCTGCTGCCCTTGATCAGTAGCAGATTACTTCCACCCCCAAAACATTGTGCTGACTTTTACACTGGGCATAGAACCAAACATCCACATGGTTCCTTTTTTTTTTCTGAGAGGAAATCTTGTTTGTCAGGGTGCAGGGAGACTAAGGTGGGTAATTGGATGGAGAGTCTTGCACCCCTTCATGGTCAGGGAGGTGCTAATCACAATCTAGACCTATTTTTGCATGCATAAACTACATTGTCAAAGTGCTCGACAGATCTTAACTAGATGGTGATAGTGTTCTCATACAGCAGTATCCATTGTAGTCCCTGTAGTACTTTATTGCATATTTGTTGAAACCTTGGGTATACTTGATAGAAAATATTATTAGTCACTCCTGTCATTCTTCTAGGGTCCTGAAGTCCCTTCTCAATCCTCAGCATATAGCCTTCGTGGATCACCAGCCGGCTAGGCCTGTTTAGCTCTCCACTTCAGCATTCCTCCCCGTATAAATGAATTATACCATTACATACTGTTACATGGAAACTACACATGCAACAAAATTGTTTATCATTTCTCTAGCAAACATGTTTTTTCTGGGGTCCTTATTCAGTCCATCACACACGTACAGGTGGGGAAACCGAAGAAGAACAGTTAAATAACTTTTAAAATAACCATAAAACCCTATATTAGAATTCAAAGGTTCCATGATCAGCCCAGTAGATCATGCTTCCTCATAGACTCTAAGGTCAGAAGGGACCAGTATGATCATTATTCTGAGCTCCTGCATAATGCAGGCCTCAAAACCTCACCCACCCACTCCAGCAATAAGTCTCTAACCTATGACTGGATTATTTAAGTCCTCAAATCAAGGTTTAAGGACTTTAAGACACAGAGAATTCATTGGTAGGTGAGCCATGCCTCATGCTACAGAGGAAGGTGAAAAACGGGGAAGCCAGAATTACTGTGTTTACCTACATATAAGTTTCCAAATGGATAGCCGTGTTAGTCTAGTCCAGCAAAAAAAACAAAAACAAACAAAAACAAACAAACAAAAAAAAACAACCAAGGAGTTTTGTGGCACTTAAAGACTAACAGATTTATTTTTTGCATGAGCTTTGATGGGAGAAAATCCCACTTCATCAGAGATGTGACTGGGACATCAAGACTTCAAAGAGAAACAGCTGAAGTTGAATTAATATGCAAATTAAATTCTGTAAAAGTAGGATTGAATTGAGACTGTATTCTTTTCCCATTACAAAAGGTAATTTGACTTAAGGATTCTGAGGGTTTAAACCTAACAACTGCTCTGATTTGCTGTTACTGTATGACCTGATCCTACATTCTACATCCTCTTGCATTTAGTTTCATTCCTTTCTGTAAGTTCACCCATCTTCGAAGCATCTGACGAAGAGGGATTTTCTCCCACGAAAGCTCATGCAGAAAATAAATCTGTTAGTCTTTAAGTGCCACATGACTCCTTGGTGTTTTTTTGTTTTTGTTTTTTTTTTACCCACATATAAGCTACACTGTTTGTTTATAAAGGATAAACAACATCAGATGAGGAGATGGGGAGGGAAGAATGAGGGCACAAATGAACAGTATAGTAAGAGCAGGGCAGGCTGAATAAACCTGACAGGGAAAAACATGCACTTGTGGAGTGAGGAAAAGACAAAGCTTTTTTCCCTCTGGCCAAAGAGACAAAGAACATACCCTTCTTTCTCCAGATCCCTCCAATGCACTCATTCAGTTAATGAGAGGGAGAGTGACATGCTTAGTGAAGAGTAAATTTTAAAGAAGTTTAAAGAAGTAGTTTTAAAAGTCTAGGCTCTGAGTTTCAGGGTGGGCCTTTATTGGTAGGGGGGATTGCCTTCCTCTCCATAGTCGCTCAGACTCTCTGCCCTCCTTTGACCCATGTGGAGGACAGCATGGTAGAGAAAGCAAAAGGAGGGAATTCCAAAGGGGCATCTGTGTTAGTCTAGTTCAGCAAAAGAAGCAAGGAGTCCTGCAGCACTTAAAGGCTAGCGGATTTATTTATCACATGAGCTTTGGGATTTTCTCCCATGAAAGCTCATGTGATAGATAAACCTTGCTTCTTTTCCCAAAAAGAGGGAAAATCCAGAAACTTGTCTCTTGCACCCCAACAAGCTAGTCTGTTTAATGGTCAGAGCCTATAATTTGCTTGTGAAGGCAGTGTGGTAACTGGCGGGTACTGGTTATAGCCCCTGGAGAAAGGGATCCAACACCTGTGGATCGCTGTCAGCCCTCTTGAGAAAATCACAGTGAGGGCAGGAAGGACTGCAAGATTAACCCAGTCTGAAGGGGGAAAGATCTGCATCTATGCCTGAGAGAAGTGATGGCTTAACCCTGAAACCTTAAATGGGTGCACTGAAAGGAGGCTGCAGGGTAGTGATCAGAGATGTAGCTAACCCTGAAACTATGAGAGACACCATATTGCTACACTGCATTTAGCTGTACTGCTACTGAATTTCATGTACTATTAATATCCTATAGAACCATTTCCTTTCCTAATCAAATAGGTAAGAGATCTAGGAAGGTAAGCATTAAAGGAGTGGGAATTTTGCAGAGTATTCTGGAATGTGATGTAGGTTGTGGTGAACATTAACTTCTATGTTAGAATTAAAGAATTTAACACATTTTAAGGTTCTTACAGTACACTTCTAATATAGAAGTAATGTTATCCCTTTGTGTGTGTTAAAAAAGGGAAAGGATTCTCAGCAGTTGCCTGAAAAGCAAAATGAACTGAGAAAAATGATAACTTAGCATGAAGACAGGACTTCATAGAATCCTAGGGTTGGAAGGGACCTCATAGGTCATCTAGTCCATCTAGTCCAGAGGCAGGACCACTCCCACTAAACCATCCCAGTCATGGTTTTGTCCAGCTGGGCCTTAAACACCTCCAAAGATGGAGATTTCACCACCTCCCTCGGCAGCTCATTCCAAGGCTTCACCACTCTCCTGGTAAAAAAGTTTTTTCTAATATCCAGCCTCAACCTCCCTAACCACAACTTGAGACCATTGTTCCTCATTCTGTCCTCTGTTATTACCGAGAACAGTCGAGCTCCATCTTCCTTAGAGCATCCCTTCAAGTAGTTGAAGGTTGCTATCAAATCCCCCCTCAATCTTCTCTTCTGCAGACTAAATAAGCCTAATGCTTTCAGTCTTTCCTCATAGGGCTTGTGCTCCAGCCCTTTAATCATTTTGGTTGCCCTCCTGTGAACTCTCTCTAGCATGTCCCTGTCCTTTTTGTAGGGGGGAGCCCAAAACTGAACACAGTATTCTAGATGTGGCCTCACCGGTGCAGAATAGAGGAGAATGATCACATCCCTTGATCTGCTGGTAATACTTCTTTTGATGCAGCCCAGTATGCCATTGGCCTTTTTGGCAGCAAGAGCACACTGCTGACTCGTATCTAGCTTCCCATCCACCATGACCCCCAGGTCCTTTTCTATACTGCTGCTACTTAGCTGAATGTTTCCCAGCCTGTAGCGGTGCATGGGTTTTTTTCGTCCCACGTGCAGGATTTTACACTTGTCCTTATTGAACCTCATAAGATTTCTATTGGCCCTCTGTTCCAATTTATCTAGGTCTCCCTGAATCCTGTCCTTGCCCTCCAACGTGTCTGCTGGTCCCCCAAGCTCGGTGTCATCTGCAAACTTACTGAGAGTGCAGTCTATTCCATCATCCAGATCATTGATGAAAATGTTGAACAGAACCGGCCCCAGGACCGACCCCTGGGGCACACCACTCGTGACTGGTTGCCAGCTAGACATGGAACCATTGATTCCTACACACTGAAACCGTTGATCTAGCCAGTTTTCTATCCACCTTATAGTCCACCTATCCAACCCATACTTCCTTAATTTGCCAATGAGAATGCTGTGGGAAACTGTATCAAAAGCCTTGCTAAAATAAAGGAATATCACATCAACAGTTCTTCCTGCATCCAGAAAACCAGTCATCTGATCATAGAAGGAGATGAGATTGGTCAGGCATGATTTACCCTTGGTAAATCCATGCTGACTGTTGCTGATCACTTTATTTTCCTCTAAGTGTTTTAGGATGGATTCTTTGAGAATCTGCTCCATAATTTTTCCAGGGATTGAGGTGAGGCTGACTGGTCTATAATTTCCCGGATCCTCCTTTTTCCCTTTTTTGAAAATAGGCACTACATTTGCTTTTTTCCAATCCTCTGGCACCTCCCCTGTTCTCCATGAGTTTTGAAAGATAATGGCCAGCGGTGCTGCTGTCTCATCGGCTAGTTCCCTTAGCACTCTTGGATGCAGTTCATCAGGCCCCACGGACTTGTGCACATCCTGCTTCTTTAAGCAGTCCCTAACCTGACCTTCCGTGACCAAGGGCCTGTCTTCTTCTCTCCCATCTGCCACACCCATGGTAGTGGGCTGGGAGCTGACCCTGCCTGTGAAAACTGAAGCAAAAAATGCATTGAGCACTTCAGCTTTTTCCTCATCCTCTGTCACAAGGATGCCTGCCCTATTCAGCAAGGGGCCTACACCATCCGTGATCCTCTTCTTGTTATTAACATACTTGTAGAACCCCTTCTTGTTATCCTTTACATCCCTCGCTAGCCGCAACTCCATTTGTCCTTTGGCCTTTCTGATTTTCTTCCTGCAGTCCCTAGCAATATCTTTATATGCCTCCTTGGTCATCTGACCAAGCTTCCACTTCCTGTAAGTTTCAGGGTAAAAAGTTGAGTTAGAGTTTAATCAGCCTTCAGCATAGGCTTTCTTATTGGCCTTTTGATAAAGGACATAAAATGTTACTTAATTGTCATATGCTATTAATGCCTCAAGCATTAGTATGATGATGTGAAGGTAAACATTTCCAAAGCATTTTTTCATTTTCGATGTAGTTTATTGTTCTTGTAAACATTATTTCTGTCAGTGACTGCAAATATGACTATTTGGTTTTTCAAGAATAATGAGGACAATACAAAAAGTTTTGTTGTTTTGTTCCATTTTATTACAGCCTTGGAATCCTTTATTTGTACAGCCACTAATAGCATATTCTTCTGGTGTTTATAAAGCGCTATGTATGATTTCATATGGCATGTTAAATAATATCATTTTTAATCACAAATGCTAATATACGGGATGGTTTGATGGATTCACATCTTTTGTTTGAAGATCAGCAATGAAAGCTTTTGTTAATAAAATGATTCTTTAAATATGCTTTTTGTATTCCCTCTTTCCCTGTAAAATAGTGCTTCTATCAATGCAGATGTTGACTATTTCATTAACCATTTGTCATCAGTTAAGTCTCTTGTTTTGACTCCAGTGAAGTCCCTTTAAAAATAGACATACAGGATATTGGAAAAATGGACAAGGCAGGGCAGGTTTTTCACTATGCCATATATTGTATGCATCTGTTTAGCGGGAAGGAGAAAGAGTATGAAGCTGCCTGCAAGTCTCCATGGTGACCTAGGTCTTGGACAGTTGCCGGCAGAGTGGCCTGCTCACAAAACACCATGCTCTTATGAATTATTTAGCTCTACTGACAAAAATGTACTGCAAGGCTCCAGTGAGTGACTGACTGAGAAGAAGAATAAGGTGATACTAGTCTGCTTAGACTGTGTTCTGGGATTTTCCTCAGCTAGCAGGCTGACCAGTTTGCTTTTGCTTTTATTAGAGCTTTGCTGTTTGTTTTTATGTACGTATGATCCCTCTATTTTATCAATGAGGATGGAAAGAATACTGCATAATATTAATTCTGTGGCCAGATAGTCTTCTTTCTTTGATAGACCTAGAAATATCTTGGAATTGTTCATGATCTGTTGCTTGTGCTGGAATTGCACATGCAGAATCCCAAATGTGTATGCGTGAGCTGAGGATTTGTTGAACATTTATCTGCAGGGGATACAGTTTAAATTAAAAAAAAAAAAAGTCTGTTTGCCTTCTTGTAGATAGGAAACATAGGGACTGTTTTTAGCAGTATTCTCTATTACAAGTAGAACTGGGAAGGTTTTTTTCTTTTTTTAGACTGATGGTTTATTTGCCAAAAAAATAAGTTTTTCAGCCTGAAACCATTCACAAATTTGACTTGAATTTGCCAAATAGCTATGCCAAAAACAATCTTCTTCCAGAATTTAGATGCCACTTGGAAAATGGCATCAGGAATAGTAGGTCATATTGTCCACCTTATGACTGTTGGCCAGTGGTTAGGGTACTCCCCTGGGATGTGAAAAACATAGCTTCAGTTCCCCTAATGCAGAGACAAGATTTGAACATGGATCTCCTAAATCTCAGGAGACTGTTCTAATTGGTGGAGGATCCTAATGTGGGTCTCCCTCTCTCTCTCTCTCTACTGAAGCTGTTCCATCTTTATGAATAATAGTTAGTCAATGGAACTGAACTTGGCTCATCCACATCTTAGGTGAGAATCCTGACTACCCAGCTGTCCTTATACTCCATCTCTGGCCTGGCTATTTATTGTCATTCACAGTTATTCATAATGATGCTGAATAGTCATTTGTTCTGGGCTGAACAACATGTCTTGGTCAACCCCAAATAGATTTTTTTGATCTGCTGATTCCCCCCTTCCCTCCCCCAGCTTTCATATTTGGTCTGACCGAAATGACTTTTGGTTTGTTCTGATCTTTTTATTCACTAGCTCTATTTATTTATAAATATAGAGAATATCTGCTCAAACTGATAATGCCAGGGACAAAAGATGATATACATATTTAACTAAATGTGATATACAGATAAAGATGGTGGGGTGTTGAAAAATGCTGCAGAAAGCATTTTGTAGTGTAAGGAATAATAGGACAAACTATTGCATCATGGGACATTGAGCCCGCACCCATAATGCACTGTGATCCTCTGTCTTTCTACAATTCCTAGCAGCACAAAGTGGTGAGTTGCACAGTGGAATACCTGCTCATAGTGCATTGCTCTCCCTGAGGATGATAGGGCATTGAGCATGGAAGCATTATAGCAGCACAATGAGATCTGTGTGGATGGGCACAAGCACTATGACTACAGTGCTTTTTTGGCTTCCAATATAACTTCTGTTGACAAACCTGCTAGTGTAGATGAGGTCTTAGTGTCCATTTCAGTGCCTGAACGTGAAAATAGTATTCTGGACAGATTTTCCACTGGTTTGAGAATCTTTTTCCTGCTCAAATAAAAAAAGAAACAATTTCCTTGTTTTATACAATATGCATAACACTAACCAAAGTAAGGTTGTCAGGGACAGCATAAGGATTTTTGGAGCCCTAAGCAAACTATGACTTTGGTCTCCCCCTTCCCCCCATGTTATAAGAGATCACATATTAACCTACTTTTTTAACTAAAGAAAAAAAATCCTTTCCATTTAGTTTGGTGCCCCTTAAAGCCTGGCACCCTAGGCAACTGCCTAATTCATCTATATGGTTGAGCCGGCTCTGAAGGTTGTATCTGGGAATGGACATGAGGAATAAAGAGCTCACCAAATTAGTATATTGTTATGTAGTAAGCCAATCTACTAATCATATTTTTTATTTTGGCTCAATCATGAGTTATTAGTGAAAATGAAATATGCAGCACTTTCATGAAGGAAGATTTTAGCTCCTCTGCACTTCAAAAAGTTGCATATCAAAAATTTCATGAGCCTGTCTAACGCTACAGATGCCACCCCCAAATAAAGATCAAACAATACACAATCCAGTTATAAGTTGTATTAGCTGCTTTGAGCAGCTAATAAAGTGCAGGTGATGATGTGTGGTACACTTCAACCACAGACAGCTAATGATATTGAAAAGAGAAGTCACTGAATAAACATAATATAGTAATGGAACTCAACAACATGGAAATGTACATATCTTCAGTACATACAGAAGCACGCAAATATCTGGCCTACAAGGAAACAAAATTCCAGTGGTTTCTCTAAAATCATTCACAGGCACTAATCCACTTCATTTTTTCATTACCCAAATTGAGCTAAGTGGTATCCTGCCTTTTTATAGGAATCTTTCCTAGCATGTTCTATTATAAGAGCTTATTTTTTACATCGGGGAGAGAAACAGCTGAAGCTATAAAATGGTCGTATACATATAATTGTTTTCACTTCCATATTCATTTCTTTTAGCCAGTAAGTACTTTTGGCCATTCATGAGGAGATCGAGGTTCTGCATATTTCCAAGCATTATACTGAATTTACAAAATTCTTTAGTGGCTGCATCATCAGTGGTGGACACTTATCTTTAATTTAACCTAGTATTTAAATGTTATGCAACTAACCTTTGTAAAACTGAAAAAGAAAATCCTCCCTACATTTTCTAGAATGCAGTGAAAAGAATTGTTTACAAAAGTAAAATCAAATATTTCACTGAAACTCAGCTGCAACACTGAGAATCTGAAAATGAAAGTTCCAAAGGGGCTGCCATGTTAATCTGGTTTAGTAAAACAAACAAGGAGTCCTGTGGCACTTAAATTTATTTATTATTATTATTATTATTTGTTTGTTAGTGTTTGTTAGTCTTTGAGTGCCACAGGACTCCTTGTTTGTTTTACTGAAAGTGACAGTGACTGTAAACCCTAGTGATATACGCTTGACTGAATTTCACTGAATAACGTGAAAAAAAAATCCAAAAAGAAATCAGAGTGTAAAACATAACAGACAGGGCTTTTAATATTTTTCTAATAATGTAGTTAAAAAATGCTTGTTACAATGTATATTTTTAAAATTGGCAGTATTTCTTTAACAGTCCAGAAGTATTGCATCAGTTTTTTCCAACAGACATTCAGGGTTGTTGATCTGGTAAAAGTCTCAGTCCAACAGACGTGAGCTGAAATCACAGCAACCTCAATAGCTTTGATTATTAACCCAAAAATAAGAGAAATGACCCGTGTCTTCCAACTCAGTGTTGGACTAACATGAAATTCTAAAAACTATTTTTGCAGCTGTATAAGGTGTGTTTTTGGCTTTGGTGAATGAGCATTATTGTTAGGAAGAACAGAATACTTGAATAAAGTCACCTGGTGAACTCTTCATCCTTTTGAAATCATTGGAAGATTTGACATTGATTCCAGCAGAGACAGGATTTCTCACTCCATGTATAAGCAGCTCTTTGTAATAGGCACCTGTGAATCTTGATCAAAATGTTTCCGCAGGTATGTTGAGTTTTTTGTTAAATAGCTCACTTATGTTTCTAAATCAGGTGGCTGGCATCAGAAATTCTGATGAGCAGCCTTAAAATACTAATCATGCTAATATACTAATAACTAAAAAGTGATTTTTCAGACAGTTTAAAATATAATTTATTATTAAAGTACAGTGTCTTCCACTTTTTTCCTTTTGCTCTGTTCTGTTGTTATAAACCCAAATGTTTGGAAAAACAAAGAATAGAAGAAACATGAGGTTTGCACATCATTGGTTTCCAATTAAAATTTAATGAAGAATTACAACAGGATTCAATTACTTCTTTAGAAGTTCAAAGCAGACACATTTTGGGCTCATTGTAAATTAAATAGACAGGTTCCTTTTCAAAAACATTCAAAGTACTCGCACTAGAAAAATTTCTGCTCAATGTAATAGTTAAACAAATATTTAACTGTAGTGAACAGTGTTCGGTGAATGGTTTTTCATCACTTCTTCTGAAAGTAAGACTAGTTCTCTAGGTTGGCATTTGAAAACTGTCAGTACTGCAGGACAGGTCTTACCCAAATACAGCTCTTTTTTAAAATCATGGGCTAACTTCTGTGCAATCCTGTTACATCTGCCACTTGTACCAGTGCACATGAAGAGAGAAAATTTTGCCCTTATTGACTTTAATAGGAGTTGGAGGAGTTGGACCTATGTCCTTAAATTAGAGAAAATTGAAAGAAAATACTCTAGCATTTAACAAACTGTATGATCTCATATCTTTGCTGAAGTAGAGGACTGTAATCCATAATTTAGGGATATGAAATGTATCTTTAGTTTTAGGCAATGAAAACAAGGTTATATAAGAAATGCATTGCATATTAGTAAGCTAGCCCTTCAAAACAGAGTCCTCTTGGAATGTGGGAGAAAGTTTGTATTGCAAATCATGATTCAAATGGAGCTCTTAGAATTCTTATTTTTGAGTGCAGCAGACCATGTCTTGTTTAAACACTGATTAATCTCATCCTTTTCCAGAATCTTCCATCAGACTGAGTTGAATATTTGCATAAATAAAATTGAGAAAAGGAAGCATGGAATTACTTTTGTGTTTCATTTAAGCTTTTTTAAAGACTACAGAATTACTCCCAGAGGGAGAAGAGCACTTGAGGTGAAAGATGCTGAAAGGACAATTCAATGACTAATGTACAAAGTTTAAATTTGTTACTAGTATTTGGAATGGACCCAAAGTTTAAGCCAGTTTGTGCCACTGAACAGCTCAGTGTTGAATTATGGTGCCCTAGATCTACCGTCATGTGCTATACTGATCCTTGGCATTATCATACTCCTATTAGCAGTTTTCTAAACACAGACATCACAAGCCTAAGTCAGCATATCTCTTTAAACCTGAAATATATTAATTTAAACTGATTGCAGTAATACTAATGTCTAAAAACAGCATTTGTAACTAAAATAAACTAAAACAGTTGTCCTGGTACAAAAGCTGTTTGTAGACTGGGCCTAAGTATGAATTACTGTTAGCTTTGGGGAAAGAAGCTAGGAGTCCTGTGGCACCTAAAGACTAATAGATTTATTTATTCCATGAGCTTTCGTGGGATAGAATTCCACTTCATCAGATGCTTTGAAGATGGGAGAACTTACAGAATGGGATGAAAATAAATGCAGAGGAGTGTAAGATACGGGATCAGGTCTTTCACAAACTGCCAATTAGGATGAAAAATGTAATGCATTAGACTAATCTGCAAAACATTTCAGGAAGACACATAGGTATTTTTGTAAAGAAACAGTGTCTATTTCCTGCTGTGCAGAATTTGAGAAAAGAGCTGGCAATTGTTTGTATCTATTCTATTTGCAACAGGAGACTGCAAACGGGAGTTTGAGAGGGAGAACAAAGAAGGAGAATCCTTGAGAGGGAGGTGAAGGAGATCCCCTTGCTGAGGAGGCAAGGGAGAGAATGAACCTTGGATGCTTTGTTACTTGTCAGTTTGCTGTGTGAAATAGGACTGTGACTGATTGTGTATCTGGGGTCTGTTTGTACCATTGTTTCCTGCTCACCCTTGATCAGCAGCTTCAAACAGCCTTGTGATCCCTCTTTCCCTGTGAGCTTAATGAGGGGCAAGGGCTGACCTAGGCAGAAAAGGGCTTGAAAGAGAATGGCTGAGTGACCAGGGAGTGCTTGCAAACAGGGACTGCAAGTAAGTTTCAGAGGGAGTTGGTGAGAAGGAATTTGTCTTTTGTGAAGCCACGATGGTGAAGATGAGTCTTATCGTTTCTGCCAGCACTGGTTCTGTCTTCTCCAACAGAGCCTGTATCCAGACAGACATTCTGACCATGGACATCTCTACCAGATCCTGGTGTGGACTTGCAGGGACTGTAGCCTGGATTTCCCATTCATAGACAATCAGGCTTGGGAGATCATTCAGTGTAAAAGGTGCCTTCTGGTCGAATCTCTCAGGAAGCAGGTGGGAGAGTTACAGGAGGAGGTGTCTAGGCTCAGGAGTATCCATGCCCTGGAGAAGTTTCTTGAGCATCCATGAGGAGACGTCCAAGGCTGAGGAAACTACTCAGGTAAAGAGGACTGCTGCCACACCATTGCAGAAGGATGAGATGGCTCTGGCAGAGTGGGGACACTGGCAGCTGTCCAGCAGCAGGCAGTGCTACATTTTTGCTCCCATCCCATCCTCCATGATGATGAAGAACTGTTAGGTATCTCTGGCAATGAGGGATGGTGTGGAAGAGGAGAAGTCATGCATCCCAAAGGCTGGGAAGACCTCAACCGCCACACCCAGGAAGTAACTTATGGTCATGGTGGTAGGGGACACTTTTCTCATGGGCATGGAGGCACCCATCTGTCACCCTGACATGGTGTCCCAGGAGTTATGCTGTGTGACGGGCCAGTATCTGAGACGTTACGGAGGGATTGTCGAGATTGTCATCCGGCCCTCCGACTACTACTCCATGCTATTCATCCATGTGGGCACTAATGATACTGTGAGATGTGACCCTCAGCAGATCAAAAATGACTTCATGGCTCTGGCAGTATGGGAGAAGGAGTTTGGTGTACAGGTGGAGTTCTCTTTGATCCTTCCAGTCAAGGGTAGGAACTTGGGCAGAGACAGATGCATCCTGGTGGTGAATGCCTGGCTGCAAAGATGGTGTCGCTGGGAGGCATTTGGCTTCCTTGACCATGGTGTGCTGTTCCAGGAAGAAGGACTGCTAGGCAGAGATGGACTCCACCTACCAAGGAAGAGGAAAAGCATATTTGGAGGTAGACTCGCTAACTTAGTGAGGAGGGCTTTAAACTAGGTTTGAAGGGGGAAGGTGGCCAAAGCCCACAGGTAAGTGACAATGAGGGAAACCTGGGGGAAGGGATGGAATTTGGGGGGGAGCCAGTCTGTAACAGCAGGGATAGAAGAGAATCTCGTCAGAACTGGGGGGGGGGCGACTCAAATCAGTGTCTTATGTATTCTAATGAAGCCCAAATAGCTGAGGTGAGGAGGGAAGGAGGACACCGGGAGAAAATCCATGGAGAAAGATGCAATGTGAGAGACAATCAGCAGGGGAATATAGGGCAATTGGCTCAGTGTCCTAGGTGCTTGTACACAAATGCAAGAAGCCTGGAAAACAAGCAGGAAGAATTGGTATTACTGGCACAGAGAAGGAACTATGATGTAATTGGAATAACAGAGATGTGGTGGGACAGCTTTTTCTATTCTGTTTTACTCTATACTGATTTTACTACTATATTTAATACAACATTCTTCAACACTATGTTAAACTAACAGCACAAACATATCTGAGTCAAATCTTGAGAGAGACAGAGAAAGAGACAGGACCACCTAAGACAAAATTCTATAAGGACTCTCTCTTCCCATTCCTCTATGGAAATGTCTGTGGAACAGATGTAACAGCCATGCTGGAACCTGTCATCTGGGTGCGACTTAGATAGGTCAGAGAGACACGTCAGACTGTCCTATCTGCCCCATAGTAACTTCCCAAGGAAAAAGGGGAGAGAGCAATTCTCAGAATTTTAGCTCATTTGCTTTTTCTTTTCTTCAGTCTCATTGCAGCTTGTGTTCACGCTATACTCTGTGCCCACTTTTCCCTCTGTTCTTGCCTTACTCTGTGTTCCTCTCATTCTTTCTTTCTGCTTGCATTTCTATTTCCTCTGCTCCAGTCTTCATTTCCTTTCTTTTCCCCCACCTTCCAGCCAGGGCTAACCTTCAACTAGCAAGGAGCTACAAGCTATTTCCTGTGTACTTTGTGTAGAGCAGGGGCAGGGTTTTAGGGATGCTTAGTCTCATGGACTTCTGGGAGTTCAGTGTGAGACAATTCAGTACCCATCTCTGTGTCCTCCAGGCATTGAGTCTAGAAGGAAAATGAGCAGGGAACAATTATTGGTGATGGGTAGTATAGAACAGTGATTTTCTAACTTTTTTTTTTCCTCAGGACCCAGTTGAAAAAAAAATCATTTCTGCCCACAACCCAACAATTCCATCTTTGAGCAAGTTCTAAAGGGGTAGCCATGTTAGTCTATTTCAGCAAAACAAACAAGGAGTCCTGTGGTACTTAAAGACTAACAAATTTGTTTGTGGCATAAGCTTTCATGGAAGAAAATCCCACTTCGTCAGATGCTTTGAAGATGGGGGAACATACAGAATTTGCCATACTGTAAGTTCCCCATCTTCAAAGCATCTGACGAAGTGAGATTTGTCTCCCACAGAAGCTCATGTGATAAATAAATTTGTTAGTTTTGAAGTGCAACAGGACTCCTTGCTTATCTTTGAGCAGTGCATTCCAGTCGTTTAGTGGCAACGGCAGGAGGGCATCACGACCCAGTACCTGAAGATCTGCGCACGCAGTACTGGGTCCCGAGCCATGGTTTGAAAACCACTGCTATAGAAAATCCTTAGACAGGAAAGGAAACATTGCCTAAGATTCAGTGGCTGTCCTGGCGTAGATGATATTGGAATTTCCTTCTTCAATACTTCTGATCTTGGATCAAGAGACAAGACCCAGGTTCATACTTTTGCAAATGTGATTTATGACCAGATAAATGGCTGAAACAGGGAAAATGTGACCTGCCTGTTTTGCAAAAATTGCACATTTTCTGTCTAGTCATGCTTGGAGTTTGCTCAGCATTCTAGAAGATCAAACTATGAAACATGTAGGAAAAGATCATATTTGATTTCAATACCATGTAAGTCACCAGTTGTTCTAATGTGTGAATTGTGTTACTGTTTCATTGCTATTAGTTATGGAGTAGTTGTCCTTTATGATGAGATACAAAAATCAGAGAGGGACTAATGCAAGTATATAAGGTCTGTTAACTGGTAAGCGTTAGCAATAATAGATGATCCACTATATGGTGTCGACCATGTTCCCCCCTACTTGCTTGGGTACACACTGGTATAATATGCATACTGCCATGTTTCTGAAATGGAATACTCTGCTAAATATTAATCATTAGGCTGGCTAAAATAAAAAAAAGCTCCCCTAGCCAAACAGAGCAAAATAAGAATTCCCTGAAAACACTCCCTTACCAGTCATACTGCTCTGCCATTGAGGATGACTGCTGTGTCAGAAGGAGAAGGGTAGTATTTATGATTCTATAATATTTACATTTCTGTTTTGGGAGACATGCTATTGAAAATAAATAGTAAAAGATTTTAATTAGAAAAAATATAAAAATACATCTTTAATAATTACTCTATAATAATTCATGAATATGGGACCTCAGTATAGATGAGTTTTTTTCTGAGTACGGTGGTCAGTAGTAAAATGAGTGTAGGGAGAGTGTAGGGAAAATTTCTTAAACTTGAATTTTGAACAGAGGAAGCAAAAATATATTTTGCTTTCTTTGAATGTTTATAGGGTTTTTAATCTTCTGCAGACTTCGTAATATTGGCAGAAGAAGAGCTGTTTCAAATTCTTCTGGATCTTATAATGTGTATGTGATGTGCAGCCAAATAATTCCACATTATGGAATTTTTGGGTGTATATTTTCCCTTCAGGAAAAAAAACCTCTTAGACATAACACTTTTTTGGAAAAAAAAATGTTAAAAGGCTTCACATTTAAGCACACATGTGTCAAGGAATGACATAGTGAATGTTGCCTGTGCTACATTAATTTTGCTGTCCTGCAAATATTCATTACAATACAGTCTAATTGCATGATCTCATATGTAATGTGATGTACTGTATACACTCACGGATAAGCTGATCCACCCATAAGCTGACCCCCCCCGAGCTCCCAAAATAGTAAAAATTGGGTGACCCACATATAAATTGAGGTCCACCCATGGCCTCAGACCCTAACTCCCCACCCTGCACCACCAGCTTCCCCCAGAGTCCCTGACACCCTCCCTATCCCGCAAACCCCTGCCGCTTCCGCCGATACCCCTGCTGCCGCTGCCACTGCTTTCCCTGGCCTCCTGGGCACTCCCCCCAACTCCCAGGCCCTGACACTGGCTCCCACAGGCTGACCTCCCCCCCCAGGCTCCCTTACCTGGTTGCTACAGATGCCGGAGTCCCTGCTTCTCTAACCCCAACCTGGGGGCCGACTCCCAAACGTGGCTGCTCCAGCCACATGCTGGAGCTCCAGCCTGGAGCATGCTCAGTACATACTAAGGGTTGGAGAATTAACTGTGAAACTCCTGGGCTGGGGCTGTCTATTGTATTGACCCACATATAAGCCGAATGCCTGTTTTAAGGGCAATTTTCAGGCACAAAAATCTTGGCTTATAGATGAGTATATATGGTACCTTTTTCCCTAGAACCTAAGATACTGCACATGGAGTACCTTATCCTAATTTTTTTTCTTTTTCATTAATTTTTTTGTCAGTGTGTAGTGTCTTAATTGATGGACCTCTTTATCTGACAAGTTTCCTTTTCTCTAAGGTAGGAATTGTAATGATTGTGCCATCTCAGGAGTAGTGCATGGCAGGAGTTCAGGAAAGAAACGCATGACCCTTTCCTTGCTATCGCTTCAGGGGTGTTATATTATCAACTGCTGTACCACCTGAATGGCTGTATGTGTGTGTAATCAAAGTACAACCTCCTCTTATCACTCTTCATTCACTTGCTGTTTGGAGAAAGTGAGATACACTTAAAACTGTGAACCCTAGGGTCAAACAAGACTACACAGGTGTGTGCGTGCATGCGTGCTGTGCACGTGTATGTTTGAAATGTAGACTCTTGTTCCTTCTGTATGGGTGTGCAGCCAGAGTCATTATCTGGCCCTTTAGCAGCAGTAGGGCTGATCCAAAATTTTGAGACAAAATTAAGTTTTTAGCTGAAAAGCCCAGTTTGTGAAGCCTGAAATGTTTTGCCTGAAACTTCTGCACTCCGAGAACTTGTGGTGCATCCTGAGTTGTGGCAGGCTGCTGCAGAGCCTGGTGTTTCCACAGTCAGCTATTCAGGGCAGGCACACAAGCGAACTGCCTCTGTACTGAAGACTACAGTACTTCTGTTGTCTGTGACTGAAAGCAGACTATATGGCAGGACTTTCAGGGCTTCCAGGGCCCTTTACTATGTAACCTGGAGCCTGGAAGCCCTGGGAGCTCCAGCATGATTGTAGGCCAGAGCCTGGAAGTCCTGGGCACCCTGACTCTAAGTGGGGCTTGGCTTCTGACTCCACAACAAGGAGCTTGGGAGCCCTGCAAACGCTGACTCCAGTCAGGGCTTGCAGGACTTTTAGGCTAACTGCTGTAGGCACAGGAACCACAAGCTCATGGGATGGTGTCATAGGGTTTTTGGCATCAAGAGAATCCTGTCATGTGGACGGTCTCAGGGCTGGGGACACCAGGGCTTCCAGAGTGTCCTGTATATTCATTCTCCTACTTCCCCAGTTCAGTCTCTGAAATGAAAAATCAGTTAATCACCCAGCTCTGATCAGCAATGGTATACATTTTTTCAACCACCAGTACAACCTTCTTTAATTGCCTGTTCAAAGCTGCAAATGTGGATTCCAGCAGCTGCAAAGTCAGGCTCTAGTCTTATATAGAGATCTGCAAGTGTGGATTCTTTTATGTCCATGTGTATGTGACCATTTACTGAATCGGATCATGGAAAATATTTGCTTAACACATTCATACTTTTATTGCATTTTGCTATATTTAATTTGTGTTGTATATAATAGAACCTTGAAGGGAAGTTGGGAAGGTCTCTGATATCACAGAATACAGGGCTTGTGTTCTGCTTCATATATCATATTTGGAACTTTTATCTTGTGGTCTCTATTTTGAATCTCTTGGGTTATAAATCCAAATATACTCTAACTAACCTATCGGACGTATCCTGAGCAATTATTTTTGGACTGCCTCAGTTTTTCACTTACTGTGGAATTGCACAGTTTCTCAGTGTTGCTGTGGAATGTGGAACATTTTATGTTTGTCAGTGCAGTATAGTATTTCAGTCATAGCTGATTGCCATTGAAGAATTCTTTGTAAACTTTCAAAAAAGTAGCCATGTTAGTCTAGTTCAGCAAAACAAGCAAGGAGTCCTGTGGCACTTAAAGACTAACAAATTTATTTATTCATCAGGTCTTCTCCCACAAAAGCTCATGCAATAAATAAATTTGTTAGTCTTTAAGTGCCACAGGACTCCTTGTTTGTTTTGCAAACTTTATCCGAGGTTCCGTTAAGTTGCTTCTTTGGCAAATTATATCTGAAAATGGAGACATCTTATTACATTTCAACTGTAAATTGAATGAATGGGTTCAGGATTTTAAATATGTTATGAGAAAGTAATGCATTCTATTTTTATTGGTAACAGGGAAATTTTATGCTAATGAGGTCTGTATCTGAAAAAATCTGGTATAGACAAAGTAACAATAGTGTCAGCTGCTTGAGTACTATTCATTAGCTTTCTGTATGGGGGGAAGAAATAAGATATAAAACTATTTTGCGTCTGTCTTTAAAAGAAGATTTGTGAGAACAAAGTGTATAATGATTTTGGATCAGTTTATGGTCAGATCCGGCAAACACAATACCAAGCAGAGTGTTGATTAACGTGATTGTCTCTCGAGAAGTTGTCTCCAAGAGAAGATTTTTGGAGGGGTACATTGCATCATAGAATTTTAACCCACTTCTTAGATTTCCAGGTTCCTGACAGTAAAAACAGTTGCAGTGAGAAAAAGACAAGAGAGAGCAACTATAACACAGTGAACAAAGCTGAATTTATATGTATGACTAGATTAATTCCCCCTGAAAATAGAAGAGTTTAAAAAAAATTAATGAAGATGCTCTAGGCATCTTAATGGCATTTTGAAATCTTGTGCTCCTATATGTATCACATAGTTAAGGAAACTTAATGGGTAAAAATGTGTGACTTCATTTTTAACTTTTTATGGAACCCTTACTCAGGCAAAACTATTATTACTTTAACAAGGTAAGTGACAATTTTGCCTGAGTAAGGGAAGCATACTTGACTCATTACTTTACAGGAAAGAGTTGTTTGTAGACAACTGATCTACATCCATGTTAAAAATGAAAAAAAAAGCTTTATTAAAAAGCATTAGATACAACAACATTTTCTGTCCAGTGTTAATAATTTTCTCCTCCTTTCAAATATAAATTGCAAGCGCTTTGATAAATTGATTGAAAGGTTGTGTAGTATTACCAGAGCTTCTGTATCTTTACTGAAAAGCTGTTTTGTGATTTTTCTAAAAAGTAACTCAATAGAAGTCATGCATTCCTGTTTCTTCTTCGGAAATACTAGACACAGGGTCAGATTTTGCCTTCATCTCAACTAGTATAAATCAATGCCATTTTACTTTGGTTTTACATTAGTGTCGTTCTTGGCAGAATTTAGTCCATAGGATTGGTGGCAAACTTAAAGAAGACCATTCTGTTACTCATTAAGATCAGCTATAGATATGACATGGGAATTGAATACTTACCGGAAGAAAATGTTTCGTAGATCAGAGTCCTGGTCTGATAAATCCAGGCAGTCCTGCTCTTGTGGTAAATATCATGATCTACAGCTCATGTTTTTCCTGGACTCGTGTTTTCATATCTACATCTCCTTATGTGGGGCAAGTTCTCACAAAGTCTCGTACAGGTTCCTTACTTATTCATTCTGGTTCTGGCATCATCTGGACTTGGAAATCAAGGCCTTTTCTTGTCAATTAAAAAAAGATATTGATTTTGTAGCTATATGGAAAATAATTCTGAAAGGGATTCTCCTGCTCCAACTGCACTGGGCTTACTGTGACTTGGGATGCAAATCTTGTATTTCCTAAGGGACATGCTCAGAATCTGAAGCAGCTTAGGACCAAATGTTCTTAAGAAAAAAACAGGCTTTAAACTGACTTTCTGGAGTCCTGGGTAGTCCGTTTCATTCTGTTAAGATATTGGGGAAAAAATGTCATGCAAATATTTGATAAAAATGACAGAATTTGATCAGAATTATTTTCACTTATCAGGAAAGGCAATCCGATATAAGACTTTTGGGACAGAAGCCCTTAGTGCTCTCTTGGGAGGAGTAAAACTTAGACTTTGTTTTGAGGTCAGGGTTTCCATAAAGGCAGGGAATAGATTTAATTGATTTACACATGGAGACTGATGGTTCTCATGTGATTTCAGAAATCTCTGAGGGGGAGATATTGAACAATTCTGTGTGTGACTGATGATCTAATGATCTTTTGAATTTAAGCATTAGTAAGTATGTACATAGAAATCCTTTCCTTTCACAAAACCCTTAAGGCTTTCTACATAAATGACCTTAACTTCAATGAGATCTGTTCAGCATTCCTAACATATCGGGACACAAGGCACTTCTTTTAAAGCCTAACTTTAGGCATCCATTTAAAAAAAATATGCATAAGTGAGAATTTAAGAGGTTTCTGAGTGCATGGTTGTACCAAAGAGGACAAATATCACATCATTTGTTGTTGAGTTTTGGCCACTATTTCTTCTGGAGCTTCCAGGAACCACTGGACAGAGTGCAGCCCAGATACTACAAGAGGGACTCCTGCTCCTGAATCACTAGTGAAACCAAGGTCTTTGATTGGGTGAAGCCAGTCTCTTTTCAACATAACATAGTCAATGCCTTCCATTTTTTTCTCATAGATATTCTAAAGAGTTGTTGGCCCCCTGCGCTTTTATAACCATGTGCTGCCATTGTCAGTCTTATTTATTATCACTGAGTTTTGAAATTTCAGGTTTTTGATCTGAAGTGGTGGTGACCAGTAGCAAAATACCTCCAATGTCCCTAGTCCTAACTAGGCTGCTTTAGGCATAGCCATGAAAGAGACATCTGGTGTTTTCCTGTACAACTCTCCCACACTGATTCTGTGATCATCTGTCAATGGTCTTCGATATACTTACCCATGAGATAAAATGACTCAACAGTGAACTTTAGCAGTAAGGAATGAAGTAGTTCTTCAGTGTCAGAAAGAGATACTCTCCCCCCCCCCCTTCCAATAATGGATTTCATCTGAAGTACTTCTGTTAAAGATTTTCATCACAAACTAGGAAACAGCTTATGCAAGGCATGGATGGAAGGAGTCAGGTAGAGAGGCAGGCAGGGGAGAGGCAGTTCCACCGGGGGTCTTCTGTTTTGGAGATTATATCTCTTCTCAGTTAGCGTGTCTGGGCTTGATGACCTTCAAATTCCATCTGTGCTCTCACCTTTTTGTTAGAGACAGGCTGGTTCTGAAGGAGTGCTGTGTTTATAGGAACAAATTAGGTAATTGTTGGGCAATGTTGTCTGCGCTATTACGTTGTATCAAATAGAAGTCATTCTGGAGATTTGGTTTTTATGCAGCTTGCTGTTGACAAGATTTATAAAGACTGTAATTGTGTTTTAATTAGTTGAATGTTTCCAGAAGCTTAGGTAATGGGTGCATGTTAAGAAAAAAACACAAAATAAGATGTTGTAGGAGCCTCCACTCATCAGGCTGGTTGACAAATACCAGTTTTAGTTTTCATGGAGAAACAATGTATAGTTATAACAAAAAGTGATAATGATAAGCTGTATCAGAATGCAGTTAGTATGTTGTATATTAAGTCCATTGTTTCCATCTCACCTTATGAGCATATCATGAGGCTTCTCATGGTGAAATCACTTAATCATTTGTTTTATAACTTAGAATGACTGACAGCAGAAGGCCTTATTACATCAGCTAAAGTGTTGCTATGTACAGCAGATGCCATGCCAATGCAAGATACAGAATCTATTGGGACATCCTTCCATATGGTCTGTGGTAAGCTAAACCGATGCTGATGCCCACTGTATTTTGCATTTCTTTGTGAGCTGGATGCAAATGTGGGCTTGTGAAAGCTGAGTAATCATTTACTACAGATTTACAATTTATTATTATTTTAGATGACTAGCCTAGCAATTGATTTTGATCAATTCTCTCATTAAGATATTCTGTGGTATTTTTCCTTATGACTAAAAAATAAAATTTATGTACATTTTAGTCACAGAAAAGAGAACCTTTTCTGAATTGTGTTTTTATTCCACACTGATTATGTATTGAGTTTTTATGTTCAGTTGTTACTGTACATTTCATTTTCTCTGTCTCTTTCTTGAAAAGCTTCTTCAGTACTATATAAATGACTGCAGCTGCAGAATATAATTTAATTCTCTTGGATAGCTCTTCTGTGTTTGAGGCTTACAGAATTAACTGCTCATGTTTATTTTTGATTGTTCAGAATCTGATTACTAGTGAGAATTTTAGAACTGAATTATGGAAATTCAGAAATAGCTTGCTGTAGAATGTTCTTGGTTTTGCTATGCTTGCCTTTTTATTTTTTGATAATTGTGCTCATTTGACCACATTGTCAAAAAAGTTGTGATGACTTCTCTGGCTCAGATAGTTTAAAGATTTAAATGTCTTGCTGTTTTCTATTAAACTTTGTCTTTCATTTCCTCTTCAATGACTGAGGGAGGTGGAAAGGCATTTAATTAATCTTGTCCTTCTAAAAATGTTTGCTTTATTTAATTTCATTCACCTCATCAAAAATTAGAAGTACTCTATTTTGTGCCTGGTGTCTTGAGATTCGGGGGGATGAGAGGGAAGACAAGTTTTGTAAATGACTGCCTCAACTTCATTATTGTTCTGACCAGCTTTTTTGTTGTTGTTTTGTTTTTCTCAAGTTACTTTTTATCTGACTTATTTTAAAGTTAAATAAAATAGCTACATTTGAAGAGTGCATTTGGTGTCATTTCTCACAAGCAAAGTGAATTTTGGCTAGGGATGAAGAGGAATTATTTCCTCCATAATGGATGTGAGTTTTGGCTCCTCCTTTTTTCCATTGCTCTCATATGGCTACACATAGAAGGATAATGGTCTGTTCTCAATATGCCTAATGAAATCAGGCAACTTACTTTGTTATTGAGGTGATAAGTTGTATTATGAACCCAAAGGTCCAGGAAGGGTTTTGCTTCTACCCATACAAAGATTCGGGCATTATTTTTCTTTTTTTATAATGGGTACAGGCATCACACTGTTACCTAATATCTTTCAGGTAACGTTTAAGCCACCATTATAGAGTCCTAGTTTTTCTTTCTTTCCATTTCATATTCTCAGTTTTCCTTCTTTGTCTTTGTGAATTTTTCTTTACTTTTGTCCCAGTGTCAAGACCATAAAGAGCACTTCTGCAGTCTGCTTTCATGCTTATCCTGTGCCATCCACCTGTCCCATCATCCTCCCTTCAATTTCCCACTGATTCTCCAATACTTACCTCCCATTGTGTTCTGTTCCCTACATTCTGTCCTTCCCTTTGAGCTCCACACTAACAGCATTCTTATTCTGTTTCCCATTTGCAAAAGCTGATGGAGTTCTTGATGGAGAAATGGTTAAGAAATGTAAGCCCATGAAGGCAGGACTAGCAAAATATAGCTTACTCCTGAATTCACACACGGATACTAAATTAAAACTCAGAACAGGCAAATTTCAACTGAGGTGAATTTACAGTGGAAAAAGCCATTTTGGTAAGATGTATTGTTTATAGAAATAAAGTGAAATGGAAACATGCTTTTTCTAAATGTTTCCAGACCTATTACAGTATTATAGAACCAGCTATGCTTATCCCAGAACTCATCAGCTAAACACAGCTGTACGTGAACCTCTGACCTTAATTTAACTTGACTGGGCTAAACTTGTGGCTGATGAGCTACTGAAGAAATTTAATCCCTCAATGCCAGGTTGCTAAAGCCATTACTGTGAGATTTACCATCTGAAAAATATATTTTTTCTCTGTGTGTAAGTGACTGCTGAGTCAAATACATACTTTTTAGAGATGAGCTGAAGTTCTGTAAATAAATGTGGTTAACTGCTTCACCAGGACAAGTGAAACAATCCAGATCAGCTTCAGTGTCCTCATAGAACAGCTAAATTACAAAGATTTTATGCACATGGTATTGTTTTTATGTCAGTCCCAGGATATTAGAGACAAGAGGTGGATGAGAAAATATCTTTTTACTGGGCCAGCTTTTGTTAGTGAGAGAGAGAAACTTTTGAGAGCTCTGTGTAGCTTGAAAGCTTGTCTCTCTCGCAATGGGAAAAAGTTATTTCATTTGAGGCCATTATAGCTTTTTTTTATACAAACTCTGTTTTAAAAATAAATATTCCCACAGTGGACAAGCCCCAAAATTTCAGAAATCATTTGAAAGATGTCTTTGTCTTTAATTAAAGACAGTAAGTGTATGTCCACACACAGGTTTTACGTTGAAATAACCCTGGCTATTTTGATTTTAAAAAGTTTTGGTCCACACAACGTTTTATTGTTTTGAAATGATGAGCTCTGTCATTTCAAAACAAGGAAAGTTAGATCGATTCAATAAAACCTGGTTTAAAATTGAAATGGCGCTTAGATCACATCTGTTATATCAAAATAACACAGTGTAGACGTGTTATTTCGATTTAACTGTTGTTTTGATTTAACACTTTAGCCCTTCTTCTTCCCGGAGTGCCCTTCTTTATTCATATATTGGGTGGGGGCATGGCCCTTCTAGGGGGACATCTTGGCATACCTCCCATGTTGCACCTCTGCAAAATCGAGCTAGCAAGTCCTGTCCCTGGACATGCTAGTTTGATCGGTCTTTCTAGTGTGGATGTTTAAATTGATTTAATGATTTTTATAGCAATTTTATTGAATCAATTTAAGTTAAATCCATTTAAGTGCCTGTGTGTAGACATAGCCTAAGAGACTATGCAGTAGATCAGCCCTTCCTGAGTTTGTCCTTAAGACCATTCTCCTCCTCCCATTCAAATCCCTCCCCAAGAGCTACCTCTAATGTGAATCCTATAAGAATGTGGTCATAAGAGAACTTAAGATTATCTCTATGTGTCATAATTTTTAAAAAAACAAAATGGAACAACATTACTAACAATTTGCATTATCGGGATGCAGCCAGTCACCACTTTGGCCTTCCTACTTGTTTTGCTGTCCACCCTCCCAGCTTTCATCTTTGTCTCTGTGGGATATGAGATCTTTGGGGCAATGACTGTGCCTTTATTGTGTTTTTACAGCACCTAGGCATTGTGGGTAGAGCGCTGCTAATCTGCAGGTATCCCCTTCAGATCCATGGGTATCTGCATCTGTGAATGTTGATATCCACAGATCCATTGTTGTGGATTCGAGCTCAGATGTGGATTGTGTTTTTGTCTGCCCAGGATGCCTTTGCTGCAGTTGCTGCATGTGCTACAGTTGTGCAGAGCAGTGAGTAATGTAAACAGCATAGCAAGGACCAAAGGAAGCGCTCCAGCCAATCCCATCTCAGCTCTGCTTCCGTTCTGCCAGCCAGTCAGAGACAGTAATACTTATGGGAGCTCAGCTTACTGGCTAGTCCCACCTCTGACTCTAGGAGCCCCAGTGGCCGGTCCTCACACTCCACCAATTAGCTGGTGATGGACAGCTACTATCCACCCCTTCCTCCATTGCCAGCCACCCAATCAAATGATTGGCAACTCCCACTGAACAGCTGAGTGATCTCAGCAGCTCAGGGTTCCCTAGCCCAGATAGAATAAAAGTTGTTGAGATCAGGGCCAGGGCAGGCTTTGAACTAGATATGGAGCTGCCAGCAACTCCCTCCACCCTCCACTCTTTAGCCTCAGTTCAGCAAAGCTGTGGCAGCCAGGCAGAGGCTTTCCTATTCAGCAGGAGCTGCTGCAAGGTGGGTGTAGGGGTGGTGTGACTGGACATAAAATCTGGCATGTGAATCCCAAATCGGATGCAGGCTGACACTGAGTGGGTATCGATTGGATGTGGTTCCACATTTTTGTATCTGTGCAGGACTGTAGTTGTGGGAACTCCAGTAAACCAATAATAATCCAAAGTCAGAATCTCAGATGGTTTAGTTTCACAGCTGCATTGACTTCAGTGGAACTGCCACCATTTATACAAGTTTGAGGATCTGGTGCCTGGTATTTCTCCAAAAATAAAATATGATAGCTGGCAACTTAAATCTGACCTGCCATTTAAATGTGTTCAATTGGGGGGGGGTAAATTCTTCTGATAAGCATTGTTTAAATTTGTTTTTTATCTACTATATTGTTGTGGCTTTTAAAAAAAAATTTGTGGCACTCACAGATATATTTTGGTCTCTCTCTTGACTATGCAGAAACAGTTAAAGAGCTAAACTGATACTAATTCTTGATGCTAATGCACAGACAAGATGTATTGGAAAGTCAAGGACCTGTATTAGCTGAAGTTATTTTGTTGTTAACAAATACAAACATGTATTTCAGCTCCAGAAACAAGAAGAAAAAACAATGTTTTCCTGAGAGATGGGTGCCCCTCTCAGTCTCCACCTACTGTGTGTGCTATCTGAATACACATTTTTGTGCCATCTCCCTTTCTTCTTCCAGTTCTCTTCCCAATATCAATTTCTTTCCACAGATTCCACTAAAAGGACCAGCTTTTCCATGGCAACCTAATTAAACTCCAGGAATTTGAAAATTCAAAGCCTTATATTTGAAATCCTTTTCTCTCATTGGGCACTTACCTGCCTAAAATGAGGTCCTAGCCTAAATTAATTAAAATGAATACAGCTAGTCCTCACTTAGTGACCTACTCGTTTAGTGACCCCTCGGAGTTATGACCAGCTCTGACGAGTTGGTATTATGGCGATGTACGAGAACTCGCATCAACTCTCTCAGATTCATCTCGTTCCTGCAGTCAGAACTAGCGTTTTTCGTCTACGTATTTTTACTTTACTGTGCACCCCAAAGTACAAGACGTCGGCGAAAAGGAAGAGCATGACTTCACCCGGAGAAAGCGCCAAGAAACAAAGGAAGGCTATCGATCTTGAGACAAAAATGAAGATGATAAACGAATATGAACCTGGTAAGAAAGTTAAAGCGATAGCACGTGACTTGGAGCTGGCGCATTCAACTGTATCAACGATCTTGAAGGATAAAGATCGAGTGAAAGAAGCAGTGAAATCATCAAAAGGATATAAAGCCATAATAACTAGGCAGCAGAAAGGCCTCATTCACGAAATGGAAAAATTACTGGCGATATGGTTTGATGACCAGATACAAAAAAGAATGCCAATGAGCCTTTTAATAATTCAAGCAAAGGCACGCAGTATCTTTGAAACGTTGAAGACGCGCGAAAATGAAGAGTCAACGGAAACATTTACGGCAACTCATGGATGGTTTCAACGTTTTCGTCGGAGATTCAGCCTTCATAATCGAAGTATCAGTGGTGAGGCGGCAAGTGTGGACATAGAAGCATCAGAAAGATTTGTGGATGAATTTGACGAAATGATCGAGAAAGGCGGGTATCGTCCGGAACAGATTTTTAATGCAGACGAAACCGGACTATTTTGGAAAAAATACATACACAAAGAGGCTAAAGCAATGCCCAGTTTCAAGGCTTTTAAGGACAGGGTCACGTTGTTGTTGGGAGGAAATGTTGCTGGATTTCAGTTAAAACCTTTTCTCATCTATCGTTCTGCAAACCCACATGCACTGAAGCAGGTTAGTAAGCACACGCTGCCCGTTTACTATAGTTCAAATAACAAAGCATGGATGACGCAATCTTTATTTGAGGACTGGTTCATGAACTGCTTCATACCCTTGGTCAAGCATTACTGTCTGGAAAACGATGTTCCCTTTAAAATTATCCTTCTACTTGATAACGCCCCAGGCCACCCCCAGCATCTTGATGATCTACACCCTGATGTAAAGGTCGTGTATCTGCCTAAAAACACAACTGCTGTGTTACAACCAATGGACCAGGGGGCTAGCTCTACGTTTAAAGCGCTATATTTGTGCGCAACGTTTTCCGAAGTGGTAGTAGCAACAGAAAATGGTGAAGTAACCCTGCGTGATTTTTGGAAATCATATAATATTTTACACTGCATAAAGAACATTGAATCAGCTTGGGCGGGAGTGACAGAAAAGTGCATGTAAGGCATATGGAAAAAATGCCTGAAACGTTTTGTAAATAATTTCGAAGGGTTTGAGAAAGACGAACATATTGATGTCATAAATAAAAAAAACTGTGGAACTTGCTAATGTGCTTAATTTAGATGTTGAAGTGGAAGATATTGAAGAATTAGTGGAATACGTCGAGGGAGAGCTAACTAATGAAGATTTAATAGAGTTGGAAGCGCAGCAGCACTTGAAAGAGGAGGAAGAAGAAGCAGCAGAAGAGGAAAGAGTGGAAGAAGTACAAAAGAAGTTCACTGTAAAGGGGTTAGCTCCAAAGTGAATGCAGCGATGTTAGAACTAGAGAGTATGGATCCGAATGTTGAATGGTTCACGAAAGTGGAACGACAAATGAATGAAATTTTACGATGCTATCGTGAAATTTATGAAGAAAAAAAGAAAATTACAATGCAGACCACACTAACGAGATACTTCTCTAAAGTTCCATCCAGGACCCCTACCCCTACCCTTACAAGTCCTTCCATTTCCTTGCCATCATCTCCCTTACCAGGGCCTTCTACAGCTCCTGATAACCCTGCTGATCTCTCCAACGATGACATTGATGACCCCCCTTCTGCTGAACCACACTTTGAAGGATTTGATGAGTGAAAATGTCAATGTAATCTGAATGTTTATTTTCATATTTCTTTGGTACATCATTTTTTATAATTTTTGCTGATTGCATTTTTATGTTCTGTAATACAGTATGTAAGGAGTTATGCCAATAAAACAAAGTTATCACGATGGAGTTTATTTTAGGCCTTTTCTTTACAGTACTATTCAGAATATTAAAAACGATTACCTGTATTTACAGTGCACTATGCAAACTAAGTTCAGTACATTAGAGCTTAAAACATTTAAAATATATATTAAAAATGTTATAAATGATGCAATAAATGATGTGACATTAAAACTATCTACAGATGGTTGAAAAACCCACTACCAGTAAAGTACATTATGCCTGAAATACCGGTAAGGGCTGCTCCTCGTTTAGTGACCAATTCGTTTATCAACCGGGTTTCAGGAACGGAACCCGGTCACTAAGTGAGGACTACCTGTAAAGACATAATATGATGTGCCTTTGCAAAATCAAGTAACTGCAATCTTACATACATCCAAGAAGAATCTTAAAGAAACTTCACAGCCTTAGTTCAGCACTTCTGTCTGGCTACTCCAAAATGGAGTTTTCACCCCGGAAACAGTGAACCCACTCAACCTTTCACTCTGAAAAAGACTTTTGCTTGTTTTTGTGAAGAGAGCTAATGCTCAATTTGTCTCGCCTTCCGCTCCAGGATGCTTGCTGCAGCCATAGGTCTCTGCAGGAAACACCACAGCATCTGGACAAGTAGAGAGAGGGACCCAGACGTATTTAGAGATGAAAGACTTTAGATACTCCAGGGAATCCATATCCCTGCCTAATCAGGATTCTGCTCTATTGTACATTTTTTTCTAGCATTTTGGCTAGCTTGCTTTAGATTGTCTGTGCTTTTCCTCTTATTGGCACAGAAGCATTCCTCTTAATCACATTCAAGTCTCCTCTAATTTACGGCTAAGTGTCCCCAGCACTAACTGTCCCACTGTACACTCCGATTTGCAGTCCTCTGGCCATTATAGGTATATAAATGCTAAGAAGGATTTTAACCATAAAAAGTTATATTAATCCCTATGGAGTATCTATGTTCTTAAATTTTGATTTTTCCTTTTTTACTGATGAAATAAATGTAACAGCACCTGTATCATGTTTTTGGTGTTTAGTCATGCAAATACATTCCTATTTCCTTCCCCAGTTCTTCCATCTCTTTAAAAGAGCTGATGCCTATGGCTTTTTAAAATAGTCATTTTAAAAACTGATTCCATTTCAGCTTTAACCTTGTGTTATGCTCTCACATTTCCCAAACTTCTTTTTTAATTTGTCCAACGTTCCTGATGGGTTGGAATGGGGGCACTGGAAGGAGAGACAGATTTGGGAAGATAAAGAAAGCAGCGTTTATCTCTGCTGAAAGTGAAAAATATTCAGTTCTTACTATGATACTGAGTTGTTGAGTGTTCTTCAATTTTGAAGAGAGAGTTGTATAAAATATTTTGTTTCATGCACTGCCCTCTATGATAGAATAGTTCATGGGTAGAGGTCTGCATAGGAGTTTGCAAGGGAAGTAGAGAAGTTCTGTCCACTAACTAGACTAGTTACTGTAGCAAGAGAGAGAATTGTTCATTCAGCTTTTCTCCATGGTGAGTTTGAAACATCACACATCAAGGAGTTAAAGGAAAAAGCACTAAAGGAAAAAAGCTACAGAGCTTGAGTGATCTCAAAGCATACAGGGACATAAGATTTCATCAGTGTTAGGGAATTCAGGCAGGAAACCATTACTTATCTAGCATGACTGGCACACTCTGTATGTAGTACATGAACAAAGAGTAGGTGTTTGCCTTGGATAGCTTGTAGTCTAACGGTGAAAATCCCTCCTCCCACTGTAAATGCAAACACTGGGGTAGCATGCTATGCAAGCTGGAATTTATCCTGTGGTCCTGAGAGCAGGCCAAAGACTCTCTCCACAGTCACTGCTGTAGGCTGGAATTGTAGTTGAGGAAGCAGTTGCTTGTTTTGTGTAATCATTAGTCTTGTAGTTCCTTCCCATCTGAGCTCCTGCAGGTTTGAGGCAAACATGGAGTCTCTTTCTGCAGTGTGGAGCCTCTCCCTATGTTCACACATGAAGCTCCACCAGGGGTACAAGAAGTAGAGTTCAGATAACAAGCACAGAATGTTAGTCATTGCAGTTTACATGATTTTTTTAAAGAGTCTGCTTTGTGCTACAGAGAGGAATTTTGTTCTTCACCCTTAAGCAAGCATGAAACTTGAAGCGTCTGTTTATCACAGAGCAACCATAACTGAAGAGGAGCAGGGTCACATAAGTATTCATAAATGATCTTCCAAACTTACAGAAGTACCTTTTTACATCCCTCTTGAATACCTTAGTATCTCCCACCCTTCATACTGTTTATGTAGCATGGTAAATTATAGGATCCATTTTTTGTTCTTATATGTTTTTATTGTGCTTTGTGGTGGTTAATTTTATTTTTTGTGTTGGGTGTATACACATCAGAAAGCTAGAAAAGAAGCACAGAAATGTTAACTTCCTGAAGTGTACTTGTAACCCCTATGCCAAAACTGGGCTTTTTCTTCAACGCCTGTTCAGGCTGGGTTATGTTGCTGGGCAGAGTTTGCTGCCCAGAGACCAGAACTTTCTGGTAATAGGGTGTGGTAATATACTGAGCATGGTCCACAAGTTTTTCTATTTTTGCTGGAGTGAGAAGCCTAAGAGCAACAGTCCAGAGAGGAGCAGCTAAAGAGACCTTCAGAGTCCATGTGCTCAGTGCTTGAGTGAAGGGGGCTGAGTCAAGAGTGGACTGCAGGATGTTTTCTTCCAGCTATGCAAGTGTTCTGCAGAAGCTTTTTCTCTTGTGGGACTGAGAGCTGGGTAACCAGTAAACAGGCTGCGTGGTGCTGGTTGTGCAGAAAGAAAAGACTTCATGGAATTTACCTGAAGATTCCCGCAGCCAGACAAGAAGAGGATTGCTGTTACTTTCCACTCAAGGCTCAAGGACTTGAACAAAAGACTGCAACGGAGATAAGGGTGACTCCACCTGAACTGTGGGACTCTTGGGTTTCTTCCTGTTTTCTTTAAATTCATTTTGGTTTCTTAGGATAAGGTTTATTAAATTAGTTAATAAAGTCCATTGTTACATTTATTCAAGAATGTTGCTGCCCTGGGGAAAACCCCGGGGCATGGGCCCAGGCCCCACCCCCAATGCCCGGGCCATGCCCCCTACTCCACAATCTGGCGGCCTGTGCCTGATCGTTCGTTGGGCTCCTACCACCTCCAGTCTGGCCCCAGATCTCCGGCCGGGTCTGGGGCTGGGAGAGGTGGGTACACTGCGGGTATCTGGCCTCGATCCTGCGCTGGAAGAAGCGGGTGCAGCTGCAGGTGTCCTGGCCTCAATGCCCGCCTGGGGCCGGGGCTGGGGCTGGGGCCAGGAAAGGTCGGTCCTGCAGAGGGCACTCTGGCCTGGGTTCCTGATCCGGGACAGGGCCAGCCCAGACACTCAGGCACTGGTGCAGAGACTTGGGGCATGTGTCCTGTGTGCCAGGTGCCAGCAGTGTCCATGTATTTATCCTAAGTAGTATTTTTTTGTGGGATGGGAACTCTTGAGCAGTTTTCACTGGGAGTTCTTTACAGACTGAATCTTGGTTCTCCAGCTGCTTTCTCCAGGAGTTTATCTCGTTGGGCACTGGAGAGGGGGTATTGAATGAATTCTAGCCCACCCTAGAAAGTTACAAACTGGAACTGAATTTTTTTATTTTAGGGAATGTTAGAGTATGAGGCTCTCTACAAATTGCAAAATAAAATAATTTTATTCAGTGGTATGAAAGTACTTTGGAAATGAATTAGAGTAATTAACACATCTTTGTGAGATAGCCTTGCAAAACTGTGACAAAACCTATGCAATTTGGGTACAAAGTCTGCTTGCTCCTTCCTAACACTCTTAACTTAATGATTGGAAAATCTTATATTTTGTGCCACTGCCGGTTTGTGGTTTGATGTACAGGTTTAACTACAATGTAAAAATAATAATAGAAAAAATCATGAGAATCAATTTTTATAACTAGTAGTATTCACATTTCATAATCAGCAAACTGAGCTCAGTGTTTGATTTAACGGAAGTCATATGGAAATTATAAGGCAAAGTCAAGTGTTACTGGCCTCCAAGATTGAGAGCTAGTCTGTCAGACATATGAGGTCTGAAGCTGAGTTGATATGGGTATAATTCTGCAATCAGTCTAATACAACTATATAAAACTGATGCAATGCAATAGAAATTCAGGCCCATCTTCTCTATTTAAATACATTTATAACTGGTTCTCTTTGGAAACTGAATGTGTTGGGCTTTTATTTAATTTAGATTCTTTGATAAGTAGTATTCAGACATTGAAGGAACTATTGCTTTTGTGGTGTATTTGCAGTACAGTGTTGCTAGCTGGCATTTCTCTGTGGTTGTATCTACATTTACAAAAATTAAATCAGAGTAGTTAATTTGAAATAACTACTTCAAATTTAAATTGAAGTTGTTATTTTGAATTAGCACGGCTTCTAAGTTATTGTTTTGAATTAGGAGTTTGAAGACTCTAATTCAAAATAAAGTGGGCTTTATTATTTTGAAGTAGAGAGTCTTCACTAGACTCTTTAAAATAGGGGAAGGCAGGCAAAAGAATAGGGAAATTAGTTCAAATTAAGCCTATTATGCAGCTTAAAATGACATAATTTGAACTAATTACATCAAAGTTAGTGATACTTTGACGTAAAAGGAGGTTTTACTATATCGAATTACCGGTTCCTTATTTGAACTTAAGGAACTGCTTCATTCAGTATAATAAAATGCCTCTTTTGGCTAGGGAATAACTTATTTCAAATTAAGCCTCCTTGTATACTTGGAGTGTATAATGAGTAGCACTTCGTGTGAAATATTACAGGCCTTGCTCAGTCCTGCTTAAGGCAAACTTGCCTGTTAAATTTGACTGGGGTCTTGTCTGAGAAAGACTTGCAAAATCCTGCTCTTTGTGAATTGAGGACATCTAGTTGTAAAACCAGAAGCTGATGCCTCGATTCAGCCAAGTACTTTGTGTGACTAACTTCAAACATGAGACCAGTCCCAATGGCTTTTGTGGAACTCCTCACATGCTTGGTGTTCAAGTACCTGGCTAAATCATGACCATACTGAGCAGGGTAAATGAAGCCTACAGTATACACACCTCTGGGGATTATGACTGTATGGTTCATAAATACAATACTTTATTGAAAATCTGTATGAAAATCTTTAAATTGCAAGAAATACCAAATCTTGGCAAGGAAGACAATTTTAAGCAGTACTCTTAACTAAACAAGTAGTCATATGATTACCTATATGCAGCCGAATAGCCTTAATACAGTGAGATGTCTCAACCCTACGCAGTAATTAAAATTTCTAAAATGGTATGACAGTACAAAGTGTGACTCTTTTTAACCTGGCTATCCTCTTGATCCGTTTAAAAACGCTTCATAAATGCTGGATGGCTTTGAGAATGCCAGGCTTATTATTTAAATGAATGATTTTTCAGTTGTTGACCCTGGAGACTGCAGCATAGTGCTGTACCTTTTAATTGAACAGTCAGGACTGCAAAATGCAATTATTTGATCAGGTGATTTGGAATTTAACCTCTGACTTCATCAAGTATAGTGAAAGGTGGAAGATCTTTTATGTGGTCACACTGATTAGGTGCTGAAACCAAACTCTTGGTTAACATAGCTGATATTTTATCCTTAAATATTTCAAATGAATTGTTGATTTACCTGTTGTAAAGGCACTGCACAAAAACATGCATGAAGATATGGTCTCTGCACTAGCTGCTTACAGACTGTCTACAGTCAATTTAAGTGCAGTTAGTAAGTCTATTCCTGAGTTAGGTGAGCACTAATTTAAAATAAATCTTTCAGGTGAGAGATACTGTAGCATTTTGAGGTGGGCCTATGAAAAATGTCGTGCCACTTTTTTTTTTCTAACCTGAACACATCGACCTTCTGTTCATAGTAGTGTACAGGGAAAGCATGAAGATGCTGTTCCTGAGGGTCTTTGTCATGGGGTAAGCCTATCCTGTTCACCCCTGCTTTGAAGGTTTGGGGAGCAAAGTTGGAGCAGGATGTCCCCACAGCCACAGTTGATCAGACTGGTCCTTCCTGTTGATAGGTATGACTCCCCTTGAAGCTGGGTGGCACAGCCTAGCAGCCAGAATCAGTGGTCACCCTTGGTGTTGGGGTGAGGCAACACAGCCTGGCAGCCCCAATCAGTGATTGACTTCTATCTGGGACTGTGCAGCCTAGTGACCTGAGTCAATATCACTACACAGGCATGCATGGCAGTATGTAATCTGTAGCTCAGGCCTCAGATGTTTCAGGGCAAGTAAGCAGTCTATAGGGGATTTCCGAACTCTGTAGTCTTAGACTCAGATGGGGGGAGCTGTCATCCCAAAAGCAGCATCAGTGTCTGAGCCCAGGCCCTGTCCCTGATAGGATGGTCACCAGCTTGTTGAGCACAGATTGCACTGTGACACACTGACCTGTTTCAGGCAAGAGATACAATCATTCTGTCTCCCTGGGCTACTTCCTACTGTGCCTCTGGGTGTCATTGGCTGGGTCTCATTGGTACCTTTGGGTTCCCAGGCATTGGTATCTCCAAGCAATTCGCTGTCAGCAGTGAGTCTCCATCTGGGCTTCTTGGGACTTTGGTTCCCTCCAATGGAAGCTAAAGTGGCTCCCTCTGTGGAGCCTCCACCAAGCTTCCTTCTTCTTTGATGGGTAGCCTGGAATGAATGATCTGAGTTGCTCCTTTTTATACTGGGCAGCAGTTGAGCGTGCCCAGCACAGCCTAGGAGGTGGGACTCCCATCACCCATAATATGGGTTTAATTCTTTCAGCATGGGACAAACCCACCCTGTCACTGTTTCTCAAATAGAATTACTCCATGATGTGAGACAAGAGGGGATTTTCAAGTCTGCTGGTACTAGGGAACTGGAATCCAACTGCATGTGTTGCCATATGCTGATGCTAACATTTGGAGAAAAAAAAAAGACAGTTATTCAAATAAGATGGGAATCTTGGTCTGGTACTGGATAGACTGGGATAAATTCTGATGAATTTTAGTATTAATGTAGCACTTTCAAAACATTGACTAATTAATCATCACAACCTGTAAAAGTACAAATTAGTATCCTCATCTTACATATTCAGAAAGTGAGGAAAGATTAAGTGATCTGCTTGAAAGCAGCAGCAAGAGTACATCATCACATCCTTTGCATCTTATCTGGGACTGTGATATGCAAAACTTGGGTCAAGATAACTGGTGGTAATCTCAAAAGAAAACAGATTGCTGTTGGGATCCCACAATGAGCATCAGGGCTAGCCATTAAGACATCCTCTTTTTTTTTTTTTTTTTTTTTTTTTGCTTGCCATGTTGTTACTTGCAAACAGAGACAGGCTATTGAGAAACAACACACACTGAGTCCTGGGATGCCATTTGCACTATCATGCTTCTCAGTGTGGAACCTCCCTTCAGAATTGACTGCTGTCATCAAGTCAAGAACAGCTGACACAGTTGCGATGATACATCTGTCAGTGTATGACTTCCACTTTTGATTTGTGAATGGCTGTTGTTCTTTACCCTTTGTTTTGAATGCAGTTTTTTGGCACGGCAGGCTGTATTAGGGACTTGACACCTGGTGGAAAGCCTGGAAAACTGTGATGGAGCAATCAGGGGTCATCAGTTCTGGTTGACTCTTGCCTCGTTGGCTAATGTAGGCTCTAACAGTAAGACCACTGATTGTTAATGGTTCTGTGACCTGAAGTTGAGAGGCTGGTGTAGGTCTGGGAGGTGTTAATGGCATGACAAATACCCAGCAGAAGAGCAAGGGCAGAAAAGGTGATGCAATTATTTTAAAACGGATATGCTCTCTCTCACAAGGGAGCCATTTCATTGCCAAGACTTTGCTTCCCCCAAAAGACTTAGACCTAACCTAAAGACTCACAAAGGGATACAAGAGCACACACAAGAAATGCATTCAGAGGTTTGGTGTTTCTCCATGGATCTGCAACTCTTTTAATTTTTAAGATAAAATGTGTAGGGATAAGAATTATCTTTGCTAAGTCTGTTTACTTGCTTTACTGTTGTGTTGTCCTTGAAAGAGGTTAAAAAGAAACCCAAGCAGCCACAGCTAGGTGGTTTCTGGGTGGGGTGTGTTCATAAAACTGGGGCTTGAGAAGCTAAGGCACAGGTTCCAAAACTTAGAGAACTGGACTGCGTGGTCCCATTGCCCAAGAGAGGTGTCTCGTGGAGTCTGCAACTGCTGAGTGTGCCTGACTTCCAGAGCTGGAACAGAGATCAGTCATTACCTAAACCCGGGGAGCATAGCAGCACATGGGATTCACTGGTTGAATCACATCACAGGTTTTAGATTGATGTCCAGAGAACAGTACTGGAGCAGTCTCATTATCAGGTTGTGATAACAATATAATAGTTATACAAGGAATGAACCAGTTTAAGCTATAAATGTGTTCCTGTTGATGAACAGTGGAAGGGGAAAGGAGGCCTGTTTAGTCTCAGGAAGCGAAAGAGAAAATGTGTTAGTCTCTTCTTTGTACACATCTGCATATTACAAGAACAAGAAGACACTGGATGGAACTGAATGGCTGTAGATTTAGAACCAAGCAAAGCAGATATGCTAGACAGTATTTAAGAAGTCAGTGTAATTCACAGGCAGTTATCAATTTAATTCTTTGTCTGACTTTAAAAAAAAGAATTTTGGATAATCTTGAGCAGCACTATTATTTGTACCTATGCAACCTATGGTAACACAGTGCAAGCTGTGCACCAGCAGAGGTAGGAATGTGGCATTCCCACAATGCACAGATGCCACTCCTGTGTGATATGATCTGCCTCCCACTGGAGCAGCAAGCTATGACTGTTACCAGACGGAAGGATGACCACTAGTTCTAAATGGTTGCTGAGCTGTCTGGAATTTGTCTTTGGATCAGTTATCTTCCCTCACTGAGAACATGCAGGAGGGGGAAAAAATATTCTGTGTAGATATCTGTGGTGGTTGGTGGTGGTTCTTTCTCTCAGTGATTTCGGAAGGCATGCCTGTTGGAGAAGGTATCTTGGCTGTGTTGACTGAGGATAAGGAAAACACCAGACCTGCTGAGTGCTTGCTTTCCTTCTGCCACCCAGGCAGACCTTTTCCTCTTACGGCTTGGCTGTGTCCTCTTCAAAACTTAGTTATGGTAAGTTTTCACTGCACAAAATATTGCTTCCCCTTTGTGGGGAGTTAATACCAGCAATTAGTGTTGATATGAACAGCAATGATTGGTGCAGCTAGTCCAATACTAAGGTGAGCAAAGTGTATACAGTTCTGAATTCCCCCATTCTGACTTCTGCTCTGACACAATGTCTCTAAAGTGCAGTGTTCATGCAGAGGAGTTTCCATGAACAGGAATAAAGAGATAAGTGTGCTGCAGGGCTGCTTTACTCCTCTGGATGACTCTAGACACATTCTTGGGCATTAGCTCTCCTCTGCCTTAAAAATGGTGCTAATAAATCTGTTTATACTATTTGAATGGGTCTTTCATACAAAAACTGGAAAATGTGAATATAGAGCTGCAAAAATTCGTGTAGGAATTATGGGTGGATGAAGAATCATCTTCTATTATTAACTCATATTGTTAAATGGAAAATATGTCACATTGTATACCGTGTGGTTGTAACCAAGTTAGTCCCAGGATATGAGAAACAATGGCTATGTCTCCATTAGCCAAAGCTAGTTTGAACTTGTTAATTTGAACTAAGAAGTTTGAGGTTAGTTCAAACTAACTTCGGGTTAGTTCAAACTAACCTTGTGCTTATAAATTCGAATTAACAACGTGTTCTAGTTTGAACTAACATTTAGTTTGAACTAGAACATGTTTTTAGTTCGAACTAACCGCCTTAGTTCGAATTTATTAAGTTCAAACTAAGCATTAGTTCGAGCCCGCATCACCCATAGTCCAAACTCATCCCTGGTACTAACTAGTTCGAACTAAGTGTTCCTAAGTTTGAGCTAAGAAATTTCTTAGGTTGAGCTATGGAAAGCCTAATGTGGCCATGGGCTAAATTATTCCAGATAAGCCTCCTTAATCCAGGCTGACTTTCCAGTGTAGACATAGCCAATGTGAATGAGATATTATCCTTTATTAGATCAGCTTGTTTCACCAACAGAAGTTTGTCCAATAAGAGGGATTACTTTATTTTACCCACCTTGATTCTCTGTATGTCATGTTGTGTCCTTTTAATACAGAGATCATCGTTATGGAAGATATTGCAGATTCATTATCTTTGTGTCCTGTGGCTGGAAAAGGCTAGTTCTAATCTTGGAAGGGTTTTGACAATTAGCTAAAAACATTGCAGTGTGTTTGAACAAGATGACAATAGATTATAGTAGGGGTATTTTATGATCTGGAATATTTGTAGGTCATAAATGTCAGTGTTTTTCACAAATGACAAGCAAAGAAGATTTGCCATCAGTTGGAATTAAACAAGGTCAGAATTTTAAAATGGCTTGTTGCTATAGTAGGCTTAATTTAGAGAGCGGCAAATCAGACTTGCTAGGATTTCTTTGGATTTTAAATATCTTTCTCTCCCTTAAAGGAACACTGTTAAGATGAAATGCAGTCAGCCTCTGTCTTGCTGTAAACTTGTTTTTTAAATGCCTTTCTTAGGAAAAGCAGTTCTGTGTGGAGGGAGCATGGTGGACATAGCACTGGAATCAAAAGATTAGAGTTCTCTAGGTTTGACTTGCTGATGCACTTTGGGTAGGTCACATTCCCTTTCTGTATCTCTGTTCTCCAGTTTGCAGAAAGAGGGTAGTGGTGTGTTACCCTGTTTTGTTCAGCTGTTGGAGGTCTGTGGATGAAAAGGTCTATGGAGCGGATTGCTGTAATTTATTGCTTTCAGTGGAGTATGCAGCTAAAACTAGGTGGTGGGTGCCAAGACTCAAATTCAAGGTTAAGATCACAGAAAAGCTTTAATTATTTATTAAATTCTCTGTAGACACTTACGTGATGTTTGACTGGACTCAAGAAGAATGCAAAACCTGAAGTTATTCATTGTTTTTAACTTAATTGCAAAAATCAGTCAGTTACTCTGAGACAAGACTCCAAAATGTTTGTTTAGTGATCATGGTCCTACAAAGACAAACCAATCAGAATATTTAAGGTACACTCAAGGAGATGTCACTTTGGATGAATCGCCTAGTAATTTGATGTGTTTTATTGTTACACTGACAGGAATTTTTGTTGTGGAAAACACATTATAGCTTGTCAAAATGCTAATTACCAGAAAAGGGAGGATATTTGTGCAGTGTGTGAAAAGGTCAGTTTTCTAATAAGAATAATATTTTATTCAAATTGTAGTATTATATTTGATGATTTAAAATCTTAGGGCCAGATTGTCTTGCTTGTTGTGGAGAAACCCACAGAAATGGCTGATGGATGTAAAAAATGAAACCTGAGGAATTTTTTGGAAGTTGCAAAAAAATAAGCAAGGAGTCCTGTGGCACTTAAAGACTAACATATTTATTTATTGCATGAGCTTTCATGGGAGAAAATCCTGCTTTGTCAGACTTTTGAAGATAGGGGAACTTACAGAATGCGAGGAAAATAAATGCAGGGGAAGGTAGGTCATGGGATCAGGTCTTACTATAAAAGCAAATCAAAGCATTGCTTAAGATTCAAACACCGGGAAACATCACAGAGAGGAAGACGAGATCAAATCACCTGTTGTAATGGGAAAAGACTCCATTGTTATGATTTAATCCTGCTTTCATACAATTGAATCTGCATATCAGTTCCAATTGTGCAGCGTCTCTTTGGGCTGTTAGCCCTTTCTTTATAGGCCTTCCTGGCACTGATTGGCTGCTAGTCCTTCAGCCTCTGCTGGGCTCCATTAAACCCTTCTCTGCCAGGGTGGGTTTCCTTCCCAAGCTGGAGGATCTGGTACACAGATCTTACAAGCTATAAAAATTCCCTTGGTACGCTCTGCAGCTGAATATTGTATGCCAGTGTAGTCTCACAATAATCAGACTAAACCCCTTGATACTCAGCTTAATAATGCCATACTCATAGTGTCAGGGATTCCCAAATTGAATCAGCTGACTGGATCCTGGTTCTATTGACCATCCAGCCTCCACTGATTGCAAGAGCTATTCAGACACCTTGCTTTCTTGACCATGTCAATGCAAACACAAGGATCCCATTGCATGATGACCTGAAGAATTCACCAAAGACAAGAATGAAATCCCACAACCTTCTGTGGAACTGTATCAAAACCCTTACACTCAACTTCAGTCCTGAGGCTCAGTGGAGAGCCATATGGAGTGTTTGACTGCTCAAATCAAACAGCGTATTGTTCACCATGCTGAGGAGCCATTAGGTTTTGATTTGTATGAGAAAGACTGATGTTGATTGAATCACATGGGAGATGTGGACAAACCCTCTTTTAAATGGAAAATAATGGAAGCACCTGTATTGAACTGTTTCCATCAATCACAAAGGACAGAGCACTTTATATCAGAGTGCCCCCTTTACCCTTTGGCTACAAACCTGAGGGACATTCACCAGTTCACTTCTGCAGTGTTGTACTGGCTATCAGATGTTGATGGACATTTTGTAATTGTTGCTACCTACCCATGCCATATGAAAGAATTGTTTGTTGCTAATCAAACCTTAAGAAAATATTCTGGAGTCCAGTAGCATATGTTTAATATCTTGTTCTGGAGGAGCCCAAGTCAGACCTGTACAGCACATCATCAAGGATCTACAGCCTATTCTATAAGACAATCCCTCACTCTCTCTCAAGTCTTGGGAGACAGATCTCTCCTTGCTTATAGCCGGCCTCTCAACCTTAAGCAGATACTCACCAGAAACCACAGACCAAACAACAGGAATATTAAGCCACATGACCCTGCAACAAACCACATTGCTGATTTTGCCCACATATCTGTACAAAAGACACCATCACAGGACCTAATCAGACCAGCTATTCCATCAAGGGCTCATTCACTTGCTCATCCACCAATGTGATTTATGCTGTCATCCACTGGCAATGCCCCCTTCTCTTCCCGCCCCACCTTATATACTGGACAAACAAGACAGTCTCTGCACAAAAGAATAAATGGACACAAATCTGACATCAGAAATCACTACATTCAAAAATCAATAGAGGAACACTTCAATCTTCCTGATCACTCCATTGGTGATTTGTTAATATCTGTGCTCCAACAAATGAAGAACAAAGTAAAGCTTCAAAGAGAAACTATAGAACAGAAATTCATATGCAGATTTGACACCATTGTCTCGGCGTTAAATAGGGACTTCAGATATTTTTTCTCATAACAGGTGATTTGATCTTACCTTTCCCTATATGCTGTTCCTCAGAGTTTGAATCTAAATAACTGCTTTGATTTACTGTAACAATTTGACCTGATCCTGTGACTTTTACTTCCCTGCATTTATTTTCTTCCCGTTCTGTAAGTTCCCCATATTCAAAGCATCGGATGAAATGGGATTTTCTCCCACAAAAGCTCATGCAATAAATAAATTTGTTAGTCTTTGAAAGTGCCACAGGACTATTTTTATTTATTTTTTAAGAACTTGAACTATCATTTGTGTAAGCCAGATATCCTCCCATGTTTCTGTTGTGGTAGTAAAACCAATTTTTTTCCTCATTTTTCTTTTGCTATGCCCACATGTACATGCTTATTTTGATTTAAGTTAAATCAAAATAAGTTAATTTGAAATAAAATCCTTAATTCAAATTAACTTAAATTGAAATAAGCTGAAACCTCAAATCGAAATAGCAAGTCCAGACAGAGGACTTGCTATTTCAAATGAGGAGGGGGCAGCATGGGAGGTGTGGTAACATGGCCCTCTCACTAGGCCATGCCCCCACCCAATATATACAAAAAGAAAGGCACCCTGGGAATGAGAAGGGGAAAAGTGTTGATTTGAAATAATGGTTATTTTGAAATAACATGTCCGAACCATTTTGAAACAACAGATGTTTTGAATTAAAGTAAGTATAAGCTATTTTGAAATAATGTCTTTTGTATTGAAATGATGGAGCTCATCATTTCAAAACAAGAAAATGTGGTGTGGACCTAATCTTTTTTAAATCAAAATAACCATTGTTATTTCGATTTAAAAGATACATGTGGATGTACCCTTTGAGACTGAGACTGAGAGGGTGACAAAAAGCATTAAGCAACCTGTAACTATTACAAAGCAAAGTGACATGTTTCAATATTTCTTAACTTGTTCCTCTAGCAGTGAGAGAGTTGGAAAATCCAATTGTTATGCTATATCCTTGTATAAATTATCGAGGATAGTGTCTGAAAGACCATTATGAGACAGCTGTAGCTAATATTTGTTACCCATGTAATTGAAGGAGGCCAGTATATCACCTTGTGTTAGATCTTTAAATTTTGTTATTTCTTTTTCTATGCAAATTGTCATAAATATAGACTTGCTCTTGATCTTGAGATGCAGGTTATCCTGTGATGGTATGAAAAGAGAAGATACTTTAATCATGTTATCATGTTTCGGGATACCGCATATTCATTCAAAGACTGGTGTGGATGGCCTTTAAAGGTATATAAAAGAAGAGAGATGGAACCAACTGGCATAGCTAAACTCTTTTTAATCTCAAAGCAGGACAGTGTGGATACAGAGCCACTGAAGGGAAGCCATCTTTGGAATATGACACGTTTGGAATGTCAGATAATATAGATACAAATCCAGAAATTCACTACCACCATCTGCCTAGGATTTCTAAGGCTTTTGTATGACAAGTGAGGATCTTTTTTATCTGATATAATTGACATCATAAATCTTTTTTATTTGCACAAAGCGTGAGGGAGAGATCTTGAGGCAGTAAACTAATGACATATGTCAATCTGGGCACATACTCATTTTATCTATTTTTGTTCTTTCCAGTAATGTTAGAGGAAGGAAATGGCACTTCTCCACATCCTTGGAAATCTCTTTTCACATGTTCTCCTCAATTTTGGGAAGATTATGACAAAATTTGACACCTGAATATATTGTGTCTTGCATATTTGAAACGGAAAATGCTGAAATTGAGACAGATCTGGTCTTTTGGATACATCTGTTGCTTGTGATTTATTCCAGTCAATGCAAAAACTAGAGATCTTTCAAAAAATATCAACTACCATCAATAATTAAGGAATTCAGGATGGATTCTGCAATAGCATGATTCATAATCTAATGTTGCACCCTAAGATCAGGTCACAGGCTACAGGTCAATACTGCTCCTGTGTGAAGCTTTGCTGGCCTTTTCTCACTATTCTTCTATGGGAAATGTACAGCCATTGACTGAGTCACCCTACCCGTGTGTTTCCTTTTGGCAGCCATAGTGGGAAGAAGTGGAGTCAGTTATGAGTTTAATAGTTTTAGAAGAGCAAAAGAGTGATTTTTGAGGAGAATGAGTAGGGTGATCATCATGGTTATCAGGATTGTTTATAGGTATAGCTGAACTACCCTCCTATGAATCTCTCCTATATCAAAACAAGCAAACTGGAAAATCATGCAGTACTGTTAGATGCCACGACACATATATGACATTTTTGCTGGGCTTGCTGGATGTGAGAACTCATAAGGAGGGATCATGTGCATTGATGATGCCACATACTTGATGAAACGAGACCCACAAACAAAGTCCAGCTATTGGGCATGTTGTAGATACACATGATTTAAAACATATATTTGAAAGACTGAGGACAGCTGCAAAGACCCTTGTCATGGTCCCTTTGAAATCAGTGACAAAACTTCAATTAATTTGGATGGAGGTAAAGCGGGGACCTGACAGAGTACTTATATTTTAATTTCAACAGTGTTTTGTTCTGTCTAAGCATTCTTTAGCACACTGTCGTAAATGGATAATGCTTGACTATATTATAAGAGTTATCTGAATATGTTAAAAACAAAACTTATAGAATCATAGAATCATAGGGTTGGAAGGGACCCCACAAGGTCATCTAGTCCAACCCCCTGCCAAAAAAAGCAGGACCACTCCCATTAGATCATCCCATTCAGTGTTTTGTCCAGCTGGGACTTGAACACCTCCAGAGATGGAGATTCCACCACCTCCCTAGGCAACTTATTCCACTGCTTCACCACTCGCCTAGTAAGGAAGTTTTTCCTAATATCCAGCCTGGACCGCCCCAGCTGTAACTTGAAGCCATTGCTTCTCGTTCTGCCCTCTGTTACTACCGAGAACAGTCGAGCTCCCTCCTCCTTGGAGCAACCCTTCAAGTAGTTGAAGGTTGCTATCAAATCCCCCCTCAGTCTTCTCTTCTGCAGGCTAAATAAGCCCAGTTCCTTCAGTCTTTCTTCATAGGGCTTGTGCTCCAGCCCTTTGATCATTTTGGTTGCCCTCCTCTGGACTCTCTCTAATTTGTCCATGTCCTTTTTGTAGTGGGGAGCCCAAAACTGGACACAGTATTCCAGATGTGGCCTCACTAGTGCAGAATAGAGGGGAATGATCACATCCCTCGATCTGCTGGTAACACTTCTTCTGATGCAGCCCAGTATGCCATTGGCCTTTTTGGCAGCAAGAGCACACTGCTGACTCATATCCAGCTTCCCATCCACCATGACTCCCAGGTCCTTTTCTCCAGTGCTGCTATTTAGCTGATCATTCCCCAGCCTGTAGCATTACATGGGGTTTTTTCGTCCCAAGTGCAGGATTTTACACTTGTCCTTGTTGAACCTCATGAGATTCCTCTTGGCCCACTGCTCCAGTTTGTCTAGGTCTCCCTGAATCCTGTCTCTGCCCTCTAGGGTGTCTACCGTTCCCCCCAGTTTGGTATCATCTGCAAACTTACTAAGTGTGCAATCTATCCCATCATCCAGATCATTAATGAAAACATTGAACAGAACTGGCCCCAGGACCGACCCCTGGGGCACACCACTTGTTACTGCCTGCCAACTTGACATGGAGCCATTGATTCCTACACGCTGAAACCGTTGTTCCAGCCAGTTTTCTGTCCACCTTACAGTCCATGCATCTAACCCATACTTCCTTAATTTGCCAATGAGAATGCTGTGGGAAACCGTATCAAAAGCCTTGCTAAAGTCAAGGTATATGACATCAACGGCTCTTCCCGCATCCACAAATCCAGTCATCTCATCATAGAAGGCGATGAGGTTGGTCAGGCATGATTTACCCTTGGTAAATCCATGCTGACTGTTCCTGATTACTCTACGTTCCTCCAAGTGTTTCAGGATGGATTCTTTGAGAAGCTGCTCCATGATTTTTCCAGGGATTGAGGTGAGGCTGACAGGTCTGTAATTCCCTGGATCGTCCTTTTTGCCTTTCTTGAAGATAGGTACTATATTTGCTTTTTTCCCGTCCTCTGGCACCTCCCCCGTTCGCCACGAGTTTTCAAAGATAATGGCCAACGGTACTGCTATCTCATCAGCCAGCTCCCTCAGCACCCTCGGATGCAGTTCATCCGGCCCCATGGACTTGTGCACATCTAGTTTCTTTAAGCAGTCCCTAACCTGACCTACTGTCACCAAGGGCCTCTCTTCTTCTCCCCAGTCCCCCGTACCTAGTGTAGTGGGCTGGGAGCTGACCTTGCTTGTGAAAACTGAAGTAAAAAAAGCATTGAGCACTTCAGCTTTTTCCTCATCCTCTGTCACGAGGATGCCTGCCCCATTCAGTAAGGGACCTACACCATCCCTGATCCTCTTCTTGTTATTGATATACTTGTAGAACCCCTTCCTGTTATCCTTCACATCCCTTGCTAGTCGCAACTCCATTTGTCCTTTGGCCTTTCTGATTTTATCCCTGCAGTCCCGAGCAATGTCTTTATATGCCTCCTTAGTCATCTGTCCTAGCTTCCACTTCCTGTAAGCGTCCTTTTTATGCTTCAGCTCAGTGCAGAGCTCTCTGTTAAGCCACAGTGGGCGCCTTCCACATTTGCTGTGCTTTCTCCTTATTGGAATTGTATCTTCCTGTGCCCTTAGCAGGGTTTCTTTAAAATGCACCCAACTCTCTTGGACACCTTTCCCCTTCAGATCAGCCTCCCAAGGGATCCTGCCCATCAGTTCCCTGAGGGAGACAAAATCTGCTTTTCTGAAGTCCAGGGTCTGTGTTTTGCTTCTTTCCTTCTTTCCTTTAATCATCAACTTGAACTCAATCATTTCATGGTCACTGCTACCCAGGCTGCCATTGACCTCTACTTCCCTGATAAATTCTTCTCTATTTGTGAGCAGCAGATCGAGAGGCGCAAGGCCCCTCGTTGGTTGCTCCAGCATTTGTACCAGGAAGTTGTCCTCAACACTCTCCAGAAACTTCCTGGATTGCCTGTGCACTGCTGTATTGGCCTTCCAGCAGATGTCAGGGTAATTGAAGTCCCCCATGAGAACCAGGGCCTGTGCTCTAGAAACTTCTGTTAGTTGTACACAGAATGCCTCATCCACTTCCTCCTTCTGATCTGGTGGTCTGTAGCAGACACCTACCACAACATCCCCCTTGCTTAGGAATGAGTAGTTACTACTTAACGATTTGGAATAGTGTGTCTAGATTTGTGTAAGTTATTGGCTTTTTTAAACTTGTTTCTGACAGACTGCTGATGGACCCGTAATTAAGGCTGGTTGTGTTGTGCAATGGGGCTTTTTCCATTTAGAAAATGAGAATTGATCTTATCTCTTCCCTTTGAACTAAATTTTCACAACAGAGCCTATCTGTGACCTAAAATCATACAAGCGAAGTCTCATACAACTACATCTAGTGCTTATGAAAGCATCATTTGACAAGCTGCCATATTAAATGAGTTTAAATCAACTGTAACTCCACAGTTGCAATGATGTACAAATGAGAATTGCACAATGGTGTTTAAATACATTCCTACAGTAGCTAGTGGAATATTTTTTTTTTCACTTTTCATAAAAGGGATGTAGGCTCTTTTAGGTCCACTGCAAAGTCATTAATGTGTGAAATTAGTATAATTAACTTTTAGATGTTTGCTAGCGGTTATTGATAAATTGGTTGCTTGGTTGCTGGAGACTCCTGTTTATTTGAGTGTGAGGTTTACAGCATGCACACTTTTGATTATTCATCATTGCGGGTTAAGTTAACCCAAGCCAAATAAACAAAACTGAGAGATTTTCTGCTTTAAAAACATGTTATCTTTATGTAACATTTTTTGGTTACATTGGTGGAGGATGGAGGGAGGGACAGATTTTTGACTCTTAGGAGTCTGAAAGGATCTCTGTTGCTCTCATGTGTATGGTAATATGAAAAATGTAAATTAAATTACTGAAAATAACTCTTCTGCTTTGTCAGAAATGCAAAGGTGCAGATTAGTTTGAGAATTAAATATAAACCTAGGGAACATCAGGGGAACAAAGAACTAATTGATGGCTGGAAGTAGCAGCTCTATATCTGCTTCATTAAGAGAGCCCCAAATCCAGCTAATTTAAGAAAATTAAAATGAACTGTAAGATGCCAAAATCTGCTTTTAAATCTGGTAGCTACCTTAAATTATGGTCCTGCAAACTGTAATGATATGGTTAACACACATGAGCAGCTTCATTGACTTCTATGGGTAAAGTTAAAATATGCATAAATGTTTTGAAGAATTGAGGAAGCTTAGCAATTACACATTTTTTATAATCTGTAAAATACAATTGATATTAAGATTTCTTTTGTATGTGACCACCTGTCTCAAGTGCAACCACATACTAGGAAATCAGAGTGTGTTACAGAAAGGACTCAATTGTGAAGAAAGCTTAATCAGTTTATGGGCACGCTGTTTTTGAACTAAACTGGCCAGTTTCTGATGCCCCTAATAGGCTGCAGAAATGTTGAGCTGCTGCGATTCCTTTTTTCTGTTGTGAGCTTTCCACTCTAGAGCCTGTAGTTCCACCTGTCTAATCTGGCACTAAGCCAAGTATACCATGACTCTTTATGCCAAGACGAAGCTGGATGATAATAGAATATTGGAACTGTTGTTGTAGCTCTGCTGGTCCTAAAGGGTAACCTGGCCAATACCTTCAAAAGGCACTGATGGGAACTTACATTCATAATTTTGCTAGGCATCAAAAGTCATGGATTTAACAGGGCCACCAGTATCCTGGCTCATTGCAGCAATTGGTAATATACCACACTACCTGCTATCATTAATTGTTTACTTCAAATGCTTTATGCATAATAATCTGACCTCCAATTGCTTACTTCATTTCAAGTGAACACCTCCCACATCTTACCCCTTCTGCTTAACAATTTGTGCCAACCTGTGTTTAGTTTAGACACTTGTTCCTTCTTTAGACCTGAAGGAGAGCTCTGTAGAGTCCAAAGGCTCATAGCTTTCACTAACAGAAGCTGGTCTAATAAAAGTTACCACCGTGCCTACTTTGTTTCTCTAATAATAGTATGATAATTTAATTCTGTTCTAGAATTTCTCTGGATAAACAGAAATATAATGTTAAGATCAACTGTCAGCCCCAAAGCAAGCTAAAGGTTAACATTCTCTTTTATCCAGTGCATCTTTGGCTGTACTATGTATGTGACAGTCTTAATAATTTATCTAAGCTCAAGTACCTCAGTATCATTACATGAATAAGCTTTTTTTCAGTTTAGTCTTGACTTCAGAATATGTTCCTGAGTTTCTTCAATATTTGTGTGTAATGAGAAAAAGCTATGTTCTTTTTCATCATAGCTGTTAAAAACAGCTGACTTTCTGTTGTTCAAAAATGTAGACTAGTAGAAACAGACCAGAGAGCTTATTTTTTCAAAACCAAGGATTAGGTAAAGTTGTTAGTACAAAAGTTGAGACTGATTCACCTTGATGTCTGGCCCCTTATTCTTTTTTTATTTTATTTTATTTTATTTTATTTTATTTTTTTGAGTAGCTTTCTCTTAAAACTTTTATAAATCTACAGACTTGTATCCTGAAACTTTTTCAAGTGCCCTTCTCACCCCTTCTTTTCATTAGGTTTGCAACTATAGTTTGTTTTCAGACCTGACTTTCTTAGTAGATTAGAAGATTAAAATGAAATGATATATCTGTTTTCTGGGGAATGTAAGATCCTGTTGAAACTAGTGAATCTTTTGATATAATGAGCTTCATCCTGTGTTTAGGAGATGGAGAATGGAGTTTTCTTTCAGCTTCTTGGTTTGCTGTGTGCATGTGTGTGTGTGCATTATGTGTGTGATGATCCCACAACTTGTTGAGTGATTTAGCTTTTGACCTGGTTTCTAACAAAGACTGTGATGACATTCCTCAATGGTGACATCTTCATGGCTCACTCCTTTCTTCAACTTCTATTTACTTTTTGCATCTCAGTGTGTCATTCAATATTAAAACAAACAAGGAGTCCTGTGGCACTTAAAGATTAACAGATTTATTTATTGCATGAGCTTTTGTGGGAGAAAATCTCTCCATCAGACTTGTTGAAGATGGGGGAACTTACAGAACTTAGTTTTGTTTTACTGACCTAGACTAACATGGCTGCCCTTTTGGAAGCCAATATTAAGTTTTAACTTATTTTAATTCAGTCCCCCCTTAGGAATTCAGTCTGTGCAATCCCAAATTTATAGTCAAGTTAAGGCCCCTTTGAAAATGTAGCTGCAAATCATGTTATATGGTAAATATATCTTCACAGTCTCATGGATAGCCAATCGCATTATTGGCTTCTTGTGCTGAAGTGTAATGGGTCAAATTGAGGGTTCTTGAACTGAACTGTAAAGCCATTAGAGACTAGGCTTAAAGTACCTAAAAAATCAACTCCCCTTTGGAACCAAGAGCAGCTCACTGCATCTAAGAGAACCAAGATATAGACTGGAGGAAGCAGGGAACAGAGCCTTCTTGACAGCATTGTGTAAGACCTTGGAATGCCCCCTAAAGGACATGAGGAAGAGCCTTCCTTTCACCATTTTCTGATTCCTCTGTAACACAGAAAATGCGTGTGACTCTCAGTAAGTGTGACTCTCTAATAAAAGTCTGTGACTGAACTAAGACAGGACAGAGAATTGAATTTAGCGCCCCTGGGGAAGTTTCAAATATTTTCAGTACTTAGATACTGGGTTGTTTGGCGATTTTTATAAATTTTTAGACTACAACTAGATGGCTAAATTGTTGACCATTTTCCAGATACAGTGAGTAAAAGAAATCAGCTTTTAAAAGTACAGCTTGCTTTATTAGTTTATTTCCTTATTGACAGAAGCATGCAATAAATTTGTTTCAAAAAGCAATCAGAATTAAATATATACATACTTGCACACTTGTGATACTACAACAGCATTCTTCAGATACAGTGATTAAAAGTAAGTTGAGAATTTAATTAAATAGAAATAACATCACTGTAATAGTCAGTTGTCACAGTATCAGTGTTTTCAAGAAATGCATCAACATTCATATAGTAGCAGGAAACTGATATCCTCCGAAAATGGTTTGTGCTATTGGTATTATATTTTTACTTATGACTGTTCTGCACTAAAAGGGTAGATTGACCCATCTTTGTTGCCCAGAAATGTGAAAAATCCACACCAAGGAGCAATGTAGGTTGGCTGACCTAGCGCTGTTTACACCAGAGGTTCGGTTGATAGAAGAATTCTTCTGTTGACTTAGCTATCACCTCTGAAGGATGTGAATTATATATGTGAAGGGAGAAGCCAGTGTAGGCAGTAGATTCTTCACCTAAGTGCCACAGTGACACAGCTGTAGCACATTTCAGATGCAGACAATATCTTTTGAAGGTATCCTACTATCTGGCATGAAAACTGTCCATAGTATATAATAGGCCTTGGAGAACCCTGGCATGCATGTCACTCATGTGGAACTTTCTATTGTAGACAATGTCTCATAGCTTTCCATGGGATGTCTGTACTAAGTAGTGCTAGTGGGATTTGGTTCTAACAGGTATTAGCTTTTGTGTATTCCCCAGTGAGCATTTTCCTATAATCAGCTGGGTAAGAAATGAAGGCCTTTTTTTGGTAACTGTTGTGGTGCATAATTTCTTCTTCCTACTATGGCAAGTCTTATTGATATTCTTGTCACAATCGGGTCAAGGACCATGATTGACAGATGTTCACTTAATACCTTGTACTGTAAGGGTGCAACAAGGCACTTGACATTCTGCTGCTGTTTATTCAGTCAACTACCCAAAGCACTGGCAAAATAATAAGCAAAGAGGACTGAATCTTTAAAAAAAAAAAGGAAATCCAGTACTAGATTTTTGTCTGTCAATTTATTTCTTCATTTTTATTTATTTTGGGTAAACATTTATGAAGATTTATTGTGTTGTATAGTATTTTTAAGCATGGTACTGTGTTCCATGCACTTTGCAAATACTGGATTGCTCTCCTTGTGTTATATTTTGCTTTCTTCCTGCCTGACACATGTAAACCCCCAAAATTGTCTTTTGGGAAAGAAGTGCATATGTACAGTCATGCATCTAGGGATTGATAGCCATGTCCATTCAAGTTGATGGCAAAACTCCCATTTACTTTTATGTTTCAGGGTCACATCCTCGTACTTCATGGGGGTAAGTGGATTGTAAATGTAATGTTTAGTGAAAGGCATGATCCAGAGAGACTCACGTAACAAGGAGACAGGAAACAGAGGTACTGAATCAGTCCAGATGGAATCCTTTGTTGTATTGAACCTGTTTAGCGATCTGTAGTACTCCTACAGTTTTGCTTAAACAAGTTACACTGCATGGTCCTGGAAATGCTTAGACATGTTCTTGGGGTGTCCTTCTCTCCCTTCCTTTGCAACTGGAAATTATCTCCTCTAGAGTTTTTATTTTATATACTCATAGGCTGTTTCATGGTGATGAGCACAATAATGTGTATTTTACATGAGAGAGCCAGCTAAAAATTGCATTGTATGGGAACTATACATAATACAACATTCATTTGTGGACTCTCTTGCAAGACATCTTTCATGGTATATAGTGGTCATGGAACTCGTATGATGCACCGTGGTGATTCCATCAGAGGAGACTGAAGTATATCATGGATGAAACAGTCCAGTTAGGAAGCCTGTCCTGTATGAAAATATGGGAGAATGAGATGTTATTGCAACGCACGTGAGCTCATATTATTGTGGTAGAGACCCAAAACAGTGTTTTAATTCAGTTCAACAGACTGAAATGTTTGAGTTGGGTTGATGTTGCCCAAAACAAAATGGTTTGTTTTTTAATCAAAACTGGGCTGCAGTGAAAACAAAACTGCATTTTTCATTAAACAAACAAACAAACAAAAAATCCGCATAAACAGACAATTCCTGATCTACTGTACTTCACATACACTAGCCTGAGGGAACACAGATTCTGTGGCATAGCTGAGAATAAAACCTAGGGCAAGGATTTTATAAGTCCTGGCTAATTCTCCCAGTGGCTCAGTTTTCCAGTGCTCACAGTGGTGAATTTAGAGTTAGTGGAGCCCTGTGCCCAAGTACATTTTCAGGGTGCCCCACTGGGCACCCAGCCAAGAAAACGAACGGTCTCTCTTCTTCTTCTTCTCCTACCCACCTTTTTCATTCTTTTTTTCCTTCATCCTCCTCTTATATGTGTATCAGTCACCCAGAAATTTGAATATTAAACTCATAGCCTGGAAATAAGTAATTAAAACTCATACGGTATGTCCACACAGGCTTCTTATTTTGAAACAACCTCTGTTGTTTCGAAATAAGAAGCAGCATGTCCACACGACACACTGTTATTTCAAAACAACGGAACCCGTTATTTCGAAACTGTTAAACCTCTCATCTAATCGAAATAGCCGTTGTTTTGAAATTCCTGTTTCAAAACAACGGCATTTGGACACATTGTTTCGAAAAAACACCATTGTTTCGAAACAACATGCCTGAACGGCCTGGTTTCGAAATAACCATTTTGAAACAACGGCTGTTTCGAAAGCAGGCTTTCCCTTAATTCGAATTAACAAACTGTTAATTTGAATTAGCTTATTTCAAAATAAGGATTTTATTTTGAAATAACTCATTTTGAAATGGGTTATTTTGAAATAATGATGTATGTGTGGACATAGCCATAGTCTAACAATCAAATCCAGAGAGGTGGCAACCCTGCCCTCCAGAGTCCAGAGCACCTCCAGCTCTTCCCTACCCCCAGGCCACCATGGTGGGGGGCCAAGCCCCCAGACAGGGCAGGGCCCATGGTGGCTGGGGGCTAGGGCCCCAGGCCAGGGGCTGCCCATGAGAGTCCCATAATCCAGCCCTTACTTCAGAGTTAGCACCACAGAGTGGGGACACCCTAGCCCCTGCCCCAGATGATCACAACAAGATTGGGAGTTGAGCCCCTCAGGAATCCAGGGCATAGTTTTGTTGGGGTTCCAGAAACCCTGCCACACTGGAGATTGGGAGGGGAGGCCCTGTGATCAGGCAGGCCTCTCAGTAAAGGGAGTGGGAGTGAAGATTCGGACCCTTTTGCTAACCAATTCTATGGGAGTATTGTATGAGACAGGATACTTTCTCACAACAGTAGGCCCATTCTTCCACTTGCACCTAATTTCTGTTATGCTGTTGCTGAGCCTAAAAAAAATATGATGCAAATTCTCTGCTACACTACTTTAAAAAACATGTTTAGTGCACAGTTTGCAGAATAAGTTCACAGAATGCAGAAAGGCTGGACGATTTTGCAACTTGCAAGGCTTATTAAGATGAACCGTTTTTCAGATTTGTCCTGAATTTTGGGGCCCCTTATCATTGGGGGCCCTGTGCGAGGGCACTGGCTTAGTTCACACTAGGAGACTTAGTTCAGACTAATTTAGCCCATCTATACTAGTTTTTTCCCTAGTCTGAACTAACAAAATTCTTAGTTTGGAGTAGGCAAAGCTTAATCCAAACTAGTAAATCCTGGCACTAGTCTGCAGTTCTGTGCTTAGTACGAACTTTAGTTTGAACTAGGTGTGGGCAAGACCCAGGCTAAGGCTTAGTTTAAACTTAAGAAGTTTGAACTAAGCCATTAGTTGGAACTAACTGCATGTTCTAGATCAAACTAAGTGTTAGCTCAAACGAGAACATGCGGTTAGGTCAAACTGAAAAGTCCACAGTTAGCTCAAACTAGCCTGAGGTTAGTTTGGACTAGCAAGTGCGAACTAATTTGCCCTGCTGTAGTCATAGCCTGTGTGTTTTGTTGTAAGTGCACCATTGCATGCCCAAGTACTTGGTTTTGGGTTTTGTGAGGCTGAATGTTCATTGCTTGATGAAAATTGGGCACTTCAAGTTGATCATTCAAAATTTTGACACAACCAAAATCACTTGTCACTTTTTAAAAATTTTCTGAGATCTCCTGAATACTGTTGCTCGTCATGCTTAAAATGCAACAGATCAAGGCATTTGAGAATGTTCTACACAGGAAATAATGCTGTATTGGTCAAAGGATAGATTAATTCATCTATTAGTTCTTTACCATTCCTACCCTGTGTGATCCCTAGTACCACAATCAAGTGCTGTTTCTGATTAACTGATGAACAGTGAAATAACAAACACCAAAATGAAAATTATCATTAGATATCAAAGCCAAATGGAGTCATTCCTTTTGAGTGAATGCAGTATTTCACACCTCGTACAAATTGTGCCTGATTATTTCTCTTTTTCATTTGTACCAACTTTACGGTAGTGTAACTCTATGGCACACTGATGCCCACCTATGTAAATGAAAGGAGAATGAAGCATGTGGTTTCAGGCTGACTGATTCAGCAAGAAGAAAATTGCATCAGTTCATATTTAGAAGAGTCTGTGTTGTAATAATACGTGCTAGGAACCTTCCCTCCATCCTCACCTGAAAGCTTAACTTTTGCACAGCTCGATGGCCACTACAGAAGATTCTGCATGATCATTCTGATTTCATCCAGCTGTCCTGGCTGAGTATATGAAAGTGTATATTATGTTTTGCTGTCGTGAATGATAAATGAATGTCCATACTCAACACAATCTTCATTTGAAAAATGCCTCACAAGTGGAAAGAAAAGTTACAAGAAAAAGAAACTTGGTGGCAATAAGGAAAGATATTTTAGGAGTTATAGTAGTGTAACATTACATTTTGCTTAAGTTATTCTGACATAATTTATGGATGATATGAGAGAGCCTGTTCTTTAAAAGTAATTTTTTTTGTTTGTAACAGTTAAAGTGATTATGTAAAACACTTTGTTTACTTCTTGTGAAACTGACATTTTCCTCTTAATTTATTTTTTGCCTGTAACACTTTAATGGTTCTGAAAAATGAATTTCAGGCCTGTACATAATATTGTTTTTCAAAAGAAATTCATTAGTGCAGTAAATTTAAACTCTGAAAACTTTTTAAGTATTCATTGTGTTGTGAATAGTACAGCTAATCACGTGGAGAACTTGTTCTTCTGTCAATTAAGTACATATTTTTCCTGGTCCTGTTAACAAGTTTTACATCTAGCTAAAATAATGAAACTGTAGTTTCCCTTAAAATCTTTATTCATTGTGCACCATTGATTAGCGTTGCATTTAACTTCACTTTTGAGACTGATTCTTCTTCACGTGTGTGGTGTCTAAGGCTATGCCCACACATACATGGTTAAATTGATTTAACTTAAATCAGTTTAATAAAATCAAAATAAAAATCATTAAATTGATTTAAGTTAAATCGATTTAACAGGTCCACACCAAAAAACCCCAAATTGAAATATCAAGTCCAGACACAGGACTTGCTATTTCGATTCAGGAGAGGGGGACTATGGGAGGTGTGGCAAGATGGCCCCCTATAAGGGCCATGCCCCACCCAATATGTAGAAAAAGGACAGCACCCTGGGAAGGAGAAGGGCAAATTGTCTTAAATTGAAATAACTGTTATTTCAAAATAACACATCCGAACGGCATTATATCAAAATAACCATTTTGATTTAAGACATTTCGTTTTAAAGTAGGTTTAACCTATTTTGATTGAACATCTCTTGAATCAAAATGACAGAGATTGTCATTTCAATTCAAAAGAACATCATGTGGACCTAATATTTTTTTAAATCGAAATAATACTGTTATTTCAATTTAAAAGGTACGTGTGGACATACCCTACATGTCAACAGAGTGGGATTTTTGTAGTCAGTCTTATACCAGGATCTGGTGTATGGCAATATATCAGTGAGTTGTGCTGATGCCAATTCTAAATACCTAACTCTCTGTATCAGATTTATATGTTAGATTTTTGTTTTAGGTTCAGTGTGTGATTATTGTGACAGTGGTCTCACATGTTACTTTATCATGGTCCTATCTTCCTAGAAATACTTTAATTTCAGGAGTTCTTTCATAATTTAACCAAAGAAGCCTCCCATTAAGAAAATATTTTCTATCAGGAAAACTGTAGGTAAGTGATGCATGAAAATGGGAGATTGATTATGGGCTAAATATTCTCGGTTTTACTCATATAATTCAGAGTAACCTCAAGGACACTAGTGTTTTCAGTTTACTGATTTTAATTCCAAAATTAGCATTAATGCTGATTTTGTAATTATGCCTTCATGCATCCCTGCTTCCTCCTGTTATATTAATCCTAATCTACATATTAATTGCATATCACACAAAGATTAAGTGGTTGTTTACAAATGCAGTGTCTAACATAACATAAAAATCTAACATTTGACTCTTACAAATTCGGTACAACTGATCTTAAAACATAAAGCGTCTTGTCTTGTGAGTATATTATGTATAAAATCTCTTTATAATGGTTGTGTGTGTGTGTATGTATATGTGTGTGTAAAAAAAAAAAAAATTCCTCTCTCACCCCTATGGGTGGTATGTGTCATCCTCAACCTCGGGTCCTCTACCAGAGGCCTGGGAGTTTGAGGGTTCTGCGCAGTATCTTAGCTGTTCCTAGCACTGCACTCTTCTGGACAGAGAGCTCTGATGTTGTTCCTGGGATCTGTTGGAGCCACTCTCCCAGCTTAGGAGTCACAGCCCCGAGTGCTCCTACCACCACCGGGACCACTTTGGCCTTCACTTTCCACATCCGCTCTAGTTCCTCTTTCAGGCCCTGGTACTTCTCCAGCTTCTCATACTCCTTCTTCCTGATGTTGCTGTCACTTGGCACTGCTACATCTATCACCACCGCGGTCTTCTGGTCCTTGTCTATTAGCACGATGTCTGGTTGATTGGCCAGTACCTACCTGCCTGTCTGGATCTGGAAGTCCCACAGGATCTTAGCCCTGTTATTCTCCACGATCTTCTGTGGGATCTCCCATCTGGTCTTGGGAGGGTCTAGCCCATACACTGTGCAGATGTTCCTGTACACAATGCCAGCTACTTGGTTGTGCCGTTCAGTGTATGCTGTTCCTGCCTGCATCTTACATCCTGCCACTATGTGTTGGACTGTCTCTGAGGCCTCTCTGCACAGTCTGCACCTTGCGTCCTGTCTAGTGTGGTAGACCCCTGCTTCAATGCATCTGGTGCTCAGTGCCTGTTCTTGTGCTGCTATGATCAGTGCCTCAGTGCTGTCTTTCAGTCCAGCCCTTTCCAGCCACTGGTAGGATTTCCCAATGTCAGCCACCTCAGTTATCTGTCGATGGTACATTCCATGCAGGGTCTTGTCTTGCCATGGCACTTCTTCTGCTTGATCTTCCTCCCATGTCTGCTGCTGCTGCCTCAGGCATTCTCTCAGCAGCTCATCTTTGGGTGCCATCTTACTGATGTACTCCTGGGTGCTCTGGGTTTCATATTTATATTTATTTATTTAAACACGGCCATCTTCAAACTCCTCAGCTTGTCAGCCCATGTTTTGCCCTCTTTCAGCATCCCTGTGTTTTTTCTGTTTTCTGTGCAAGGAGTTGGTTAGAGCCCATAGAGAGTAACACTAGTGAGGCAAGGGAAAACTGAGATTTCAGAGTTCAGGAGGACAAATGTGAAAAGACATAAAATACTGTCTTTTGGGGAAATGGTGCTTGTTTTATGGATCTCTTAAATTTCATGGGAGTATTTACATCTAGAGTTGATACAGTTGCATTGAAGTCAAGAGTATTTCCATAGACATTATGGGGCACTCAGGTGTTTCAGTAATTTCAAATGTATTTGTCTTCATGAAACCGGTCTCCATAGGGCAGGGAAGTGTTTTTATCTCCATGTCACAGATGGTGAGCTGAGTCGGGAGAGAGTCTAAGGCCTGAAAGCACAAAAGGATTTTGTTGTTGTAACTGTCAACATCATAATGCCTAACTTTTAGGCTTCCTAAGTCACTGTGGCTATGTTCACACACAGGGGGTTATTTCGATACAAGTTGTTTCGATACAAGTTGTATCAAAATAATGCCTTATTTCGAAATAAGTTAATTCGAATTAACAGTTTGTTAATTCGAATTAAGGAAAAAGCTCAAAGTGAAATAGCATGTTAAGACGACTAGTTTTGAAATAACTTACCGTTGTTTCGAAACAACGTGTTCAGATGGCATTGTTTCGAAACAATTGTTTCGAAACAACGTTTTGTCCCCACATGGGGTTTAAGTTGTTTCGAAACAACGGCGTTGTTTTGAAAGAATGGAACCCATTGTTTCGAAACAACAGTGCGTCGTGTGAACATGGCCTTTCTTATTTCGAAACAACCTCTGTTGTTTCAAAATAAGACTGTTGTGTGAACACACCCTGTGATTCAGAAAGCCAAGTTAGATGCCCTAGGCTCCTGTCAAGGAATGGGTAAAGTCAGTCACCCGAGATGGATCCAGAAGACCCAGCATGCTGGGTAGGAGAACACCTAAACTAGCCAATGGGAGATGCTAACCACTTGTGGGTGAGCTGAACCCAGGTCTCGTCTCAGAGACAGGTGATAGAGTTCAGATTGAAGGAAGAGGCCCATCTTTGTTTGGAATTCTCTGCTGCAGACCCTCTGATACCTGTAGGGACCTACATCGTTATGGAAAGGAGGAGATCCTCTTCTTAACTTTTAGCCCAGTGGTTAGGGTGCTCACATGGGATGTAAGCAATCCATGATTCGAGGCCCTGATCCACCTGATAGTGAGAAGGGATTTGGCCAGGGATCTTTCACCTCTCAGGTAGATACTGTCATCACTGGTTTGTAGATGAGATATTCAGATGTGGGACTCCCTCAGTCTCTTCTCCTTTTGAAGTTATTCCCACTTTGAATAAATAATGGAAGAATCATTGGAGCAGGGGAACTTAATTATGTGTGTCTCTTACCTCCCAGATGTTTGCTTTAACCACCAGGCTATAATAGAATCAGTGTCATGCTTGTCCTCTCTTTTGCAAATGACTCTTTGAAAGTGAGAGAGTATGCACAAAAAATGAGAATACCTTTATAGACTTGTGGCAAGAATATGCACCTGAACTGAACAGGGAGTCTCCCACATCCCAGGTGAGTATCCTGTTCCTAGAGTTAAAAACTATGAGGGAGGTTCTTTTTCTCCCCCTTGTCCTCCTACTCCCCTGCTCCTGGCCATTTTGTATGAACTTGCCTAAGCGGCCAACCTGGTAAACATTGTCAGAGCACAGGTGCCTCATGAAGCTTGGGTAGCCAAACACTTGTCTTCCTCTGGTATATGAATTGCTCTGGGAGTTAACTGGGAGACGGGTATCTGAGCTCCAAAAAGGATTCAGTAGTGCACCTGGGAAAATTTTACCACAAAAGTTCATGAGCCAAATGAGTTTGAAAACCTACAGACATCAGCAGGAGTTTTGTGTATTGCAGTAGTTCCAAAACCAGGTCTTAAGCATCTCACTAGTTTTGTGTGTTCAGGCCTAAGTGGCTTCCCCAAAATCACAGAGCAAACTTGTGATTGGTTAGGAATGTGAACCCAAGCATTCTAAGCTGGTCCTCCAGTCACTGGACATCTTTGTTTAGTCAGCTGCTCTGAGGATCCATAAGCTGAGCAAGTGCCCTGGAGGAGCTCCTAAGCATGAGAATTAATTCATTCTTGGGACCTGAAGTCAGTAAAATATGATTTTTTGTGAGATTTGAATACAATATGTGTAAGAGGTGTATTTGTGCTCTATGGTGCATCTTTATTTATTTTACTAAAATGAAAGCTTACTGAATGATGATGTTGTGAATGTGGTTATTGCTGTATAATTCCATTTCTCACGGTTAGGTGCTGTTCTGCTTCATGCACTGAGGGACCCTGGCAAATAATGTAGTACGAGTTTTCTGCATAGCTGATGGGATTTTTATTATATTTGATGGGTAGTGTAACCTTATATAAAAGAGGTAGTTGTAGTGATGTGCTAAATGAGGAAAGTCAAATGGTTTTAGGTTTAAAGAGGCTCAGATTCATCCCAAATATAAGGCACTAATTTAGGTGAATATGAATATTAATTATGTAATATTTACATTACAGAAGTGCCTAGGATTCTCAACAGAAACTGAAGCCCTATAGTACTAAACTGTCTGCAGACAAAGTAAAAGGCAGTCACTGTCCTGAAAGTTTACAGTATAAGCAGAAAAGACATAGATGCTGGCTTCACCCTGAATCATAATGGGGCAAGACTTTAATAGGCAACATACTTTATTCTTAGGTTAAGTTAGGGTATAAGCTGTGAGAGAATTTGGTGAATTTGATGAGGGTTATGTTGGAAGATGGGGTTGCTTATCCCTGGGTTTGTAAAAAGGATTGGTACTTTATAATTTTGTTCCTTTTCTCTCCCACTTGTTCTATTGCCTCCCTTCCCACTATTTTCAAGATGATCTCAAAGACAATCTGCCACAGCTCTGAGACTTCATGCATCGTTTTTGATTTGGTTGTGTCTTGGCTCACAGTGGAGATATCCCTAATCCCTATTCTACATAATTTGCTATGCACCACAATTTGGAATGGTTCAATACTGTTGTTTACTAAAGTTCCAAAGGGGCAGCTGTGTTAGTCTAGTAAAGCAAAAAAAAAAAAAAAAAAAGCAAGGAGTGTTATGGCACTTAAGTACTAACAGATTTATTTATCGCATGAGCTTTCGTGGGAGAATATGGTTGTCAAGAAAATCAGTGGGACATCAAGACTTCAAACAGAAACAGCTGAAATTGAACTGATATACAAATTAAATTGTGTGAAAGCAGGGCTCAGTCGTGACTATGGATTCTTTCCACATTATAACAGGTAATTTGACTTCACCCTCCCTCCGTATGCTATTTCCTGGAGTCTGAATCCTTACAAATGCTCTGATTTGCTGTTGCAGTATGACCTGATCCCATGTCTTGTACTCCCGTGCATCTATTTTCATCCAATTCTGTACGTTTTCTCTCTTCAAAGCGTCTTACAAAGTGGGATTTTCTCCCACGAAAGCTCATGCGATAAATAAATCTGTTAGTCTTTAAGTGCCACAAGACTCCTTGTGTTTTGTTTTTTTGTTGTTTTTTTTTGTAGTTTACTAAAGTGACATTGGCTACTTTGCCTACTGCCTTGTCTAGAGAATGGTTGACCCAAAATCTGTTTTATTACAGAGTGAGGTGCTGCTGGGATTTGGAGTGGGGGAATGTCAAAGATATCTAGGAGCAGGCAGTACCCTAGCGTTTTGCTTTGTGTTTCTTTGTAGTATTCCAGGTTACATCTTTAGATGGCAATCTCTTCAGGACCAGGGTCTTATCAGTATGTTTATCCTTTGAAATGGTCCATGTAATTTACAGCATTGCATGCTTAAAAGCAGGAGGAGGAGAAAAATGCTAGTATAATTTATTGTGTTCTCTCACACTGGTGTGCATGTACACACACTAATTTGGAAGGGAGGGAGGCACAGGATGGTGTTTCAACTAATTGTTTTGGATTTGTGATGTAGTAAAATCTTTTATTACAGAAAGCTTTATATCAGTGCATGCACCTTAGTGAAGGGGAATAATGTGTGATTTAATCATTTATTTCTTTTCTTCTTTTTAATTTTTAATTAATTCTAGTCAATCTCAATAGGACAGATGAGGGCTCTTTGAAATTTTTTTTTGTCAGTTTGCATGTTTGACAATAAAGTAGAAATACAGTTAATATGTAACCAGGTTTGACACTCACTTTGGGGCATTCCAGAAATAGTAATTAAGTACAATAGAGAAAAATGAAATACAAAGCCCAGTATGACTTTGTCCAAACCCTGAGTGTTCATTTTACAGAATGAAAATTCTCTTCTCCATTACAGTGAGGCGAGTAAGGAGTAAATCCTCCAAAGACAGTGGAGCTAATCCTACATAAATAAGAGGAGGAACAGGTCTGTTTTGAGGAGAACTGAGGTTTTATGACGAGTTCTTTGCACATTGTTTTTACAGAATATAAAGCAGGACTGAAAAAGAAATAATGAGACATTTCTGTGCTTTCCCTTATGAAGTAGAACTTCAGAACCTGTCTGACAGAGAGCCTTATTCCTGGGCTATGTCCAAGCTGTGATCATTACAGTAAGTGAGAGGGAGTCACAAAAATGGCATTAAGCTATGCTTTAGTCATAAATTAGCAAGACATGAATGAAGACATATCAAAGGTGAGGGATAGGCTGGCAGATTTATGAGTCCCCATATAGAGGTGATAGCTCAGCCTGTGAGAATTAATGACATTATGCTGGTCTGGGAGTATAGAAGAGAGGAGAAAAAGAGAAACCTAGAAACCTACAGAGGCCTAGCTGATTCTGTACAAGGTGGGAGGAGGCAGTGTCTCCAGAGAAGATAATGGAGCAGTCAGAGAGGTTAGAGGAGAACCACAGGAGCATTCCATCTCAGGAGCTCTGAAAAGAGAGCTGGAGGGGAGTAGTGAACACTGTCAAAGGCAGTAGATGGATCAAAGAAAATTAGTACACAGAAGTGGTAGTGAGAGGGAGGTCTTAAGTAACTTTGAGAGCTGCCTCTGTACAGTGCCATCAGATGAAAACAGAGTGGGGCATGGAGAGAGAGCTGAAGAGTGTTGAAAGATAGTTCAAGGATATCAGAGTAGACCACTTACTGAAGGGGCTTTAAGACAAAAAGGCTGAAGAAGTCTGGACAATGATAAACTGAGATCTAAGCTACATTAGAAAATTACATTGATTTAACCATGTGAGTTAATAAAAGTGTGAAAAAGAGAAAGCAAGCAAAGAAATGGAAATAGCAAATGCTCCAACAGGTCCTGAGCAACTCTGGAGTCTTAAATAAGATTCGAAAATGTGGTACACCCTTTTAAAATTGGTATTACTATTTAAAATAGTTGGAAGGCTGATAAGTTTTTATTGAAAATATGTTAAACATATTTTTAATATATAAATTAGTTGTGGTGAGACAAGCTTCAATTGGCATCAGCACACTACCTCATTCTTTCTCCTTGTATGCAGTCTGAGGACAGATGTGAAGCTGTTAAAGATTTCTCAGGCTGCACTGTCTGGCAATATGACAAAATCATCTCACACCTGTTTTAAAATTCTTTCTGGGGCAGTCATGAATTTTGATGTGTTCATCACTGCCTTTGTGCTTTTAGTTGAGAAAATTCAAGCACCTCTTTCTGTAATAATTATTTTCATTTAAGATGCATACATTTGTGTTACTACATAGCTATAAATTGTCTGCTCAGATTTATATGGAATAATACTGGGAAGCTGACATGGGGATTCTTCATTAAAATGTACCCTAAAGATTTCCCTGTGATATCAGAACTCTACTTCTGTTTGCTACAGAGACCCTGGACATTAATTTATGAGTTGACTTCTAAATTAATCATAATGCTCCTGAAGATGGGTCAATGATGACTGAAATATCATTTTCACACTGCTTAATAGTTAGAGATAAGTGAATCCCTAAAGGTTTGGATTTGTGTTTAGAATAAAAAAAAGAAGTGCTGATATGTTGCTGTCCACCTCTTGGTGTGTGATTTGCTGACCCCCCTCCAGCCCCACCTGCCTTTTCTGGTACTATGGTGGACCCTCTTCTTTGCTTTAATCTACCTCTTTTCCCCCCCATGATTGGACAATAAAAAAAATAATAAAATGATCTAAACAATATTTATTAATTTGACAGATGTGTATAAAAACAGAAATGAGCTGGCTGAAAGATGGCATCCCTAGCTGTGCATACTGTAAGGCCTATGGAGTATTGTAAATTCTGTACGGGTATAACATGGGAAATCAGAAATTGAGCTTGATAGTAAAGCTTGAATGCTGATAGAGTGCACCCTTCAACATGTTTGCAAAATGTGCTACAGTGACATTGGACCAGTTAGCTTGAATAAACTCCCAGATGTGTTGAAGTTTTACCAAAAGCTCATGTGAACTTTTAGGGGTGTTCTTCCTTCGCTTCCACACCTCTTCTGTGTCTTTCATTCTATTCCCAATTTAATTTTAAGATTATTTTTCTCTCCTCCCCCATCTCCTTTCACTAGTAATTAGAGATTCTTAAGCAGCAAGCCTGTCACGCGGTATGGAATGGCTCACAATGAAGAATGCCAACCTCAGGGCAGAACGTTAAAAGCAGGACACACACAATCAGGTGGTATTTTCTATAGTTAGACTGAGCTGACCCAATGACAAACATGAACTCCTAGATCACTATTACACTACAGTCTTACCATGGCATCACAGACAGTCCCTGTGGGGTCCCCAGTCTAGCCATTCAGGCAAAATATACTTAGTTAAAGATCATAAAACAATCAGTTCCCAGTTCCAGTTCCAAAAGATTAGTCACTTACCCAAATCAGTTTGTGTCTTAGATCTTACACTGAAGATAAGACCTTTAGCCAATCCTGTAATAAATTAACTGAAGGTTTAGTAACTCAGAAAGAGAATTAAGAGAGTTATTTTCAAGTTAAAGCAAGCATATAGGCAGAGATGAGTTTCAGTTCATGCATCAAAAGATGGTAGAAATGCATCAATCTGTCAGCACTGAATTCCTTTTTAGGATCAGCTAGGGGTATCTGCGTTTTGTTTCTTAACTCCTGCCTTTGTGGGAGTCCAAACAGTAAAGAGATGAAAAATCTTCATTAGCTGTTTTTGTTTCCCTCTTTCATCATTCAAACTGATGGAACGAGTCTTTCTGCATATATTTTTCCATGGATGGGTGGGGTTCTTGTCTTCAAATGGGCAACATACATTTTGATAATCCTCCTGTGTGGTAGTGAGGGGCCACTCTTCTCATCTGAGCTCACAAGTACAGAACAGACATTCTTACAATTACAAGACAAACTTGTATTTACCTTGTAGCATGGGATATAGACATTACAAGTGAAATTAATGCATGTGGCAACTTACAAGCATTTAGTAAAGTCTAAATACTAAGTACATTCTTATAAGACCTATTTTGAACAAAACTAACAAACAGATGAGCAGGTTCAGTTTTGAGCTGTGAACTTCTCAGTTCTTAGGTGGCATCTTTGGGCTTGGCTAGAACTAGCACTTGGTTTACCCAAGTCACATAGACACACACTGCAGCAAGTGAGTAGAAGAAGCTTTTAAAAGAGGTCTTGGCAAGTACACTGTGAGGAGCTGGAGGTGAATTTTGCACATTTTGTTCATTTGGCAGCACTGGAGCAGCTAATAGATGGAGAATATTTTGAGATTACCATATCTGTCTTTTGTACAGTCATTTAAAAGGTTAGTTTTCTGTGAATATTTGTGATTGGAGTGTCTAACTGTTACAGGTCTGATTCCTAGTGCCATGGAATCTGGGAACCATATTTTTGATATGAATAACATTTGTAGTGTTTGGATGTAAATTGTCATCCCAAAAATACATGATGGGAACTGTCTATGTAATATGTTAAATAGGGCTGCTCTCAAGTTCTTAAGAGAGTCATAGTTACTCCTGCTGTTTACCCGTGCTTCATTGAATTTCTTGTTTAGAATCAGTAAATATGCAAAGAAGATTAATGGATATGTCTGTAAGAATCGATGGACATGAGGCTTCCAGGTAACATAATCTGTTAACATGTTAATTTATGCTGGCAGCAAGAAGATGTAGTGGTTAATACAAACTTCTGTCTGAAAATGAATATGTTCTTTGACTCGGTCTTAAAAAGTGACAGGTGCTACCAAGAAAGTCACCGTCATCCAGAATAAAGGCAGATATCCCCCCAAAAGATAGGGCATCATTTTCTCTGGGATGTTGCCTTTGGATGGTAAATGGCAGCTAATAGTAACTGGCTGGAATAGGGTCTGTGAGGTAGTCTGTGTTCTTGGCACTGTGTTTTGTGACCCAGCCCTGTGCCACTGAAGTTAATGAGAATTTTTATTCTAACCTCAGATGAAGCAATACTGAGGTTCTTGTTCTGTAACTTTAGTTAGTATTGTTCTAGCAGTCCTTTCCAAAACACTTAGTTTCTAAACAGGAATATCTATTAAACTTTTATGTTATACTGTACTTGTTTTTGTAGTTCTGTCAAATTTTCAACAACAAAAATCTCAGAATACCAATGTGTTGTCTGGAGACTGTAGCTACTTGACAGCTTTGGGAAAAAACTGAGGTCGGAGGAGGCACAACACAGTGACAGTAATTCTACCTGAGTATCACAACACAGAGCAGAGAGCCATAGAGAAGGTCATTGTATCCTCCCAAATCATGGGAATGGCTGATGAGGGCCAATGTGTGCACAGAGAAGGTCAAATAATTCAGGAAAAATGAGGCAACAATTCCAATATTAGATTTGGACGCCAGTGATCAGCAATTTAGTGCCTGTTTTTCAGTCGAAACAAATCTATATTTACAAATAGCTCCTGTCTTTCAAGATGGATAAGTGGTATAAGGAACAATTCAAATTAATTTTTCACTCATTGATGATCAACTGCAGTTCAGAGGCTTTTTGAAATGTTGTATCCACTGTGCTTAAGACCATTTTCACTGCATGGCAGTGTGGGCTAGTGAAGGTTAAATCAGTGTTTGATGTATCCCTGTGCTGATCCTTGATACTCAAAGTTGCTCTAGTACCTTGTGATAGGTCAGGCTAAAGGAAAGTACTACCTAATACAGGCAGCTGAATCAATTTTTAAGGATGTGGCAAGCTAGGTTTTGCATTTGCATTCACCTTAGTGTGGCTGGATATATGAGATTTTCAACACAGATGGGATTTGTGGAGTTTCTTTGTTAGCTTTGCTGTCAGTGAAATGGTCTCTGAATTTTGGACTGCTATAATATATGCTGGAAAAATATCACTCTGCACTGTTATTCGAAAGTAATTCTATAAATAATATATCTTAAAAATACAAATTGCAAAGCTTATGAAAATGTTACAAGTAAAATCAGAGCCATCTTTCCAAAACACTTGTCAGAGTTTAGTCAGACTATCTACATATTTAAAGCCAAAGAACTATCAATTTTTGGTCAAAATAAAAACCAAGAAGTTGATGCATAGTCTAGCTCAGTTCACTCCTTTCAACCAGGTTTCACAAAAGTAAAACATCTGGTGAGTCCACTTTAATCCCAATTTTAATAATATCCGGTTTAGATAATAAAGTTCTGACTTTCATGAGCATTGTGCCTATGCCTTTCCTCATGTGCAAGTCTGCAGGAATTTGTTGCACACATGGGAGGACATCTGGCTCTGGATTTTATTCCGTGTTTCCACAGCTGAACAGTGAACAAACAAAGTAAACTTAAACATTTGTAAAAACCAAATTGGTTTTCAATTCATTTTGTTAATTGGAGTATAGTTATCAACTGGAGCTTGGGCGTTACTAATGGTATTAACAGCATTACTTCAGTACATTAAAATAATCCAAGCACAGATCTCTTGGTTTTCTTAAGTATTTGCAGATTTTGTTGTAAAGAAAGAGGATATTGAAATGAAAACTGAGCCATTGTTGTGGAGATCAGTTGCAGTAAAATGATAGTGTATAAGGTGTCACATGAATCTATGGGTCTTGTCACTGATAACAGGGCAAGAAAAATGTCTGGTAAGAACTGTGTTCCCAGAGATTCCCTAACTGAATTTAAAGCTTCTGTCTTGCTGCCAATTTGATTCGTTTTTTTAATCTGGTAAATAACTCCCAAGTATATAACATAATATAACTTAATGTCAAAGCAAATTGGAATGTGAATGCATTTTATCAAACAAAAAGACATTTCAAAGCAATGAAGGGAAAAGAAGTACCTGTGAATGAAACTGAGTAGACCACAGAATCAATTGCTAATCATTAAAATGTTTCCAAATTCAGCTAATTTAATAGTTGTAAAAGTTAAAAAAGCAAATACACCAGGAAATTATGAACTCTGCTACCAGAAGAGTTAATCTGTGTTATATAAAGTTCACTAGTTTAATCAGAAAAGTGCATCAGAATTCCATCAGTAATTCCAGTTGAAATACAGAAGTTTCCTGGGTTTTTTTCTACACTCTTACTCTTATAATTTCATTTAAGTTGAACATGGTTCAATAGGCTACAGTATTTTATAATCTTTCCAAACAGTAATGTACTCAAATGGATATTTTGCTGTTCCAGAAAATATTTTCAGTTAGTAATAGATTTTTTTCATGACATAACAGAACCTCTTGGTCTTTGAAACATTTAAATGTGTGGCACTCCCCCTGTAAATGCCAAGAAGTGTTAGCCAAATTTCAATCATGCTTGACTTAGCAAATTGCTTTCCTAAATAGGATCACAGTCCTGGGTTCAGTTTTTCAGACTTTTGATTTTAAACACGAGGACTTCTAGAGTAAAAACTCATGCCTAGCTAACAAGCCACCATGCTCATCTGCATGAGCATAGAAGCAGATTGATTAGAATATGTGGTCATATACATAACTGAGATAGGGTCTTGGTCATTCACTGGAGTGCTTTTGAAAACTTTACTTGTTATCTTCTGATCCATATTATTATTCATTATATAGGATGGCATTTTACAAACTAAGGAAGATGCATCCAAAATCTCATTAAGACTTAAGAGGAAATGACAAAAAGAGTTGGGTAGCAGAGTGGAAGAGATTTCTTGACTTTCTTCTATTCAGATTGTGGTATCAAGCCCACCATGAGGGTGAGGAAGCATCTTTCCGAGTGCTTTGAGGGGATTCTGTCTTACATACACACACACACACACATATATATACATCAACTAAAATCTGCTGTAGTGTATAACCCTCTGTGAAGAACTTGCTCATTAAGAGGAACTTGAAGAAAGACTGATGGTGTATTAGGTAGTGTTGGAAAGCATCCAGCCTTATAGCACTGCATGAAGAAAGCAGTAGAGGCACAATTCAAATGAATGACTTGGCCACACAGAGAATGAAAGGAAATAGGATTTACAGTGTGCACAGCTTAGTCTACTAAGCACAAAGTGGAGTTGAGAGCTAGAACATGTTACCTTTTAGTTTCTGCCCTGACACAGTGTGTGTGTGTGTGTGTGTGTGTGTGTGTGTGTGTGTGTGTGTGTGTTCCTGAGCATGTTTAATATTGTTTTGCTGGCTTCTGCTGTGTTAATACTCAGCCATCATCATTCCCTGCTTCCCCCCAGTTCACCTCCAGTTAGCATACTAGTTCATAAAGAATCCATGAGAAGAGTTACAAAATAACAAATGATCACACAGAGAAAGATTCATTTAAATAAATTTCATCAAAACTGTGTAGGCAAGAAGGGGTAATTGCAGTTCTGTAGGGTTCCACTGAAAATCCACCCCATCAAAGATCTGTAGCAGGATATCAGATTAGTTACATGTTCAGAGGAAATTTGATCATCCATGGAAGGCACCACATTGGATACTAGCATCTTTAGAGTACTGTTGGCTTTTCCAAATTACTGTTTCCTGGGTTAAAATATCTCAGATTGCTCATTTTCCTTCGAGGGATATGTAGTGTTGATTGAAGAGGGAACAAATGGTTCTGATCTGCATAAAATTAATATTGAAGGTAACAATGATTTTTTGATTGTCTAGATTCTTATGATGCACAAGTTCTTAGAATCGTCCTTCTAAGCAGTCTGTGAATTATGCTATCTGTACGTGTATACTACATCCATGATGGAAATTAGTCATATTTCCTACTTCATTTAATAAAGTAATTCAATCTGCTTTATGAAATTTTTTTAGAAAGAGGCTTAGGAGATGCTATAGGGAAGAGGCCAATGTTCTATTTAGCATCAGCATCAGAACTCAAATAGTGGGGGTGGGGGGAAGAATCTGATAGCTTCAAAGGGATAATGCACTTGGTGGATCCAGTTCTGTAGTCCCTCTGAATATGGTTTATTCAACTTTGAAAGATTATATCCATTTGAGAGTGTCTTCCTCCTTCATTAAGGAACATGGGATAAAGAGTTTCTAAGAACTCCCAAACATTTAGGTGCTTTTGAAAATTTTACCAAGGATAAATAGTGGCATCTAGTTGGCTGTTTGTATCATAACTTCTCTCACTCTTTAAAACAACTAACTGCAGGTATCAGAAAGGTTTCAGTACTGTCTCTAGAACATGACTATCCCCTGAGTGAAAATAATGCATTCAGCTTTCTCTTTCCTGTAAAAAGACTGACCTGCTAGTCTGGTAGGTCTGAAGTGAGACGTATCATTTTGTGCTACTGGCAGTACATGCACACCTGGGTTCTGTAACAAACCCCACACTGGCTATGTCTACACGGGGAGAGCCCTGGAAGTTGACTTAACAAGATTGACTTTATGTTGACCTTGTTAAGTTGACATCAGGGTACGTGTGTGGACAGGGGGCAGATATACCGATGCTGCCCCTCCTCCTACCCTGCCCCCAGTTCAGATTGAGCCCAATTGGCTCTAGGGACCGATTCGGACTGGGGGCCTGATCTGTCTCCTGCTCTCCAGTGGAGTGGCTGGACTCTGCAGCCTGGCTAGTTTCACTTCTGTGAAACTGATAAAGCTGCCGAGCCTCCTGCCAGCTGTGACAAGTGACCCAGTGCGCAGTTCAGCCCCGGGTCACTTGTCATGGCTGACAGGAGTGGGCTCCAAACCCCACCACCCATAGAGAGGAGTTGGGAGTGATGGTACCCCCTGGCTCCTTTCCACAGGTAGCAGGAAGGCAGAGAGGGGCTAGGAAACCAACCTAGCTCCAAGTCCCTCTCCATAGCCAGGGGCAAGCGGTGCTGGCATCTCCCCAGGCTGCTTGGGGAGCCAGCTTGTCACCTGGCCCCTTGCAAGCAGCCAGCGGTGGGGTAGCTGGCATCTCCCCTGGCTGCTTGCGGAACTGGTATCTCCCCTGGCCACTTCCAAGCAGTCAGGAACACGGGGAGCCAGCATCTCCCCTGGCCATTTGCAAGCAGTCAGGGGAGATGCCGGATCCCCCACCCCTGGGGGAGATGCCAGCTCCCTCCTCCCCTGGCCGCTTGCAAGCCAGCCCCGGCCAACTGCAGAGAGGGGCCAGGAGCCGGATGGGGCTCTCACCTCTCTCTGGAGGCTGCGGGGGCTAGGAGCCCGCAGGGAGCCCGTCTGTCTCCCAGAGGCTTGCTGCAAGGGCCCAATCACCTCGGAGCCTGGTCAGTTTCACAAACTCAGAGCCTGTGAAATTGACCAGGAGCTGGTCAGTTTGACAGGCTAGGAGTCTGTGAAATTAACCAGACTCAGAGCTTCTGGCTTGGCAGCGCAAGCCTCTGGGAGCTAGATGGGCTTCCAGGAGGCTCCTAGCCCCTAACTCCTCACCACAGAGCTGGAGCCGGATTGGGCCTGAGCCCGATCATGCCCACGGGCGGGGATGGGGGCGTGGCCTACCCTGTAAATTCGGCTTAAAAGCTTAAGCCGACTTATAGGGCAGGAGTTATTAAATTTCCAGAGGGATAGCCATGTTAGTCTAGTCCAGCAAATAAAACAAGGAGTTGTGTGGCACTTTAACAGATTTATTTTTTGCATGAGCTTTCGTGGGAGAAAATCCCACTTGTTTTTTTTTTTTTGTAGGAGTTAAGTCGACTTAAGCACTTGCTTAAGTTGACTTAATGATTTCTAAATATAGACTGGACTTTATTTAAGTCAACATAAGGGCCCTGAAGTCAACTTAAAGCCACAGTGTAGACATAGCCACTTTGGGATTAACGTTGCACTTATTTTAAATTATGCATAAGGGTTTTTATGTGATATATAATAGCACTTTATGACAGTGGAGAGAAAAGTACCAAAAATTTCATTGTGATTTTTTCAACAGTTCTGTTTGTTTATTTGTTTGTTTGTTTGTATTTAAAATTCTGAAATTTGAGTAATCTATGCCACCCCTAATGTTTATGGGATAAAAATATCCCATAAAATTCTTATAACTTTGAAATTTCTTTGAAATTAGAGAATAATTTGATTAGCTCTCATTTTTAGTCAATATAGAGAGGTTCTTTGGAGAACAGGAATTTTAAAGCAGAATTTTTGTCAAGTCTGTGCTTGATTTTTTTAATCCCTTTTTTGTTTTATAAATAGCTAAAAGGTGTAGATCAAAACTAGAATTTGTAAATCAGTTTAAAGATTGAGAAAGATGTATATTTACGTAATGTGAATTTATAAAGTTAATGTAAAATCAGCTTCCAAAGACAAGATTTCTGGTTGCTGAATGAATGAGAATAAAATTTGTTCTGAGTTGCAGTGAATGTGGAAGAGACATTGTAATGAACTGATTTTTATGAATTAGATGTTCAACAATTATATGGCATCATCACATATGTTATTCATTTATTTTTATAAATGTGGGTTGCTTTTCATTATTTATCACAAAAACCCATCATGTGCTAATTAATTCAGTATTGTCTGTAATGACAATGAAGTCTTAGTAATATTGAATCGTCATTGCTGAGGAGCAGGCTAACTAATATTTATTTTGAAAGAATGAAAATAATATGAAGTTTAGTGCAGTAAAAGCAAAGTAGTGAAACTTCTTTAGTCCATTATGATCCTGAAAAAAAATGGTGCTCAGTCTTGTAGAGAAAGGACAAGTTTTCAGTGTCCTGACCAAGTGGGAAGTTACAAAAGTGTGTTCATGGTCACATGCAGGCTAAATTCTGCATTTGGATGTGCAAATGTGTTTTAAGTGTGCAGTTAATCTGGGTGAAAGTGTAGTTGGGCAGTACTGGAATTCAGCCCAGTGCTATAATGTCAGCAGTGAGGTCACCGCAGCCCCAAGGTGGGCGCTTCTGCTATGAAGGCTTATGTGGGCTCAGCCCCTAAACTCACTTTCTCAGAGGGGCCTGGGAGTTTCAGTGCAGCAGGAACAGAGCATCAGGGTGAGCTGTCTATGACTTTCTATGTGATCTTGGAACAAGTCAATTGGACAGCTGCATATGCATCCGCTCTCCCATCTGTAAAATGGGCACAACAATACTCTCTATGTCCAGCCCTTAGGTGGTGTCAGAATAAATTCACTAAAGATTGTGAGGTGCTCAGCTATTATGGAAACAAGACTCTTACTAGCACTGTATATGCCAGTAGTTCCTCATCTTTACTGGCTCTTGGGCCACAGACAACATTTTTCCAACCCCAAAGGGTCAGTAATCTCCACCAGCTGCACCATACCCTTGCAGCCGGTTGGAAGGAGTTCAACAGGGAGGCTACTGCTTGCTGATCTCCTGTCTCTCTGTCTGCACCAGAGAAACTACACACATCCTGTAGCCCTGTGTGCTTTACCTGGGTCCCTAAGCAATGGCTCTCTTCTGCAGTCAGGGGATGAAAGATCATTGATCACCTCCCTCTGGCTCCAGCAGGGATCTCAGCACCTATGGACTCAAGTGTAGTGCTTTTGCCACGCTCTCTGCTGCAGAGAGGGGGAAGGGAATGCTCATCTCCCATCCCCGTGGTTGCAGCAAGGAGCCACCACTGGTGTTTTAGCCCTGCAGAAATGTCCTCCAGCTGGGTCCCTTCTGCAGCAGCAGGAGGAGAGTCACAGTTCACTCTGAAAGCCCCCGTGGGCCACTTTTGGGCCCTAGGCCACAGATTAGAAACCAGACCACTGGTATATAGCCTAGGGATAGACTTAAATATGTGTATCAGTGCTTTGCTTAATTAGAGTCCATGCTGCCACAAAATGAAGCTTACCCTATCATTTGCAGACATTTAGTTCTAAACCTGTTTGTCTATTTTAAAGTTGAGCATGTTGCCTTTCAACTACAGATCATAAGCTTTTGAGTAGCAGAATAGTTCCTTAAAGGAGCTACCTCTTCATTGAATTTGAAGAATCTGAGATCTATGTTGAATTTTCACAACATAATATTATATCAAGAAGGTCAAAATAGTCTTTCTGAGCAGCTTCAGCTATTTTTCTGGCACTAGTAGTTTTTTTTTCAGCCTCGGGAGGACAATGAAAAAAGAACATGGAAATTAATGTGAAGGAAAAAATCTTTCTAAAGTTTTGTAACATAATACTGAGTTCTGTATTTAACATGTGGTATCTGAATCCTCTCACAAAGACTGGGGAACCAAAAGTAATTTCAATATATTTTGTAGTATACTAATTGGAAGTAAACATTTTACAAGGATCAGTGCATGTGTCTTATTATGAAAAGTATCATGTACATAACTTGACATTTTGGCTTCTGTAGGCATCCTATAGAGATAAACAAAATAAATGGCTTGTTCTGAACCTAAAAGCACATTTATTTTTAGCATGATGCAAACATTTTCAGTTATGCTTGTAGGAGCCACAGGATGTGTATCCATACATCTGTGATTTGCAGTTTTCTAGTGCTGTGTAGGCAAGTAAAGTATTTGCACATGAGCTCTGTGAGCTAAATCACCAGCCAGTACACGAAATGAAGGTCCTAAAGGGGCAGAACTTCAGTCTTTTTTTTTTCCAGGGTTTTCTTTATTTAACAAACCAGTTCAATGTCTGTTCCCCAAAACTCAGGTTATGGGGCATTTCATTTCCTACAGCTTCTGTCCCTGCTTCTGTCCCAGACTGAATAATGTTTATTTTGGCTGCAGAAAAAACACTTTTGTAGCAGATTGATTTAATACAAAATAAATGGCAATGGTTATGTTAGAATAATTCCTAGTGGAGATGTATTAGTGGGCAAAATTTTGAATGAGGAAGAAAATATCTCTTAATAAAAATGTACTTATATTGTATACATGCAATTTGCCACATTTGTCATCACCATTTCCATGGTATACAAACATATAGTCTACATGCATTATAACTAGTAGAAAACTATTGCCGAGAAGGTTGAAAAAGTAAGCTCTAGCTAGTGGAAACAATGTGTATGTACACACTGTATATATAGAGAGAGAAAGGGAGAAGGAAAGAGTATATTGCATCATGTTCACAACATAATTCTTTCTTATGCATTATAACTTATTTATTTATAAAGCTAAAGAATCAAATATTTGGCACTACCACTTATTTCAAAGCTTGTTTCTTATTTTCAAAGCCAAAATTGCAAAAATGTATGTACCTCTGTTAAAGTCAGGTATGAGTGTACACATTAATATACACACACAAACAGGGAAGGTGCACCTGTGGAAGCAAGCCCTCAGCTTGTGTATCAAGAATCAGACATTAGAAACTTGGGCCAAGGCAAACCCACATGCTCATTCTTGCAAAGGTGTATCTAGATGATGAACGAGAGGCCCATCTCTAATTTACCAGTAGTTTGTGGTAGGTAGGTCATCAGAATAACATGTGAAATTGAACACAAATGAGTATCTAATGAGATGCTGCTTCAAGTATTTAAACATAATGTTGACAGGATTAGCATGCTAATGACATTGCTAAAAGAATATAGAACCTATTATGTTTAATCATTACAAATGCAGTTTTTAAAATGTATTAGATTGCATTGTTTTGCATGTTATCTCCCTTAATTGCATGGAAGATCATGCCTCTTAGAACAAAAACATTTTTCTCTTACTCCTCTTTCATCTCTTTAGCTTCAAGAATTCCACTACATTTAGATAAATAATGAATATACAGAGAAAAATGCACAATTTCAGTGCATAAAAACAATGTGTAAAGTCTTAAAATAACAATAAAAATGTTACCCACTTTTACTGTAAGGAAAGGTATGTTCCCGCTTTTAATGAACTTTTTTTCCTAATTATGAATGCAGATATAACTCCTAATTCTGCTAGAGACTAAGGACCTCTGACTGAGCCATGCAAAGTGCTGAGCTTCCTCAATTCCCATTGAAACTTAAAACAGATGAGAATGCTTAGCAATGTGCAGTATCACACCCCCAATTAAGCTATGCAAAAGTTGTGCTGTAGCATTTTAAATTGAAGTAATCATGACAGTAGCTCATAGGGGAGCTAATAAGAGACAGTCTCCTGGCTTACTTTGAAGCAATTAGTATTGACCCCTCATTGTCTGCAGGAATCGCCTTGTCACATCACCCACATCAATCCACCATCTGCTACTCCATCCTATTCTATTTTAGTACTCCTGCCCTGGATGTGCACAAGTCTGTGGGGCCAGACAAACTTCATCCGAGGGTACTGAGGGAGTTGGCCAATAAGATAGGGCCAGTATTACTGCTATCTTTGAAAACTTGTGGCGAATGGGGGAGGTGCTGGAGGACTCTAAAAAAGGAAATATAGTGCTTATCTTCAAAAAAGGGTAAAAGGAAGATCCAGGGAATTACAGACCTGTCAGCCTTACCTCAATCCCTGGAAAAATCATGAAGCAGATTCTCAAAGAATCCATCCTGAAGCAGTTGGAGGAAAACAGAGTGATCACGAACAGTCAGCGTGGATTCACCAATCATGCCTGACCAACCTCATTGCCTTCTATGAAGAGATGACTGGATTTGTGCATGTGGGAAGAGCCATTGATGTGCTATACCTTGACTTTAACAAGGCTCTTGATACGGTTTCCCAAAGCATTCTCACTGGCAATTAAGGATGTATGGATTAGATGTGTGGACAGTTTTCTATACACCTTACAGGCTAGATCAGTGGTTTCAGCAAGTAGGAATCAATGGCTCCATGTCTAGTTGCCAACCAGTAATGAGTGGTGTGCCTCAGGGGTCGGTCCTGGGGCCACTTTGTTCAATATCTTCATTAATGATCTGGATGATGGGATAGATTGCACACTCACTAAGTTTGTAGATGACACCAAGCTGTAGGGGACAGTAGACACTTCGAGGGAAGGGACAGGATTCAGGGAGACCTAGACAAATTGGAGCAGTGGGCCAGTAGAAATCTCATGAGCTTCAACAAGGACAAGTGCAAAGTCCTGCACTCGGGTTGGAAAAACCCCATGCACTGTTACAGGCTGGGGAGAATCAGCTAAGTAGCAGCATTGTAGAAAAGGACCTGGGGTTATTGGTGGATGGGAAGCTGGAGATGAGTCAATAGTGTCCTCTTGCTGCCAAAAAGGCCAATGGGCTGCATCAGAAGAAATGTTACCAGCAGATTGAGGGATGTGATCGTTCCCCTCTATTTGGCACTGGTGAGGGTGCATCTGGAATATTGTGTCCAGTTTTGGGCTCCCCACTTCAGAAAGGATGTGGACAAATTAGAAAGAGTCAGATAGAGGGCAACAAAAATGATCAAGGAGCTAGAGCACAAGACTTACAAAGAGAGACTGAAGGAACTAGGCTTATTGAGCCTGCAGAAGAGAAGACTGAGGGGGGATTTGGTAGTAATCTTCAACTACTTGAAGGGATGCTCCAAGGAGGATGGAGCTCAACAGTTCTTGGTATTAACAGAGGACAGAACAAGGAGCAGTGGTTTCAGGTTGCATCTGGGGAGGTTGGGGTTGGATATTAGAAAAAACTTTCTTACTAGGATGGTGGTTGGAATGGGCTATGTAGGGAAATTGTGGAATCTCCATCTTTGGAGATATTTAAGGCTTGGTTAGACAAAACCCTGGCTGGGATAATTTGTTGAGAGTGGTCCTGCTTTTTTGGCAGGAGGTTGGACTAGGTGACCTCATGAGGTTCCTACTAACCCTATAGCTATGTCCACACATAGATGGTTATGTCAAAATACGTTATTTCAAAATAAGCTAAATTTAAATAAAGTAGGTATTTTGAAATAACTTAAAATGAAATAAGCAAATATCAAATCAAATAGGGAAAATCTCAAAACAAAATAGCACGCACACACGCAGGACTTGCTATTTTGCTTCGGGAGAGGGGCAGCATGGGAGGTGTGGCAGCATGGCCCCCTTGCTGCGCCATGTTGGCAGCCATGTTGCCAGTCAATCCTATAAAAGCAGAAACCAACCTCACTTCCCTGTCCATTCTGGCTAGCAGGAGACTGCAAGACACAGAGACGGATGCTGCCTGGCTTCCTATCCATTGCCATGCTGTGAATAGACCCGCTGCTCACCTGCAGCGTGTCCTCCTGTTGTGGGACACTGTTATCAGACTCTGATGGTGCCCAAGCTGTGCCGCAGGCTATTACCTCACTGGGCCTCAGAGCAGCCCTAGTTCCCCTCTCCCCCTTCTGTGCCTCCTCAGATCTGGGCCTGGGAGACCAGCACAGAGTGGTGGGAGCAGGTGGTGCTTGGAACTTGGGGTGACATGCAGTGGCAGAGGAATCTCTGAATGAGCAGAGAGAGCTTTAACCACCTAGTTGTGGAACTCACCCCGGTCCTGTGCTGAAGGGACACCACCATGAGACCAGCTATCCCTGTTGACAAGGGAGTGGCCATCGCTGTTTGGGAGAAGGCCACTCCCAAGTTGTGCAGGTCTGTGGCGCACCTTTTTGTCATAAAGAGGTCCACCATTGGCATTGTGCTGCTAGAGGTCACCCGGGCCATCAACAGGAACCTGCTCCCACGCCTTGTCACTCAAGGAGAGCTGCAGGACACTGGTGCCAGCATGGCCACCCTCAATTTTCCAATTGCTCTGGAATACTGGATGCCACACACATCCCTGTGAGAGCCCCAGAGCACTGAGCCACTGAGTACCAGAACCAGAAGGGGTTCCACTCGGTTATCCTGAAGGCTGTTTTGGACCACCAGGGTATCTTTCAAAACTGTTATGTGGGATGGCCAGAGAGGGTATGTAATGCGAGGGTCCTTTGTAACTCTGCCTTATACTGGGGCATGGAGGCGGGCATCTTCTTCCCCCCCATAACATCAATGTCAGGGCAGTAGAGGTGCCCATCCTCAGTGTTGCCAACGCAGCCTATCCCCTCCACCCATAGCTCATGCTCCGTACACAGGGCCCCTCAATGCCCGCTGTCAGCTTTTTCAACTGCCATGTGAGCTGCTGCCGGAAGGTGGTTGAACGGGCATTTGGCCGGCTGAAGGCCGGATGGATGTGCCTCCTTACACACCTCAACCTTGCAGAGGAGACGAGCACAGAGGTCATCAGTGCTTGCATGGCCCTGCATAACTTTTGTGAGCTGTGGGGCGAGACTGTTGCTGCTGCCTGGGAGGCTGAGGCATAGCTCATCGGTTGCCAATACAAGCAACCCACATCCATGGCCCCATGGGAGCAAGCGTCACAAAGGGCAATCACAATTCGTGATGCACTCATGAACGTTTTTGTCACAGAGGAACTCTGAGGGCCAGGCCTGCCGTGTCACACCACCCTCTTCCCCATTCTACCACAGCCAGCCCCCACTCATCCACCCACACTGTGAACACAACCAATAAAAACACACACATGCACTAATATGTGTCACAAACTGTTTATTGAATGTAACATGGGAGGTTGGGCCAAAGAAGGGCTGGGGAGAGTTAGGGGATGTGGAACTTTGGGGGGACTGAGGGGAAGGCCTGAAACTGGGAGACAGAAGTGGGGTGTGGGAGACTGGGGGGAGGGCATGAAACTGGGAGATGGGAATGGAGTATGGGGTTGGGGAGTTTGGGTGGGAGGGGAGTCCCTATGTGAGGCCTATGTGGGGGTCCTGGGGTGGTGTCCCACATCCCTCCCCATGGCTACCCAGGGGCCGGGGCCGGCTCTGATGAGGGACATGAGGGTCCCTGGGTGGACCTCTGTCAGTTGCTGGTGGGGCCATGTGATCTGCGATGCGCCTGACGCTCGTTGTGACGTCCTGCACCGCCGTGCTCAGGTGTTCCATTGCCAAGGCCTGCCACTCGAGTGTGGCGAGCACACAGTCATCAGCGGTTGCAGCAGGTGGATGGCAGCATCCTGGCGATGGGCCTGCTTCTGTTGCCAAGCCTGGGCAGAGTCCTCTGCTCGGTGACCCAGGACCAGAAGGCTGGCCAGGATTTCCCCTCACATCCAGCGGCCCCTCCTCCTCCTCAGTCTTGGGGTGGCTGGCAGGCTCCATGCAACAGCACGGTGGGTGGCTGGGTGAACTGCTGGAGGGAAGCACAAAACAGGGGTGGCCCCTGCCACCTGCTGGCCTTGCCTGTCTGCAGCACACACTTCTGCCCTGACTGTCAGCAGGATTCTGGATCTGGGTCCTGTGGGACATTGCCCGGAAGACATGCATGGCCTAGCAGTGGCCACAATGGTGAGCTGCAGTCAAGACTTGCTCTGGGGAGTCTCCCAAAGCCACTTGCCAGTGGCGTGGCCCGTATGCTCTCTGCCCACCCAAGATGCAGCTGCATCTTTGTACTTCCTTCCCCTTTTGAGCAACCCCAGGCGCACATGGGCCTGTGACCCTTGTGCCACATGTCCCTTGGGCACCTGTGCCCATGGAAGGGCCTCTGCACCCCGCAGCCCTGTGCCCTGCCTGTCCCTGTGCTGTGCCCCCTTGCTGCCTGTGGCCCTGGCAGGCTCAGCCCTGCCTGCATGCATGGGAGAGGAACACTCACCAACAGGGGCTCCAGATGTCTGCCTGGATGTCCGTTCCTCTGCCTCCGACTCCACGGAGCTTGGCATGTTGCTAGGCCCCTCTTTCTCCTCAGTGGTGACAATCCCCTTCTCTGGCACAGGGAAGAGCTCTGGAGTCTCTAGTGCAGCCTCTGGTGGTGGTGGTGGTGGTGTGATGGCAGGCTGGCTGGCGTCACCAATGTCGAGGGATGCCTCAGAGTCACTGTCCCGTCCCTCCAGGGGTGAACCTGTACTGGGGGGCTGGCCAGAGTTGATGGCTCGAACTGGGAGGCCACTGGATTCCGCCCCCAGGAACTCATGGAACTCCTCATAGAACGGGCAGGTGGCACTGCTACGTGCCCGCTGGAGCTGGCATGCCTCCATGGTGCGGGCATGGTCTTGCTGCAGGGTCTTGATCTTGGAGCGCATCTGCTTCATAGCGCGTTCGCGGCTCTGGATGGGCAGCTCTGCATCTATGTCCACATAGACTTTCTGGTTCCTGTGGCTGGCACAGAACCAGGCAAGCATGTTCTGCCTCCTTCATATGTGGAGGAGACACAGCACCTCCTCATTGGTCTAAACAGGGGCACAGCATCTCCCCTGCATGCCACCAGAGCCATGTGGTGCCATGCTTCCTTAAGCCCTTAAGCATGTTGCCTGGCAGGGGTGGGGGACGGCACTTCCTCCTTCCTGGTGCTGTGCACCCTTGGGAGAAAGGTAAAATCGCGTTGTTTCAGAATAACGGTTATTTCAAAACAACATGTCCTAACGGCATTATTTTGAAATAACCGTTTCAAAATAATGGACGTTTCACGTTAAAGTGTTTAAGCTATTTCAAAATGACATCTCTTGTTTTGAAATGATGGAGCCTGTCATTTTGAAACAAAATTATGTCGTGTGGACCTAATCTTTTTAAAATTAAAATAACCAGTGTTATTTCGATTTAAAAGAGATGTGTGGACATACCCTATGATTCTATGATTTAACAACAATAACAACCACAACAAAAGGAATTTTGGCCAATGGCACAAAAAGGAGAAGCTACTGAAAAGGTACTGAAATACATGATGTATTTCCATGCATTATGGAAGAAATCCATGCATCTGTTAAGTAAATGGGATTCAGTTACTTTTTGATTTGGTGACTTCTAGGTTCATGAAAGTAAGGGGTTTGTATGCTAGATGCTGTTTATTCCATCATCAGTGAATGGATATGTTGTCCAGCTATATAGAAAGAATGAAAGAAAACATAATATGATTTTAATCAGGTTATAAATTTGATTTTGAATTATGGACATGTGTCCCACAGAGTACTATGATGAATCAGTAAACTCATTTTTATGTGTGACCTATGTAGGAGTTGAATTTTGGTGAAAGGCTATTTTATTAAAATATCATACTTACTGGAGCAGAATTAATATAAAGAACTGGAAACTGTTAAAAGGGGTGTAGAAATATTTATATACTTATTTGGGAGTATCATCATTGCTTTTTATATTACAGGGCTACTGTATGGCTCCATTTAAATCACACATAAATTAGAAAAAAAAACACGTCAGTTACTTGTGGAGAACGTCACTTCCATGTAAGTCTATAAAACTGCAATTGTAGTTTCCATTTGGCCACTGCTTTGTTGGGAGCAGAGTCACTCCTCTCCCACTGAACTGTCCTAGGGAAGTGGAAGTGGGGAATTTTAGCCCCATATCATGGTCTCTCCTGTCTTTGGAATTCCTATAAAAACTCTTCAGCTGGAGTGCTGTAAGAATAGCAATCTTCCAGTTTTGGAGGCAAGGCTGCAAAGATGTGGTAAGTTCCCCCATTTTCGAAGCATCTGACAAAGTGGGATTTTCTCCCACGAAAGCTCATGTGAAAAATAAATCTGTTAGTTTTCAAGTGCCACACGACTCCTTGCTTTTCTTAATGGATTACAAGACCAGCCATTTTCCATACACCTATCTGGAGATCCCATCTGGTTTCTGATTAGAAAACCAGTTGGAACTTACTGCCCAGCTGCAGGTAATTTCTGCCTTAAGACAATGGAGTCAAGGGCAGTTGAACTGAAGACATAAACTGTTTTCAAGGTGTTTGGTGGGTTTCCTTTCCCCAAGAAATCTGCAGGTTGGGGGGATTAACTTCTCTGTCTCTTCCATTAGCTGCCTAAATCCTTGCTATAGAGGAAGACATAATGGAAACTCCAAAGAATGGCCTTGGTGCAATTTTCTGTGGCATCTTCTCACTCTCTGGTGTATTTCCATAGGAGGTTATGATTTGGTCATATTCATATGCTTTATTTCCTTTATAAAATTGAAGACCATCTAACTTCTCCAGGCTTCTAAAGAAAGAAAGGAATATTTTTTCTCCAAAGAATCATTATAGTGATTTCAGATTATAATTTTATATAATAATCAGGAAAAAAAGACTGATTCAAAAGTAAAAGAATTTGTTTACCAGAATAATAAGTAGCTTTGAACAACAGTTATCTCTAAAGTTTAGGTCTCAAATAGCTGGTTTATTTAAGAAAAGAAGGGAGAGACAGAAATAAGAAACCTACAATTTAAAAGTAATTTTAGTGTGAGTTTATTGTAAGAGACCATTGTGATCATGGGATTCAAAAGCTTGGAAATTATTGCAAATATTCTTGAGTTGAAGATTTTTATTTTAAGCTTTTAAAACCGAACAGCAGTGAATAAAACCTTTTGCTAGCTTTATGTACTCAAAAGAAGACATCTGAACTGAACCTTGGAATCTGTATTGCAGGGTGCAGAGACATGATTAGTTGTGGGAGGGGGAAAAGAGGAGAAAACTTTTCCATGAAGTATCTTGGGCCCCAATTCTGCTGTTATTGAAGTCAGTTTTGCCATTAAGCTCAATTTGACCAACTTTTGTTTCTTTTTCTCTACATGTGTAAAATTTTACACATTGGCAGGAGGCACATAAGTGTGCAGTATAAATTTTATTTGTCAATTTGCTTTTGTCTAGTTTTTATTATTTTGCAGATTTGGTTTCATCTGGAATAGGAGAACATCATTATTTGTATTTTAATGTTAAAGATTCCTAGAATTCAACATTTAATTTTTCTTAGGACTGTAAAAAGTTATAGAAAATATTCAGGAAATAGAGGTAGTTAAATAGAAGTGCTATTGAAAGCAACAAGAAACAAAGATTTGACTAACACAAATTTTCTAGAGGTGTTTATCTTGTAATTCATCAAATTTCTTGATGCAAACTTAAAACCTTGGTAACTGTAATAGTACTTATTTTATGTGATAGTTTCAAATGCCAAATGTCAGATATGGTTTAAATAATCATTTCCTCATCGGAACTTTGCAGCATGACCTTTTGATTTTATTACAATGGACTACCTTACCAAGAGCTTTTTTAAAGTGGTGTACCACCATCTGTTGGTACTTTCTGTATGTATGCATTTCCTATGTAAATATCTTTACAAAGTTTCTAATCTTTTATTGAGATAATTTAAAGGTATCTCTTGGGAAATACACAAAAGACAGCTTTAGTTATTTTGTTGCCAATATCATATATAAAATATATACAATATATCATATATATAAAATAACATGAGCAGGAATGCCAAATAGCCATGCAATGCAAATTTAATTTTGTAACAATAACATAGAGAAAGTAGTCTCTATGTGGACAATAAAGCTAAATTCTTAAACAGGCAATAAAGCTAGTTCTCTCCTCACATAGCCAACAGAGGCCAAAGTGGTGGGTGCTTCTTTCATGAAGTAATTGACAGGCTGCCATGATCAGTCACAGAGCTCAGAAAACTCTGCATCATCAACAATTACCAGCAAGTTCTTTGCTTCTTCTGAGATGGTGGTAGCAGATTGCCCTTTTTTTTTCTTTTCTTTTTCTTTTTTTTTTTTTTTTGCTATGGTGAGAACTTGTCTGTAACTATTTTGTATATGTGCACATTCATTATACCTTTTAATGTCTTTGTACAATGAAATCTAAAATAAAGGAAGCAAAAATAATTGTTAAACTGTAGAAAGCAGCAAGTGTTATCTGTCCATTGCTTAGCATGAGAGCCAATGATTTGCAAGAAAGACCCTAGATACTATGCTTATGAGCACAGTATAGATAAAGCCTGTGTAGGTAGATTAGATAGATTAGTCAGGAAGAGTCAGCTTGGAGGTGAGGTAGTGCAAATGTACAGGAATCAAAAAAAAAATGCTAATACAAAGGCAAGCTAGGGTTTATCCCCTCAAATTGCTGTAATCCCCATGGTGTAACAATGAGAATGAAGCACTCTAAACTCTACTTACTGCTGTACTAGAGACATCATTCAGTTGTGCTGGCAGTATGTGCCACTTTACAAGTTCCAAGCACTGTACAAGCCCTTGCAATCCTGTGAGGAGGGAAGTAGGAAAATATTAGCCATGTTCTATGGATTAGTGCACAGAGAGCTCAAGCAAATTTCCCAGGCCCACACAGTGAGTCAGTGACAGTCCTGATGCTCAGCCTCATGCTTGTTCCCCTAGAACAGGGGTCTGCAACCTGAGGCGCTGGAGCCTCATGCAGCTCTTTGGCTGCCTCCTTGCAGTTCTGGGCACTTGCCTCCTGCCTGCCCACCCCAGGCCACAAGAGGACTCTGCAGGTCGCCCATGCCAAACTCTACACTCCCCCCACCACTGTGGGACCCTGCCGGGGGGATTCTGGTTTCATGCCCCTGCCAGGGGAGCCTGCACCTGCTACCCTGACCCAGCTTACCCTATTCTCCACAAATAGGTTACACTCATCACAGCTCTCAGAAAACTTGGCTGTTGAAGGAATTTTAAAAAATGACTCTTCTTATCTTTGGGTTGCCATCCACTGCCCTAGAACACACTGCTGCGGGCAGCCAGGTCCCATGTCCCTGGTGGGGGACAGGGCCACCGCGGCCGCTGGCTGCCAGGCCCTGGATCCCCAGTGGGGGATGGGGCCGCTGCAGCCAGGCCCCAGATCCCCAGTGGGGGGGCAGGGCTGCCACGGGTGGTCAGGCCCTGGATCCCAGGCTGGGGACAGGGCTGCCGCAGCTGCAGCCACGGGCGGCTAGGACCCAGATTCCCGGCTGAGGGCAGGGCCACCATGGCCTCTGGCAGCTGGGCCCTGGATCTCCAGCCCAATTGGGCAGGAAATCTGGGGCTCTGGCACTGGGGTTAGGGGCACATGCCCCAGAGTGCCCAGCGCCAGCGACGCCCCCGCATGAGACACAGCAAAAGGAAGGAAAAAAGGATTTCAGCAGAAGGGGATACGAGTGGACCATTATTAGAGCCCTCAGGCTAAGTTGTGGGTATGAAGGAAGGGAGAAAAACTTATGTCCCCTAAGTAGAAAGTTCGCTTGAGAAAGGTGAAGCCGTACAGCTCCAGAATCTCCCTCTTGTAGGTACTGGAAGTAGTAGTTTGACCAGGGGCAGGAAAACTACAGTTCATGGGCCAAATACAGCCTGCAAGTACCTGTGCTTCAGCCTATGAGCTGCCGCTGACACCACTCCCGTTCCCTTCCTCCCTCCCAGCTTCATTGGCAGCTTGCTGCAGCTGGAGCGCTACCACTGAACCACCTCTCTCCCAACTCCAACATTTCCCCCCTCCCAGCTCCAGCTGGAGCTGGGTGTGAGGTGGAGCATGGAGGCTGTGGTGCAGCTAAATTGCTGCCACTCTGCTCTGCCTCCCATGCAACTTCAGGGATGGCTCTCAGCTGCCACATGGACCCACAGCTGGCTCAGCACCATGCCACTCCAGCCGGCTCCCTGCGGCCGGCTCTGCATCAGCGTGCTGTCCCCTGTGCTGGCTCTGGGACCACCTCTATGCCACCCCCCTCCTGGCCAGCTCCACCCCCCAGGCAGCTCTGCACAAGTACATTTCCTCCTCCCCCATGCCACCTCCCTGGACTGGCTCTGCGCCTGCCCTGTGCCCCGCCACAGCTGGCTCTGCACCATGTCCTCTCCTACCAGTTCCCCAGAGACAGGACTGTGTGCAGTGCACCCCCTCCCACTGGCTCCATGGCTGGTTCTCAATTGCTTCCCCTTCCCCGTGCCAACTGGCTTGGTGGCTAGCTCTCTGCTGGCCCCACAGTCTGCCAGTCAGAGTTAATGCTTACCTCTGAGTTAGACCCACCATTGTTCCTCTGAGAGGGCTTCTCCCTTGGACAACATCCGCAGGTAAAGTAAGCCACTTTTTGAGGCAGATGATTGTGAAGTTTTAGGGAGATCCTATTTAGTATTAGATAGTTATCTGACCCCCAGCATATTTAGCTGAATAGGAGCTGACTGTATATCTCTGGAAACTGCATTATAGATACCATTGTGCAAAGTCTGTCCAAGAAAATTATCATGAAAATGCACATAAACTCATTACTTTGAAAGAGGCAGGATCTGTACTTTTATTTTGTGTGGGTTTTTTTTTTTGGTCTATCACAATAGAGGCCCATTCCTGAGTAAAGCCTTCAAAACCTTCTTCCCTCTCCCTCCTCACCTCCCTGAACCATTAATAATAAAATGGGACACCTATTCAGTTTCCTGATTGTCTGTGAATCATTTATTTAATCTTCATAATAGGAGCAGAAGATTGCGGACCTGAGATTAGAGAGATTGGAAAGGATTGTGGCTGTCAGGAACATGCCTAGTTTTGTACCAAGAGCATAGACTACCCCATTTCAAAAGGCTTGGAGTAGTACTTTGCACATGTATGTGGGTCATGATAATAATAATGGAAGTTTACTGAGTATGTGCTACTCTCTTGCATAAGTCTGTCCCTGCGTCTGTCCAAATCACAGAAAGGGTCTCTCATGGCATTGCTTTTGTGTGTTGCTGGGTCAACAGGAACACAGGTTGCAGGCTTTATTCTCAGGTAAATTCAAGGGTGCCTGTCCCATTTCAGAGTTAAATTTGGATGTGGTGCCCCCTCAGTAGCATTTCTCAGAATTACTATTTTATGGAATTATTGGTCTTCAGAGAAGATTTTCATATCCACACACTCTAAAATTTGTCTTTGTTTCACCCTGGATGTATTATGGACTGTACAGAGCTCCTGACTGTGGTCTGACCAGCTGACGGATGGTCTGGAGTGATATTACAGTAGTAATCACAGCAGTCCTCAGTAAAAAGCATGCCATTAACTGCATACGTAGGAAACTTCCTTCTCTACAGAGTTTTCTAGGCGAGGGGTTAAATCAAATTAAGCATAAACATAGCGGTAGAGGTTTTGTGGGACTTAGAGCTAGACATTTCAAAAGTTTCTCTTCCCCTTTTCCAGCATTTTACTTATCTGGCCAATTTCTTCTGTGCAGCACACTCCTCATAGAAAGTATTCTAATTTTCTAAAGGGCTATAGAAAATCCAGCTAGGAAGTCTCTCATCGTATGCTCTGTGAGGAGTATTTGCATCTTCTAGCATTGTTAGTTTCATGTCTGGAGGTGGTTTCATGATCCTGGCTTTATGACAGACTTCTCCAGAGATTCTTGTCAGTGACAGAAGAGCATTGTCCTGAATAATTTGTGAAGCAGGTTCTCCTTTTTTAGTCAGTAATAAGTCTGTTCTTCCTGGGGGTAATAGAATCCTAGCTTCCCAAGAAATATACTTCCAGGACCAAGCTTTTAGTCATATTGGCTATGTCCACACTTGGGAAAGTTGGTTTGAATTTGTTAATTTGAGCTAATAAGTTCTAGTTCAGTTCAAACTAAATTTGAACTTATTAGTGTGAATTAACAAAATAGACTAATTCGACTTAACATTAAGTCGAATTACTCCACTTTGTCAATTTGAATTAATTGTCCTTAATTCAAATTTATTGAACTTGAACTAAGGTTTAGTCCTAGTCTATACCATCTGTAGTTCAGACTAAGCATCAGACTAAGGGCTTAGTTCAAACTAACCAGCAAGTCTTACTAATTCACACTAAGCTTTCATTAGTTGGAATTAAGGAATTCCTTAGTTCAAACTAATGAAAGCCTAGTGTAGATAGTTCGAATTAAGGACGCTTAATTTGAACTAACTTGTAAGTTCAGACATACCCAATATGTCACAAGTTGTCCTAATTCAGCCTCTGGATGGACACCAGTCTGTTGGTGTTGGATCCAGCTATGGAGTCACAAGTATTTCCACATACTCTGGGTCTCTGTAATGACTGGTCACTGTTCCTAGCTCTGGGACTTTCATTTGTGCAGCCGGGTACATATCCTGTGTCTATGACTCATTCTGCGTAGTAGGACTCCACAACCCAGCTGTCTAGACCTTGAACCTGTGTTACAGCCCTCCTGAACACCCATTTTTTGAGACACATTCTCCTTAGGGTCCCCCTTATAGTTATAGCTTTAATTTCCTAATTCATCATTCAGTAATAAAGGGAGGAAAATAAGGAATGTAGACTTAGCAGAGGAATTTTTAATGCACATCCACTTTTATTCTTAAACAGCAGTACAGTTACAGATCTTAGAAGAACTATTCTGAACACATTCCTTCCCACTATGTCTGTCTCTGAGTGTCCTAGGTTTGGTCTGAATCCTTGGACTGGACAGCCTGCATGTCCTTTTTGGTGTGACCTTATTATTTCTGCTACTGAAATGACTTCTTGCTCAGCAAAGCAGCCTTTGTCACATCTCTAGCCCAGGAGCTTCCATTGGGAAATTTCTAGGCTCCTGCCCCTTGGCCAACATATGTACCCTGTCAGGATGTGGGTAGAGCAGTGGTTCCCGACTTTTTCTCTGCCATGGCACACCTTGATACCTTAAACTATTTTGAGGCACACCACCATATAGTCTCCCAATGAACTCATGAATTTTCATGAGCCAATCCAGAACTCTGAGAAGTTTTTCAAAGAATTCTGTGGCACACTTGCTCAGGCCTGAGGACACCTGTGCACTTTGGCACACTGGTTGGGAAACCCCAGGGTAGAGTATAATTCAAAGTCAGTGACCCTTGCTAGCTGCAGAACTATTGTTCCAATCCAATGTTGATGGCCCTTAATTGATTTGTCACTGATTTCAGACATAACGTGTTTCCACTGGGTGTCAATTCCCTACCACAGCATGGAAGACCTAACCCACAGTGAAGGATATTATCATAAATAGCATTCATAAAACCACTTGGAATTCATAACATGACATGGACATTTCCTTGAACTGTCACAATGGTTGTTTATGTTGGCAGTGGGGCTCAGATAGCAATTCAGTTTATTTCAATAATTCAGTAGACAGGAACTCAGTTACTTTTTCCTTCTAGGAAAGAGGTGACATCTGTTAAGTTCATAGGCCAACAATTTGGTTCCTCTTTTGTACTATCTAAATCTTTTTTGCTATCTTTGCAAAACAAGCAAGGAGTCATAGGGCACTTAAAGACTAACAAATTTATTTATCAGATGAGTTTTTGTGGAGAAAATCTCACTTCTTGCTTGTTTTGCTGAACTAGATTAATACAGCTGCAACTTTCAAGCTTGCCATCTTTGAGGCAGAGGTGTTGCTGCCCCAGGGGGGGACCCGGGGCACAGCTCTAGCCCCCACCTTCGGCCCACAGGCCATGCCCCTGCCCACAGGCCATGCCCCCTGGCCAGGCACAGAGCTGGAAGCCGCCGTGGGCGGCTGGGCCCCACACTCCCAGCCGCCACTGCTGTGGGTGGCTGAGCCCCGGATCCCTAGCTGGGGACGGGGCCAGGAGCTGCCTCTTCAGTTGAGCCCTGGATCCCCAGCTGGGGATGGGGCTGCCGCGGCCGCAGGTGGCTGAGCCCCGGATCTCCAGCCCGATCAGGCCGGAGATGGGGGTGTGTGGCGCCAGACCGGGGGCACCGGTGCTGGGATTCGGGCACGTGCCCTGAGTGCCCTGCACCAGCGATGCCCCTGCTTTGATGTAGCTGAGAGGGTAGCTGTTGATAAAGTTCTGTGGGTGGTTACTTCAAGTTCTCTTCCAGCCTTATGTAAAGTTTCAAAGAAGGGGGTTGCTTATCACATTCACTGAACTCCAGATTAGTGGATTCTGAGGGTTCAGGATTTCTTAACTGTTTACTTGGCATTCTTTATGTCAGATTCCTCAAATCAATAACACATCAATCAGAGTTGTTCAATTCACTTGTCAGTTGCTATAATTATCAATATTTATAACTACTTTTATCAGGCCTTCTTCTTTTTCTACTGTTTGTGTTGCTTTTTTTAATCTCATATGAACATGTTATTTTTAGAAAGTTTAGAAATCTTAGTAGTGTCCTACTATAAGGGATCTTGATCATTTTGATTGCCTTGATCACGAGGGAATCTAGTGCAGTCCCCTGCACTGAGAAAAACCTCTGATGATGGAGATTCCACATCCTCAATAGGTATATTGGTTTAGTGCTTAAGTACCCTTACTGTAAAGAAATTTTGCCTAGTATCTACTCCATATTCCCTGGCTGCAATTTAAGCTAAAGCCTTTTTGTCCTGTCCCGAGTGGTTACGAAGAATAATCTATCACTGTCTTCTTCATACTTTTTACATGGTAGGAGGTTATCATGCCCCCTCCACCCCCAGTCATCTCCAGACTACACAAACCTGATTCCTTAATCTTTCTTTACAGGTCATGTTTTTTCTAGGCCTTTATTTCCTTTACAGATTTGTCCACATCTTTCCTGAGGGGTGCCCAGAGCTGAGCACAACACTCCAATGGAGACTTTATCATTGCTGGATAGAGAGGAAGAATTGCTTTTCGTGTCTTGTTTACGACATTCCTGCTAATACATTCCAATATGATGTTCACTTTTTTGCAACAATATTAAATGGTTAATCCATTTTTAGTTTGTGATCCACTGTGACCTCCAGTTTCTTTTCTGCAATATTCTTTCCTAGGAAGTCATTTCCAATTTTTACTTTTCAAATTGATTGTTCCTTTCCAAGTGTATTACTTTTGCATTTATCCTTTCAGAATTTAATTCTACTTAATTTATACCATTTCTTCAGTTTTTCAGGATCATTTTGAATTCCAGTCCTGTGTTACAAAGCACTCACAACCCCTTCCAGTTTGGCATTGTCCGCAAAGTATATAAATGTACTCTCTGTGCCATTATCCAAATCTTTTATGAACGTATTGCACAGAAACTGTGGGACCCCACTAAACATTCCTTTCCATTTCACTTATGAACCACTGATAACTGCCAGTGTTTTTTTTGATGGTATGCAGGGTTATGGCGTACTGGCACCTTTTTTTTCTGGTCCCACAGCCCAACTGGGAGGGCAGGGTCAGCAGGAGAGCAAAAAACGCACTGATAATTACTCTCTGAGTATAATTTTTGGTCTGTTGAGCACCAATCATATGGTAGGTTCATCTAGAGCTAAGTTATATTTTGCTAGTTTATTTATGAGAAGGTCATGTGAAACAGTATCAAAAGCCTTATAGCACTGAGAAGGATGGCATTTACTGTTTTCCCCCATCCACAAGACTTGTGATCCTGTTATCTGGGGAAACTTTATACTGAACAGATAGTCTACGGAAAGAACCCAGAATTTCTGTACTCTTTGTAGGGTCACTGTTATTTCTCAGGGCACTGAGAAAATGGAAGAATTCTTCACCATAGGAGTGGTGAAGTCAGAAATATGGGGGGGAGAAAGAAAAGCAGAATGGAAATTATTCTGTAATGTTCTCCATGACAGTTACAGTGCTTCAACAGAAAAAAAACTTCAGATTAAGGCTTCAAAGGGAAACTGCAGAGTTAGAATTCATATACAAAATTGATAGTATTAAATTAGGTCTGAATAGAGATTTGGCCTGCCTCTGTCATGACAAAAAGTGATTTTCCCCCTTTAGCCTTCCCACCTTCTATCTGGTTTTCCACAGTGTTTGAATGATCTTGTGATTTACTCTTCTCTGAATTTATGTGTCACCTAACATGCCCCTTTCATGCATCTGATGATGTATGATTTTACCCAGGAAAGGTCATGCAAAAAGTAAATTTGTTAGTTTGTAAAAGTGCCACAGGACTCCTTATTTGTTCTGTAAATAATAGATTCTAGTCTGTCTCATCAACTTGTCGCTGAAAAGTCATTGTTTGCTGCAGCAGGTAGGCTTGTAATCAGAATACACCCTTATCAGTTTACAATGTGCAGTAATGGGGCAGCATTAGGAAGGCTGTAAAATGGTTGAAGGACAATAGTGTAATTCAAGAAACTTGTTTGGTGTACATTTCAAAATGCTAGACACATAATGGAGCTTTCAAAGGCACCTCTAGGACTTAGGAGCTTGTGTTCTATTTTAAAAAAGTGACATTGGCATATAGGTCCCTAAATTACATTGTTTTTCAGTGAGTCTCCAGATCCTAAATACCATTGCCACTTTTTGAAAATAAGAATTTACCTGTTCAGTCAGGACTTATAAAATTTTGTCTTAATCTGAGATATGTTAAGAAGGCAAAGGAAGAAACTTTGGACATTTTTAAATGTTGTATTTTTATGTAATACCAATAAGATTTTTGTTCAAATGATAAAATCTAAAAAAGGAACCAAAATATGACTAATACTCATTTATGGTGTTTATTAAATCATCTTGGAACATATGGTTTAAAAATGGGTTAGGTGGTTTTATTTACTAAACTTTTAGGTTATGGAACCTAAATGTACTGTCACAGATACAGTATTCCATACTGGCTTTGAAGTAGAACTGTTGTCTCTTTTTTTTTTTTTTTTTTTTTTTTTGTATTTATAATACAGATTTTCTAGAAATCATTGATATCACTGGCTATGTGTATACTAACAAATTAGTCCAACTTAAGGAGTGTTAATTCAAACTAATTTGAACCCTGTCTACACTAGGCTTTGCCTAGTGCAAAGCTTAGTTTGAACTAGTTAGTTTAGCTGGTTAGTTCGAACTAACTGCTTAACAAATTTACTTAGTGCATGACTGACTAATTTACTTATTGAATGAGCTTTCCTGGGTAAAATCATACATCATCAGAAGTGACCAATATGATCATTTAAGTGTGATTTTTTGCTCAACACAGGCCACAGAACCTAACTCGCCCACTCTTGTAAAGACCCCTAACCTGCAGCTGAGTAACTGAAGTTCTCAAATCATGGTTCAAAGATTGCAAGGGACAGAGAATGCACCAGCAAGTGACCTGTGACCCAAGCTACAGAGGAAAGCAAAAGGCCCTCAGGGCCTCTGCCAATCTAACCCGAAATATTCAGAGGCAGATTAGGAGCTGTGGGGGCCCCTGGGTATCCCCCAAAGGTGCTCTCCGCCACCTGGGCCTTGACCCCCTGCCTCAGGCTGCAATCCACCCCCCAACCTAGGGTTCTGGCCCCCTGTGGACAGATCAGCACTGGGTGGGGTCTGGGGCCAGAGGTCAGGGGGTGGCAGGGCTGACTAGTGCATGCAGTTTAGATTCTGGTGCTGCCGCCTCACTTCTGGAGCAGAGCAACCAGTTTAGCCCTGCCCTGGGGCAGATCAGCTGGCCACGAGTGGGGTAAGAGCATGGGGGCTGGTCTCTGGACTGGCCCACCGTCCCCCCCTGCCAGTGCTGGCACGGAGGAGGGCCCCACATTGTGGATTGCCCCTGGACGTGGGGTCCATAAGCCCTTGCCATAATCTGCCCCTGCAAATATGGCACTCAGCTAAACCCTGAGCATGTAGGCAAATCTCTGCAGTCAGACAGAAGGAAAATATTTTCAATAGTAACTTTGAACCTATGCCATCTCACATCCCATCACAGGCCATTGGGCATATTTACTGCTAGCTGGAGTTCCAGATCCTCAGCATCACTCAAATTCTGATGACCTTCTAAGAATGTTATCTGGCTTATGCTTTTCTCCAGATGTGTGAAAATGAGTGTGGGGAGAGGAAGTATAATTTTGTGGAATTGATTGAAAGAGTAGGGGCTATAAGGTGGATTCTCTTCAACTGATGCATTTTAGTTTTCTTTTTTAAGTTATATCAACAAAGGCATTAAGTTAGGGTTTTTTTGGTAGAATTTCTTTAAATCTAAATAAATTAATAAATAACCCAGAAGGAACAAGTACTGAGGGTGGAACTATTTAAGCTAAATCTATTAACTAATTAAAGTTCCTAGGGAAAACAAACCATGTAACACCAGGGGGACTGCACAAAAGATTATCTTGCAGTGTCAAGGCAAGAAAACATGACAATTCTTTTCTTATTGGTTTGTGAACTTCATATAATTTGTTAGAAGTTTGTATGGTCATATTTTTTCATGTTAAATGCTTCAGTCTCAGTGCTGTATTTCTTCTTAAAATATGACACAAAATTTTGTTACAACCCAGTTCTTATCAGTAGCCAAATAAAAAGCTAGTGCAGGGGTCGGCAATCTTTGCAGACCCCTGTGCCGGTCCTTCCTTCCCAACCCTCAGCGGGTCCCGGCAGCCCCCTCCACTGAAAAAATGTGGTGGCTGCCTGAAAATTCAGCAGTGGTCACGGCTAGAGTGGGAGCACTTCTCAGGCATGCCATGGAAAGAAGTCGCCCAGAGTGGCTCATCTTGGCAGTGTGTGTCTGGGGACAGGGGCCCCCAGGCATGCCAGGAAAAGAAAAGGTCCTTTCAGGGGTTCCCAGGCATGCTGCAGAAAGAAGCTGCCTGGAGTGGGTCCTTTCGGGAGCATCACATCGCAGAGAAAAGCCACTCTGTGCAGGTTTTTCTCTGTGTCACATAAGTATGGGGGATCCCCTGTGTTCCAGCTACACCCAAAGGAAGCTGCCCAGAATGGCTTTCAATGGCAGGAGTGGCAACTTCTGTGGTACTGCAGAGGGTGCTGCATGCCGCTCTGAATGGGTTTGAGTGCCACTGTTGGCACACGTGCCAGGGGTTGTCTCCCCCTGAGCTAGTGTGCACTTGCATGGGGGGGGGGGCGGGGGGGGGATAAAAGAAAACTGGTTACAAAACACTTTAGGTTTCCAAGAGGTTATTGTGAATAGTTAGTAAAATACAAATATATGAAAGCTACCTCAGTGAACAGCTTTTCAGTGGCATACAGATTGTTGCAAGATGGGAAAGTTCCATATGGAAAACTACATGATATAACACACATCTTTTTCTATTAATCTAATAAACGAATGAACTATATGACAGACTTCATCACTATTAACTAGATAACAGAGTTGTTTCAGTTTTCATTGAAACCTCAGTCATTACACATCTGATGAGTATGCTTCACTGTTTTGTTTTTCATGATAGGGGTTGGAGTGGGGGAATCGGGATAAGAGGACTGAAGGGGGCTGGGTGTGGAGGACGTTGGGGGTTGAAGGGGTGGAGTGAAGAAGGGGGAGCTGGGGTAGGGGTTAGGAGGGCTGGAGTGGGGATATGGGGGCAGGGAGTTTAGGGAATGGGGATTGGGGCTGAGGAGGACATGGGAAGGAGGGGTCTGAAGAGGGGCAGGAATTTTGGGGGCAGTCGCTGGGTTGGGGGAAGGGGCCCAGACCTGTTTGAAGGGGACCTGGAAATTTAAGAGGGTTCTGGGGCCTGCCAAATTATACTTTAACAGCTGACTGGATTGTAGAGGATAACTCTAATTTTACTACTGAGGAAGGGAGAATTCTTGCAGGAATGACTTTTTAAGGGTAGTCATCTTAAAAATACAAAGGTGGACCAGAATTGCTTTCCTTTATCCTTGTAGGGTAACTACCTCATTTTCTTTCTTTCACCCTTTGTCATTTTTCTTATACGTCTGTTTGTGATTTCACTCAGAATTTAAATGTCTCCACCATAATTGCCAGCATTTTAAACTTTTTTCCTGGAGGCTGTTTTCTGAAAAAGACAAGGTTTAGAAGCCTCCAAGCTCCTGAAGGGATGTGTGTCCTTTTTGCTGATTTTTAAATGAGGTGAATTGTATACATCTTAATTGTCAGGCATTCTGAACCTAAAAGCCTTTAGTCAGTCATTAAAAGTTTCCTCTGTTAGCAGAGTGAGGAAACTGTAGAAGTGAAATGAGAAACATCAGTTCCTATATTTGCTGCCCCATAGATTGTCTTGTGATGCTGTGTGACAGTTCACTGAATGGACACAACAGTGTTAACTTCTATGTAAAACAGCAGGGGAGATTCAGCAGCTGGATCAATTTGGAGACATATCCTCAATGCTTATCTGAACTTGCAGAGAACTCTCACCAGTGGAGATTCATGTGACCTTCCCAGATGCTGTTATTGTTCTGAAGACTGAGGGAGGATATGGTAGTCTTCTGCCCATTGATATATGTTGTGGGGAGAGCTCAGAACATGCTATTAGGTGAGTGAGACAAAATCCATTTACTTAGGAAACGGACCCAGAATCTATTAAATAGGGTGTGTGTATTTGGGAAAATAGTGTCAAGATGGATTTTATCTGGGGGAGGGCAGAACAGGTCTAGAGATATCTATGATGGGGACATTACTGATTTATTGTTGTGGCAATGCAACTTAATGTAGCATGATCTTGTGTGATGGTGATGCATGAAGCTTTCAACAGAGCTAGTAGGCTGAGTCCTCAGAGGAGTAGGAGCTGAGGAAATGTTTAAAGCTTTGTTGATTACCTTTGTCACTGTAAGACTATTGCAATGTGCTCTCAGTTGGGATAGATTGAAAAGCATCTTGGAAACAGGATCTAATGGGGAATGTGGCTGTTTTTTAAGTAATGCATCACATAGGGGATGCTTACACTAGCACTCTGACAATTACACTGGGTGAAGTTTAAGATGTTTGTTTCAGTCTATAAAGCCTTAAATTGTTTGGAACCTGTCCCTACTAGTAGTAAGCACCTCTGCTTTCACACTCTGCTATCACAATTAGGAGCAACATGAGCGCCTAAGCCAAATCTATCTAAAGGAGGAGCCTGTTGGCAAGTTTTACTTCAGGAATGGGCATTAGTTCTGGTTCTTGCTCATGCTGCTGTCCCCACCCCACCTTTTGCTTACAACAGTATGGACTTATTGGCCTTCTTGGTGTCTTTTAAATCTCTCTCTTTCATAGCTGTGTGAGGGGGAAATAAGAGTAGTGTCATTGTGTGCCGAGTTCTGTTGTGGATTTATTGCTTAGTGAGCAAATATTACTATGTATCATTTGGGTAGTCCAATTATATTTGACATGTATGCAGTGACTTTTATAGTTGGTCTGCCTTAAAAATTGGTAGACACACCTAAAAACAAAGATAAATGCTTAAACTTGTTACATGAATAAATACTTTAAATAATTGAAGGAAGGGTTCATAGATAATGAGATCTGTCTTAAGGGTATATAAGCTACTGTAGATCTTAAATCTGCAGACTCCTTAGTAAGGTTAGTGAAATTAAATCCCCAAAGAATTTCTTCTCTACAAAGTGGCTAGCATGGTTTATGTTTGGTGAATTAAAAGCTTCCTCTAATATGACATGGAGGCTAACTTCTAGGCAATATTTTACTTAACTGTAATTTCTATGTAACACAAATGGTACTTGTCATTGCAGGTATGGTTACAAAAGTATGGCTACCTTCCACCAACTGACCCCAGAATGTCGGTGTTGCGCTCTGCAGAGACCATGCAATCAGCTATAGCTGCCATGCAGCAGTTCTATGGCATTAATATGACAGGAAAAGTGGACAGGAACACTATTGAGTAAGTAATGGGCACTGAAGTGCTTTCAACTTTTATGTTTCAACAAAATAAAGTAGAACTGTAGGAACTTGAAAGTGCATGAACTGTAATGGCTGGGATTTTCAAATAATGCAACAGTCTCAGATGGGGAATGGAAAAATCTTTTCTCCCTGTGCTGTGATTCATAATGGCCAGTAGGCAAATTTACACTGTCAGCCACTGTCATTCTGAGTGTTATATTAGTGTACACAGCCCAATAGTGTGCAACATCATGATTTGAAATTTGTGTACAAAGGCATATAGCAATGCCCTAATAATAATAATAATAATAATAAACGGGAGTCCTGTGGTGCCTTAAAAATAGTAGGGCACAGTTGAGAACATAAACCTGAAAACTAACAAATGCACTGCTTTCTTGCCTTTTTTATGTTGGATTTTAATGGATTTTTTTTTAATTAGTTACTTTGTTTGAGTATTGAGGGAGGGGAAAAAACCTAGCACCATGGCAGTGTATCCACCAAAAACTGCATGCAAATGAATCTGCACTCCTATTCTAAATTAATAAAAAGCTTTTTGAAAAGAATTCTTGTCCCACTTAATGCCCTCCGCCCTAATGTGGCATCTGTTGTTGTTTTTTCCTTGGTAAAATAGCTGACAGAAATGATTTTTCAATCACTTAGTACTGTAGGAAAGAGTCTTGTACCTAAACTGCTGATGCCAAAGGATTGGAAAAATCATTGCATGCCACTAGCACATGCATTATTGCACTGAAAAACAATAAAGTAAAGCAATTTTTAGGGCAGCCCTTAGGGGAGGTGAGTGGGTCAGACATTCCTGGATTGAAGAATTTAAAAGGCTTTGTAACAGATTATGGAGTAAGAAGAGAAACAGAAAGTGTATGCTGCCTTGTGAGAAAGCCAAGTTTAGAAGCATGTTTTGGATTCAATATCCAGAGTGCTGATTACAGACCAGGTTCTTAGCAGACCTAAATTGACTGAGCTTTGTGCTGCACCCACAATGGTTTTTTTTGAAGCTGCGTTAGTAGTGGTTTTGAGGAGGCCATATATTTTGCTAGAAGGAAAATGATCTGTTGGGAGTTGGCAGCAAGGGAAGGATAGGAAGTGGCAAACCAGGGGAAAGATAGTGGTCATTTTCTACTACTGAATGTCAAGCAGCAGATACAAAGAGCTTCAGTCTCAAAGAAAAATATTTGTACATGTACAAAAATTTCAAAGTAAGATAAATTAAATTGGGCATGTTATCAAGAAAACTGGCAAGCCTGTCTTATTTCTCTGCCACATGATATGCAAGTCTTTTGTTTTCTCGTTTATACTTGATCACCTGCCTTCCTTAATGTAGGTATTAAAGCATGAAGTGCTTATTCATGTAGCATCTCTCCCTCTCTCTCTCAGGACTCTGCAATATTGTCTTTTTCTTCTAGGCACATGTAAACCATTTGGGATGGGTTCTGCATCTATTTATACTCTTGAATTTCCTGTGACTTAAAATGGATTATATGAGAGTAATTCAAAGGTAGAATCTGACCCATTGGACGTCTATACTGAGAGGAGGACACACAGTGGACCATAACTGTCTCTCAGTTACATCCTTTTGACCACTGAAATTAATGGAAACTCCATCTGTGTAATTTAGGACAGAATTAGACCTTTTAAATTATCCAGTTGTTGTAATATTTTGAGAGTCTGATCTTGAAAAAAAATATGTGACAATTTAACATTTCTTTCTTTGTAGATAATAAAATATTGGAAACCACCAGTCAACACTCACCTTACAAAATAAATACTCCAGTCAGGACCTTGTAGAAATACAGCTTGTTCTCATCTTGTTGCGGAGGGATTTACCTGTCTTTTTTACCCCCATGCATTGAGAAGAGAGTCTAGCATACCACTTAGTCATAAGAGGGCAAACAGTTAAAAGAAACTCATGCAGTTGCTTGGTAGGAACCAGTTTGGGAATATCAGCAGAGAAATATGCCGCAGTGGCATCATCAAAAATCTCTTGGGGACACCTTGTTGTTGTATCAAACAACAGATCCCCGAAGGAATATTTTGACAAGGAAAAATATTAGGGGTGCTTACTTGTCCTTTTTTACATGTCATTTTAATAATGACCTTCTTGGTGTATTTTGGTGTAATTTGTTTATTAAAGACATTGAAAAACTTGATAACGGTTTAACAGATTGGGTTTGAGGGGGTGGGGAAGAAGTGGAAAAGAAGGATCCTTTTAATGTCCTGCCAAAGAAGAAATGGTTGTATAAACACAAATACAATGATGAATCCAGTAAGAACGTGGTTTCACAATTGTATTAGTAATTTACATCATGATATCTATATATGGACAACCTCAGTCAATATTTTATACAAATAGTTTTAAAAAGTTAACTCATTTGATCACTTTTCTACTTTTTCACATCCCGAAGGTAAATTTACAAAAGTCAAATTCACTGGAGCAAGCTATGGGAAAAAGAGTAGCTAGGGCATTCTGCAATTATCTGCCATACATTTCTGCCAAAGTTGTATGAATTAAAACAAACGTGCCCTATAAAAATGCTTAAGTTTAGGTACTAGAGTAAGAATCATCTGCCCTAGTGAATGTATTATAGTTCATAGGTTGCTAAGTAACTACATGTAATGAAATGTTATGGTTAATAAAGTTCATGAAATACATGTTTTTTTCTTTTGTTCATGAAATATATTTTTTGAGTGAAATAATGAGAATGCTTCTAGTAATGCTTTTCTCAGGAGCCCTCTACAAGCATGTTTCTGGGGAAACAATTAGGATATGGCAGAGTTCCACTTCTGAGTGGCTTCTGTTGCTTTTATATTTATTGTCAGACTAATACTCAGATATAATAAAAAAAACAGTGCTTTGTTTTAGTAGTTGACAATGCACTTGATATGAAAACAACACATGAGGATCAGCCATGCATGATTTCTGACCTGAAGCCTTGAACTTGGCCCCTTGTTCCCTGTGAGTAAGAACTGCTATAGAGCCATCAAATTCAGACCCTGGCATGAAATGAAACATAATACATCACTGTCCTAAGACTCTTTCTGTCGACCGCGATGGAAGAGAACCCCATTCATCTTTCCTGACTCAGGGCCTGATCCAAAGACCACTGAAGTCAATGGCAAGACTTCCATTGACTAATGGACTTTAAATAAGAACCCTGTGGAAAATGATGTAATCCCTGGTGCCCTTGAGGTTGTGGTGGGAAGTAAATAATGTGTAAGAAAAGACTCTGTAGGAAAAAAGAGAAAAAAAATAGATTCAGGAACTTAAAAAGCAAACAAACAAACCTCAGTGAAGTGTAATTTTTTTCTTTTAAAAGATTAGATTCAGCAACTTAAACAAACAAACAAAAACCCCTCAATGAAATGTAATCTTCATCTTTACAACTCTCTCCCAGTTTTCCCTCTTCTTGTTTTGGTAGACAACTTTTTTCCTTCTTAAAACGACTGTCCAGTTCAGTCCTTTGTTTTTTTCTGAATAATATTGATATTGATGCTTGAGTACTTTTTCAACCTTAAAGCCTCAGCAGTTGAGGGGCAACTTGTAAATAGGGCTGGTCAGAAAGCAACAATTCCAATAGTGAAAAAAATGAAGTTTTGAAATTTGTTTTCATTCCACAACAGAACAAAAATACAACCGTTCAGAAATTTCCATGAAAAACCAAAAGAAAGAAAGAAAGAAAGAAAGACTTTTCCCCCATCACTATACGAATGCCTATGTCCCAGTAATTAGGGGACATACCTGCAATGTAAGTTTTTAGGTGTACTCTATTCACTTTGTAACAGAGACTTGACCCAGTGTCTTCCACAGTCCAGGGTCTTAATCACTGGAGTATAGACTCAGCCTTTATTACTTTTGCCTTTTATAGTTGTTCTATTTTGTATAAATTAAATATTCTTGCAGCCAGCATGAGAGAGACATGCTCACTGTCTAGGGAATTCTGGATATGTGAGATCCAGGTTCAAAACTCTGCTCAGAATCAGGCAAAACAGAGACTCCAAGTCAGGTGTCCTATAGCCTATGGGTACATTCACACACAGATTTTAAATCAAAATAATGCTGGTTATTTTGATTTAAAAAAGCTTTGGTCCACATGATGTTTTCTTGTTTTGAAATGATGAGCTTCATCATATCAAAACAAGGAAAGTTAGATCAATTCAATAAAACCTCATTTAAAATTGAAAAGATGCTTGGATTGCAACCATTATATCGAAATAACACAGTGTGGATGTGTTATTTTGATTTAACGGTTGTTTTGATTTAACACTTTTGCCCTTCTCCTTTCCAGGGTGCCTTTCTGTATTCATATATTGGGTGGGGCCATGGCCCTTTTAGGGGGCCATCTTGCCACACCTCCCACGGTGCCCCTCTCCTAAATTGAACTAGCAAGCCCTGTCCCTGGACATGCTAGTTCAGTTTGACTTTCTGGTGTGGACCTGTTAAATTGATTTAACTTAAATTGATTTAATGATTTTATAGCAATTTTATTAAACCAATTTAACTGCCCTGTGTGTGTACATAGCCTATGTGTGTGTCCTAACTAGTAACCTCTTGGCTTACCCAGGGAGCGCTCTCTTTCTCGCTCTTTCCGAATATTCAATCCTGCACTTGAGAAATATTTCCTGTGCAAGCTTTGTCAAAACAAGTATGTGTCTGTGCATAGATTTTGTTTCAATGAATTGGCACTTTCCATTTCAAAATTTACTCATAAAGTTGTTGACTAACCCTGCCTGTGAAGCACAGTTTAGTTGTCTAGTGCTCTGTATAGGATGAATAGTAATCACGGACATATTCAGCTCAAGGTCCTCTAGATTTCCAAAGTTAAGGTGGAATTTTATGAAATCTGGGCGATGCTCTGTTGTATTCTACTCTCATTTACTCTGGGTCTCACCCAAATGTAACTTCATTGCGGTTTCTTACTGTTTACACTGATGGACTGAGAGCAGAATTTGGTGTGCAGTATCCTGTGGCTACAGCAGATTTCACTCCCAAGTGCTGTCAATCTAGTACGTTTCTTGAGTGCTGAAATGACTTACAGTGATATTTTTGAAGGGTTGTTACTCAGGTTCTAAAGGTTTCTACAGGTTCAGACATAACATAAAAAATGAAAATATATTTGTAAAAAAAACCCCTCTATTCATAAATACAATTGTTCTTTTTTTATTGCTTGAGAGAATATTGTATTGTTGAAAGTCCATTTCTGTTTCTGTCAATTTATGCTGTTTAAATAGACCAGAAATATGTGTGTCAACATGGTTTGTAATTGTCAGTTCTCCCACTGATACATAAGGAGGCAGAAGGAAGAAATATATTCAAAATACACAAATGTAATGGCAATCAGTGGTGTTATCCATGTGAAGTTCCTCTGCAATCAATGGGAGGTTAGATTAATGTTAATGTATGTCAGTTGTTTTAAAAATAAAAAGACCAAGAGGGACTTGTATATCATAAAGTGTTTGTAACCTGTATTTCATCTTGTGATAAAGATGATACATACTGGTTTGTATTTGGATTGGATGGGATAATGGTCATTGAAGTTTCAAGAAGTCACTTAAAACTTTGGAGTACCAAATATAGCTGAGGTGAGGGCTATGATTTAAGAATTACTTTAAAAAAAAGATATAATAAATCATGGTGCCTGGGATTGTAGTAATTATTTAGTTTGTAAAATCCTATGGTGATATGATACAATTTTGAAATTTGATTTCTATTTGCTACTACTTGGTCTTATCTTTAATACAAAATCCTTCACTTGAGCAGAAGCCTTTTGCAATGCTAATAAAATTCTCTACAAGAATATTGAAACTTTGACTTAACTTTCTAGTTCATTCAGTAGTAGCTCAGAAGAATCATTTTTCACATTAGAGCTTTGGATATTTACAGACTTCATCTGGGCCTATGTCTTCCAGGTGAGAAAAGCCTGTTGTTAAACACTGATTTACATCAGTTAAGATGACTGATTTAAAATTGGGCATTTTTTATAGGACAAATTTAACTGATTTAAATATAGCAACTTAAATTTGGAAGTAGTTTCTTAATATGTACTAGAGCCCAATCTTTTTCTGTGCAGTGTTTCTAACAAAATATAATAGTTCTGTGTTTTTGCTTTATTCCTTGCTTCTTTCATTTGATGTAGTGATATCACCTTAAGGTGAGAAAACTTGTCCCTTGTTACTTGTGTGTCTGCTTTTTGCAGTATATGTGTTTATGTTTTACTTTACATAATGTAAATATATCCTATAATTTAAATGCATGGTAACTGCATGTCGATCTAACATCTACTCAGAATAAGTTTTAGTGACAGGATATGTCTAAAATCTTGCAAAACTCTGAGCCATTTTTTTTTATCTGATTTACTAAGATGTAAATTGAAGGAAATTGAGAAGAATGGCACTACTCTTTTTTTTTTTCCCACTCTTATAACAGAAATTTGAGTCTGGCCCTCTGTTGTTATTTTATTATTAGAACAGATTTTAGCTGGCAATCATAATATATCCTTGCAAATTACTGACATCTGCTTTGCATGCACTGAATTTGTTAAAGTCATGTGAAACCAGCTATAATGCAGAAGAATATTTTAGCATCTGGGGCAAAGTAAAGGATTATAGATTGTGTATCTGTTTTTGTAGAGACTACTGAAAGAAGGTTTTATTCCTTTTGAAAGCATTTATAATAATCAACTATTTCACATCTGAGACATGAAGATTAGATTTAAAAAAAATTAGATTAGTTAGGTTTGTAGATTAGTTAGATTAGATTTTTAGATTAGTTAGATTTTTAAAAAATAAGTTATTTTTCTGTAATTTGTCTATAATAGTTGTTTATAAGTGTAATAACTAAACTTCAGGCTTATTTGCCTGAAGCTCGTCACTTAAAGTCTTATTTATGCACCTAAATACATGGCAATGCCTTCCTCTGAAGATTAAGCTATTGTTTAGGTGCTTACTACTTGTTTAGGTTCCATACTGTAAGTTGGCCAAATTTGAAAATTTTGGTTCTAGTACTTATGCTACATTATGGAGACATCACCAGTTAAGTCCTTTGGAAAGACAGACCTGGCCCTCCAAACTTCACTGATGTGTGTAAGCCTTGTATATGCTTCCTTGACTGGAGGATCATGGAGATGTATGTACATATCAAGCATTATGCAAACTGCAAAGCACAAAGACAAATGCAGAGTACTCCACTTAGGACAGAACAATCGGTCACACACATACAAAATGGGCAATGAGTGCTGAGGAAGGAGTACTATGGAAAGGGATCTGGGTGTCATAGTGGACAACAAGGGAGGTTTAGGTTGGACATTAGGGCAAAAAATCCATTTACCACCGGCATAAGTGGCCTAGTGACGTTGTGGAATCTCCATCACTGGAAATTTTTAAGAGTAGGTTAGGTTAGATAACACCTGACAGGAATAGTTTTAAGGTGGTATTTGGTCCTGCCATGAGTTCAGTTCTGTTCTGTGATTCTGTGATTATGTAGAGATGATACAGATGTCTCCATTATGTGGTAAAAAGCATAACAGCTAACATTTTCAAATTTAGCTGCTTAAGGTTAAGCAGTTAATTTTATGTGTGCTGACATGCATAGACTGGACTCTGTGTGTGTAAATGTCTAAAATAAGGAAATCAGTGTGACTTGTTTTAGAGGGGGTATCATATGACATGTTCATTTCTTTAAACATTCAGCTGATCTGCCATACAACTTGCATCATATTAATGGGCATTAAAATTTGAATGTACACCTAATTCCTTGAGTAAACACTGAAAAGTTGCATCACTTGCACTATTAATCTTCTGTCTGCAGTTTGTAAGACACAATCTGTTTTCTTTCCCAGTCCAGTGGTTTCATTGGAACACATATTTATAAAATGCTTCTTATCACAATAGCATGCACTGTTCCACTGTGAAAAACCCAAAAACCTTTTCTTTATCTCTATCAATTGAATTGACCTAAGAGGTTCTGTAGGACAAATGAAAGTTTGCCTTTTATCTCTGTGTGTGAGGACTGATATAGTAAAGGTTATTTAACTATTAATTGGATGATGTATATGGTGATTTATCTGCCAGCTGATCAAGTCAGTGGGAACTTAATTGTGCATATGTATATATGTGTAAATACAGTACACATTGTATACAGCTAAATGCAATTTATGGAAAAGGTGGTTAAATTCTTGCTGAAATGAAAGTCTGTTCTATAAGCTGATCAGAATACAGCTTTTCTGTAATTCTATAGTAAGTAATATAGTATCAGAAAGCAGCAGATAAAACTACAGCATCAGCATCATTATTTGGCATAATAGAAATCAGGTAAATGGAATAGAAAGTTCCCATAGGATAAATGTCTTCCAGTTGGAAAATACATGTTTTGATATGTATATGGCAACACTAGATAATTATTTTGGGAGTGTTTGAGTTCAATTGCATAATCTCTTTGGTCTGGATTCTGTTACCCTTATTCATGTAAATAACCCCTTATTATGCAAGTAAGAAACCATTCATTTAGCTACAGTACAGACATCAGAATCTGTCTTCTTGACATCTAAGTCCACCATTAAACCAAGTCAAAAGAACTCTGAAATACATTTCTGAAAACATAAAATATTAAGTAAACATTTTCCAGAGAAACACTAGTGCTTCTTAAACACACTTTCATATTGCTCTCTGTTTTGCAGCAATTGGCACAAACTAATTGAACCCTTATGAGACAGGCAAAATGAATCAGGACCTCTGAAGTTAATGCTTTACAGTGCATTTAACATTTTCAGGCAAATTATTGAGTTTGAGAGGCTGCATTTATTATTGAGGGTGACTACTGTTCCTAATATAGAGAGTCTGTCAAATATTTAATGAGGAGCTCAATGACATAAATACTTTAACAGTTCCAAAGTCTTGAGTTAAATACTTGTGTGTTTTTGGAGCAGACCGTTTGATGAAATGAACTCAGACTTGTGCAAGCATAAAGACACTGTGACAGAAAGGAGTATAAAATGAAAAATAAATATTAAACAATCAATTCTTTGCCTAAATCTTCATCTAAATATTGTAACCTCACCTGTAGTAAGTAATCCTATAATGCAGATCCTGTTTATCTCATTAGAGCCAGAATAAATTATTAATGCTAAAAGACTCAGCCATATGAGAGATGCCACAGTATTATTAAGCAGGAAATGAATGGAATGAAATTTTTGAAAATAATAGGCAGATGAATTTGTATTTGAATCTCATGGGACATGATGAAGCTTTGATGCCCCATATTATTCTTCCTCCCAACAACAAAAGATGTTTAAACATGTGACATATATTTGTTTACTGTGAGTAAATGTAAAAGTTAAAAAATGTTTAACTTACAAGAGGCATTGATATTGCCATCTGTTCAATAAGTCTGTTTCAATTTGCATTCTGGCCTGAGAATAGCTGATACAGTAACTGTGAAATACCTTTTTTTTTCAGTTGGATGAAGAAGCCTCGATGTGGTGTGCCTGACCAGACAAGAGGTAGCTCCAAATTTAACATTCGCCGAAAACGATATGCATTAACAGGACAGAAGTGGCAACACAAACATATCACTTACAGGTACAAAAAAAAATTGCTAGACCTTTCAGAGATGTCATTGGCCATTTTCTTAAAGCAAATATTCGTAAGACACTATTTTCTCAGTGTGTACTATGCATTGTCAAAGTGTTGATGTGTATTATGAAAATACTGATTTCAGTATCCCTGGAGTAAGTACTCACACACTGAAAAAGCAATGAATGATTTTTTTTTTTAATTTAAATTGTCTGCATTTAAACAGAATTTTCTTTGAAGCCTGCAGCATCAAATTAACCTTCAATATCCTCCTAACTGTACCTTTCAACCCCCCTGGCAACTTCTCAGGGAAAGTCACTTTGAATGAAGGAAAAGTCTAATGAAATTGGGACTCTAATTTAAATATGCAAATTAGGCCATTGAAGGGAGTCAGTTCCTGCAAATGTAGGTGCCTCCAGGTCTATTTCAAAATGTAAATGAATTTGATTAAATTTTTGGTGAGTCAGTAACACAGCCATCTCATGCTACACAGTAATAAGCATGGGGAAACTTATGTATGAGCGAAACTCTGGACCTGATCTGCAGTTTGCCAGACATGTTGTATGCTATATCAATTTAGACTTTGGTTTGGCAAATGAAATATATTATGCAAAAATATGTACCTGCTATAGTGTAGTCAGCCTGAAAAATGTTATCAGGCAAAAAAAATTGTCAGCAAAGTAGAGAATTTTATATAGTTCCTTGGAAATTTAGCATAATTTCTCCAGGGGATCCACTGTGGGGATCCATGGCGGCATTGAATATTCTCTAAGACAAAAGCATCCTAAAAGTCACTGACCAGTTATTTACAATTGCCTGATGCATAGATTTTTAAAGTCATAATAGATCTTTGTGATGATTTCACTTGAACTCCTGCATAATATGGGAAATGGAATTTAATCCAATAATTCCTGTATCAATCCAACACTTTCTGGTTGAGCGACAGCATGCTTTTGTGAAAGACATCCTATTTTAATTTAATGACCTCAAATAATCTCAATGAGTTGTTTCAGTGTTTAAGTGTTCTTCCTGTTACTGCTGTAACATACAGTATTCTGGACTATGTGAAGTGAAGGTGCTCGGAACCTACCAACAATATGTCCAAATATATTATTTTACATTTATTAATGTCTTAATCTAGGGATTTAAGTGAAAGGCATGTGTGTGTTTATTAACATTCTTCTTCATTGTTACCTCACATGCAGGAACCTGATTCTGCACCCGAGTACACCATTTTTATGACACTGTTAGTCAAGCTCCTGAAATATCATTAGAAGTCCTTAATTATAAAAACAGTACATAGTTAAAGGTGGCTCCTAATGTTAATCTGTTTGGTACTTCCTTAGTAACTTTTCTGTCTTGAAGAATTTATGACTGTTCTTTGTTTCCTGCCCTTTTTTGCAAAATTTTCACTTGCTGTGTAATCTTCTCACATGCTTCTGCAATTTAACTTTAACCTCCCACATCAAACCTTGCGAGAAGTATTCAAAAAGTGAAGATATAATTTCAACATGTCACAATTAGAAGCAAGCACTTGTTTTCTTTCAAAGGAAATCAGCAAGAGCTCACAGAACTTACTTGCTATAGATTGGACATTGAAAGGCATTTAGCTTTTGGGAGTTTTACCATTGACTTCAGTGGGTGCAGAATGAGGCCATCATCCTTTCCTAGACATCTAAAAACACTGTATTCGAAATCTGGGGCATTGTTTGAACTATCTGTGCTCAAAAGATTTTTTGGGGTGGGAGGGGGGATAGGGTCCACATTGTGCTAACATGGGTTTCTTCATGAGATCCACATGAATCAGAACTGCACTGGTTCTAATGCTAAAAGGACTTTAGGGTATGTCCACACATCTTTTTTATTTCAAAACAACATTAGTTGTTTCAAAATAAAAAAGACTATGTCCACATGATACTTTCCTGTTTCGAAATGACAGAGCTCATCGTTTCAAAACAAGAGCAGTCGTTTCGAAACAGCTTAAACCACTTTTGTTTTGAAATGAAGGTTATTTTGAAGCCAGTGGTTTTCAAAATAACGCTGTTGGGACATGCTATTTCGAAATAATGGTTGTTTCAAAATAACTATTGACCTTCCTCCCAGGGTGCTGGGCACCCCCCCTCAGCACCCTGGCCAGGGAGCCCTCAGCACCTTGACCAGGGTGATGAGGGAAGAGCACGGCGGGCTATGGGGGGCTGCCCCAAGCCCGCCAGCGGGGAATCCTGCAGCAGGGAGCCCAGCACCCCCCTTTTCCCGCCGTAGGGCTTCGGCTGGTGGCGGGAGAAGGGGGGCGCAGGGCTCCCTGCCATGGGGCTTGCAGCAGAAGCCCTGCGGCAGGAGAAGGGGGGTGCGGTGCTCCCTGCCGCGGGGCTTGCAGCAGAAGCCCCGCGGTAGGAGAAGGGGGCGCCTCCGCTCCTGCACCCCCAGCCCTGGGGCAACCAGGACTGCGGGGAAAGTGGGGTGCCCCTGTTCCCTGCCGCGGGGCTCAGGAGCAGCCCCTGCACGGGAAAAGCTGCGCTAGACCCCCCGCCAGCTAGGGAAGCCCCTACCCTGGGGGGCTGGGTGGAGCCACTGCAGGGGCTCCTGCCAGCCCACAAGGGCTAGGAGCACCCCTAGCAGGCAGGGGATCTAGCAGCTGCGGCTCCTGCTGACTGCTGGGAGATCTCTGCCCTTGGGGGCTTTTTCCCCTGCCTGGCTCTCCAGGTGAGAGCCAGGCAGGCGATTCAATGGCAACATGGCTGGCAGGGAGGCCATGTTGCCACACCTCCCAGGGTGCCCCTGTACTGAAGCGAAATAGCATGTCCACACAGAGGACATGCTATTTCGCTTTGAGGTGTTACCTTATTTCGAACTAAAAATTTTTTAGTTCGAAATAGGTCATTTCGAAATAAGGCTTTTATTTCAAAATAAGTCATTTTGAAATGACTTATTTCGAAATAAACCTTTCCGTGTGGATATGGCCTTAGAGATACAGACTGCATTCTCCTTTGTTAACTTTTTGGCTAGTGCTTTCTCAAATATATCTTCAGGTGCTGTTTTTAGATCAAATATTTCTGATTTAAAAAAAATAACACATTTGTAATAGTAAAATATAATTGAGATGGTATGTACTTACATAGAATTATAGAGATAGGGTTTCGCAAGAACCTTGAGTGGTCATCTAATCCAGCCCAATGAGGCAAGGCCAAGGATACCTAGATCACCCTGGGCAGGTTTTTCCAACCTGTTGTTAAAAACCTCCATTGCTGGTGATTCCACAGTCTCCTTTGGAAGCCTTTACCAGGGCTTAAATATCATAGACTCATAGGGTTGGAAGGGACCTCATTAGGTCTTCTAGTCCAATCCCATGCCAAAAAAGCAGGACCACTCTCACTAAATTATTCCAGCCAGGGTTTTGTCTAACCAAGCCTTAACAAAGATGGAGATTCCACCACTTCCCTAGATAGCCCATTCCAGAGCTTCACCCCTGCAGTTAGAAAGTTTCCTGAGTTTCCTGATCACAAACGTATATCTTCGCTGCTGCAGAGTAATCGCCATTAGCTCTTGTGGACATGGAGATCAGCTGGTCACTGTCCTCTTCATAACAGCACTTAATACATTAGAAGACTGATATCACTTCTCATGGTCTTCTTTTCTCAAGAGTAAATGTGTCCCGTTTTTTGTTTTTTTTTTAATGTTTCCTCATAGGTCAGATTTGCTAACCCTTTTATCTTTTTTTGCTGTCTTCTAGATTCTATCCAGTTTGTCCACAACTTTTGTAAAGTCCAGTGCCCAAAACTGGACAAGGTACTCCTGCTGATGCTGCACCAGTGCCAAGTAAAATAGGACATTTAGGTCCTGTGTCTTACATATGACACTTCTGTTAATACACCCTGGGTGATACTAGCCTTTTTTGCAGCATCACATTGTTTGTGTATGTTCAGTAACAATATACCCCTTGGTGCTTTTCAGCACCAACTACTCAGTTGTTTCACATTTGTAATTTTGCATTTGATTTTGCATTCCTAAATATAGTACTTTTCACTTGTCTTTTGGATTTCATCTTGTTGATTCAGACTAATTCAATAATTTGTCAAGGTCCTCTTGGATTCTAATCCTGTCATCCAAAGTGCTACCAACCCCTCCCAGCTTGGTGTCATATGCAAATCTAATAAGCATAATCTTCACATCTTCACTCCATTATCCAATTCATTAATGAAAATATTGACTAAAGCTCAACCCAGTTCAGTTTCTATAGGGGTTATATGGCTTATGTCCTGTAATATATTGTGTGTCCCTCTCTAGTGGCAGTTCGACCATATGGAGATTGATGACCGTGCTGCAGTCTTGACTAGGAGAGATGTGTGTTTCACTTCACGCACTGAAAGACCTATTCATTAAGCTCCAGACATCCCAGATTTGGTCCCAGCTACTGCAGACTAGGGTCTGTTGGTGTTACAGTCTTGTGAGTTGTTAAAAGTGTGTGAGAAGCTGCAAAGTACTGCCTCCTTATTCTCAAACCCACAGCAAAGGCATGGTTAATTTTGCCTTGTACATAATATTAATGCATATTGTATTCGTAGTTCTTTGTTTTGGTACCATATTTAGAGATATGCATTCAGCACTTGGAAGGATTTTATGCAAAAGAGAAATTTGTGGACTGAAATATGATAAGCGTGTTAGCTGATTGGGGAGTATGTGTTTAAAAGACAGGGCCTTCAGTATGGAAAAACTATTTTCCCATTCCAAAGCAAGAAGGAGAAAAATGTGGTACAACACTGTGTTTGAGGCCATCATATAATCAGTGATTGAATGAGTATAATACTGAGTGAGGGAAGAAGTCTGTGGTACTTACTAAAGGAATTGTTTTAAAAAATAAAATGTTCGGTTCAGATGAAGACTTTATGAGCTTGTCACAATAACAGCCTCCTCTGATGGCTTCAGAAAACAAACCATTAAATTTTTTAACAAGATACGATGATGTGAATCAATGGGAATAAAACTTCCATCTTTACAACAACAGATGCCAAGGTGGGTTATGTTAGAAAAAAAATTGGGAAATTATTGACTGTAAAATTTCCATAATCAGAAAGATAATCTTTCTGTTCCTAATTTGAACTCTATACTAGTAGTCAGGCAAAGAGGAATCTGCAAAGAGACCTAGCCTGTAGAAATTTTTTTAGAAATGAAGTTGCAATATGCTAATCATAAGGTAAAGATATATCTTGGATCAAGTCTGTTACATAAAATTCAGAACTACTTTAAAGCAAGGTTACTTGCTATAAATTTAATATATCAAAAGCCATTTTGCAGCTCAGTTTTGTATTCCTGAGTTTAAACAGTTTTTGATTATTCTGAAATATATATTGTTCAGTTCATAGACTCAAAACTACAATGGTCAAAAGGGACCATTATGATCATCTTGTCTGCACAACCATTATGATCATTATGACCATTATGATCATTTAGTCTGCACAACGCAAGCCACAGAACTTCAGCCACCTATTCTGTAATAGACCGCTGACCTAAGACTGAGTTATTGAAGTCCTCAAATAATGAGTTAAAGACTTCAAGGTATAGAGAATCTTCATGGTTTATTTAACTGATGTAGATGGTGAAGCATGTCATTTAAAGTCCATTAAGTCAATGGTCGTTTCCACTGATTTCACTGGACACTGCATCAGATCCTGGATGGGTGACCCTCTTCTCTGTCACCAATCCAGATTAATTTATTTCTATGTCTGCTCAGAGTATAGTGAGAGTAAAGAATTTATGCTGGACAATGATAATATTTAATGCCAGTTGTGAAATATCCTGTGCCAGGGAAATTCTCATCTGGCCAGTTAGCAACAGATTCTGCTACTTTGGATTGCCTAAGTAGTTCTGAGTATCTGAGTATCTTCAGGTAACACTGTTTCAATAAAAGAGGCTATAAGGCTTCAACTCTCTGAAAAAGCAAAAGTTCCATAAATGGCAGCTGACCCACCAGAAAATATCATGTATTTTGAATTTGCGTGGAAACAGATTGCACTAAAATGTACAAAGCATAGATACATGAATTTACTGAAGATGATTGAAGAGGGACTAACATCTATACATTAATTTTTAATATAAACCATCAACAACAGACAGTAAAGATAAACTCTGCATTGTTTTTGTTAAACAATTCAATTCATACTATTATACATAACTGAATTAAATTCAATAGCAATTATTTAATTAAATTTAAAATATTTAGTTACTATTTGATAATTATTACCAATTAATATCATTATTGAGTTCAATATATAATAACTGTATTAATTCAATAATTTGATTATTGAATTCAGTTATATAAATAATATAGTTATATAATTCAATTCATAATATTTCAGACTCCCAAGGAAAAAAAAGTAGGTCATGCTGTGAACATCTTTTCTTAAAAATGATGAAAAGAAGATAATGATGGGAAATATTAACCACTGATGATATTTTTAGAGATCTTGAGTGCTGAAATTAGTTGGAGTTATGATGACTTGTTAAGTACTCCTTCGATATACGCATGATGGGGAGAACTCTGAGCAGGGCTGGCTCATTACCTGTAATTACCTAACCTAAAGAGGGGCCCTGGATTGCAGCCCTGAAAAATCTGCATTGATCTGGCTCTACTAGGCTCTCACTACCCTGCAAAAATCCAGCCCTGCCGGAGGTCTGGGAGGACACTGGGAGGGGCTTGGCCAGTGCTAGGGGGAGGACAGGGCTTTGGGACCATAGCTTGTTCTCCATGGCACTGTTGCCTCACCCCTTAGCCAGCCGGTGTGCCCCAGGGTTCATGGCAGGTGGGCCAGTGAACACTGTGTTCTAGGGCCAGGTGTGGGCTTTGGCATCACCGTCCAGGACCCATAGTGCTGTTAAGCTGCTGCCGGCCTCCCATAGCTCAGGCTGGTCTAGTTGGGCCCCCAGTGGTAGTGGCCCCACAGTGCTTCATGCTCTGGAGAGCCACGCCAGAGGCTGCCCCATGCATCAGCCATCCTGTCGCCAGCCCTGGAGCACAGCATCCACCAGCTGGTCATTCCTGCCTGCAGGGGCCAACCAGCTGACCAGGGGTCGGGCGACAGTGCTGCAGAGCACAGCCTCTGGCTCCAGCACCCTCGAGTACTGTCCTGCCCCCAGACTGGCTGTCATGGTGGGGGGGAGGATTGGCACCCCAGGCCGTGGGGGGGCACAAAGGTGGGGGCCAGGGCCTTAGGCCAGGGGAGGCAAATAAGTGGGTGGCTCTCAGTTATTACAGAGAATTCCTGTGCATGTGCCTGGCTGTGAGTCTTTACCCACATGCTTAGGGTCTAACTGTTCATCATATTTGGGGTCAGAAAAAAGTTTTTCTTTCAGCCAGATTGGTAGAGATGGGATTTTTTTGTCTTCCTCTGCATCTTGGGACACAGGTGACTTACAGGTTTAAACTAGTGTAAACAGTGAATTTTCTGTAATTTGGAGACTTTAACCATAGTTTAAGGACTTCAGTAACTCAGCCAGAGGGTAGGCAGCTGTTACAGGAGTGGATGGGTGAGGTTCTATGGCATGCAGTGTGCAGGAGATAGACGATTATGATGGCTCCTTTTGACCTTAAAGTCTATGAGTCTGTTTCCCATAAACAACCAGCTGTATCTCAGGTGTATTCGTTTATATCCCAGTATTATTTTTCAAACTTGCTAAACACATGTAGGGTATAGTACCACATCACATAATCACATAACTGTTGCATGGACATATTAATTGTTATTTGGTGACAGGTTGAGGGCACCTCACTTGAAACCATTGGGACTACTTGAATAAGTGCTCACTAATGTGAGCAAGGGCTTCACAGTCCAGTCCTACATATTTGCAGTTATGTATTTTATTCTGTCACTGAGCATACACTGTGTATAATATAGAAAAGGAGTTTAGAGATGCACTATTGAGTAATGATGTTTCCATATATGGAAAAAATGATTAAGAACATGCAAGGGAGGATGTGGAACTTCGTACATGGCTTAGAAGATTTTCTCTGAAGCAGAAATATGCAGTACTCAGAAAATGCCTATTTTCTAGTAGTTTGGGGTCATGAAATTTCATGTGGGCACATAAACAGATCTTCAAACATTTTGGAACTCTTACATCCTTTGAAACTGATTATGCATTCTAGACACAACTATGATGTAACAAAAATACGTTCTGGGTCTAGATGAGCAAACTAACTTTCTTGTGACTTTCTAAGATCTAGCTTTATATGTTAAAGCTGTAGTGATCTTTGGCTATGCCTACATTGTGAAAGCTAAGTCAACTTTATTAAGTCGACTTAATAAAGTCTACTTAAAGTCAATTTCAAAAGGGATATCCGTGTTAGTCTAGTCCAGTAAAAAAACAACAAGGAGTTGTGTGGCACTTTAAGACTAACAGATTTATTTTTTGCATGAGCTTTCGTGGGAGAAGATCCCACTTCCTCAGATGCTTCGAAGATGGGAATGAAACTAAATGCAAAGGGGTGAAAACATAGGATCAGGTCATAAAGTAACAGCAAATCAGAGCAGTTTACAGGCTCAAACCATGGGAAGCCTGAACTTTAAGTAGACCTTATTAAGTCGACTTAGTGAGTACACACTACCCTAAGTTAACTTTATAAAGACGACTTTAAATGGGTGTCCTGGCTTAATTCGACTTAATAAAGTAAAATTAATGGTCCCACTGCACAAAGTCAACTTTATTAAGTTGACTTAGTTAGTCCACTTAAAGTCGACTTTATTGCCCTACAGTGTAGGCAGGGCTCTGCTTAAGTCGACTTAATGGCCCTTAAGTCGACTTAAACACATAGTGTAGACGTACCATTTTACAGCTACAGATGCCTGTAAGGATAAGCTTTGTTCATTGTTGCCACAGCCCATGGCACTATTACTTCAGACTCTAAATGCAAAAGCATGTCAAGACTCCAGAAACAAGATCTATAACAGAAATACTAACTATTCTCTGTAGAAAAACTTCCATGAATTATTGCACCACCTTTAGCCCTGCTCCTTAGGAGCTAATGGGATTACAATGAGAAGGCCCCTGGTGTTAAGCAGTATTAATATTCAGTAGTAAATGTTGTTGTAGGATCAACCCTTATTTGTATTGGAACTTGCCTCCAGTACACTGGTAAGTGTTTAGTTACATAAATAACCCCATGGAAGCCAGTAAACTACTCACATGATTAAGCACTCATCAACATGAGAGCAGGATGCACAATCAGACCATATATGACTCTTTACTAGATAAAAATACAGTCCAAAAAAGTGAGAGTTTCCAAAACCCTTTTTGAAATTCTGGTCACTGTTTCAGTTTATAGTTAATGAGTTTAAATGTAATGTTTTCCCTGTTAGTGGAGGCTGAATTTTAGTATATCCCGACTGGGACATGGATCGTAGCACAGGAAGTAAGATTGAAAGAATCAGCATGCCACTAAAATGCTTTGCAAATCAGAGCATTTAAAAATTTGACATTGTTTTCTCCAAAATAAAAAAAAAATGTAATATGCTGTACAAAAATTTTAAAGTTTTGGTTTTCAGTGTATTTTAAATGGAAAGGCTAATTCTTTCTGGCCCATTTTGCATCTAATTACTGAGATGACATTTGCTGTTGGATTCTTTATTTCTGTTTTGTTTTATTTAAGACAGTGGTATTTTAATGTCCTGTTCTGTATCCCTCTCTGTATTTTGCTCAGTGCTTACTTAGGCAGACTCACTCTAAAGTCACTGAGATGTTTAAAGTCAGTGGAGATTTTGTCTGTGAAGACAAGTGAAAACTGAGTAGGACCTCATGATTTGTTCTTTTGTAATTACTTTTTTCTGTAATGATTAAATTATACCTCTATTCCTTATTCTTTAAATTGCAACAACTAGGTAATTGCGTTGAACTCCATGGCTCACTTTGAGCTCCAGGTCTTCCAGCAGAGCTATGCCTCTGTCTCCAGATCCCTTTTGTTTTGGCTCTTCTGTTTATCAAGCCATTCTTCCTCTGTCTATAGAAAAAACCTTCTTTGCAAACTTCTCCTTTATGGAGTTTTCCTTCTGAGTGGAGGAATGGACAGCCCACCACACTCTTCTGTTACATTGGGTGTGTCACTGGCCTTTGCTGCCCAATTTGTGAGAGAAGTAAGTGAGCAGGTCTGTGGCAGAGCTCCCTGCACTGCTGCACAGATGGTGACTTCTCAGCCATATTGCACCCTTCAGGTGCAAGGTGCAGGTAAGGTTGTGGTCCTGGTGAGGCAGAACACAGTCCTGGATGAGACTGTCTGCTTTGCTCTGTACTTTGTGCCAATAGGGATTGTGTGTTACTGGCCTTATGACAACACAGGGAGTCTCTGCAGCCCTTTTGTCATAATAGTGAGTGAACAAGGTAGAGCCATAGTCTATACTTGCCACACTTCTCAGCGGCAGTTGATGGGAGGTATGCAAGGTATGTAAAATACCGTGCATATTTCCCAGTGACTTACTAAGAGCTCCCTACACCCTTCACTAAGTTGACTGGAAATACCTTCTGGTTGGCTTACAGCAACTCCAGTTCCAATACCTGAGTTGCTGTGGTGATTTCTGGATTGATTGAGCACATCTACACAGACCTTTCACTCAAACATGCCACCAACAGTATAGACTTACCCAGAGTACAGAGACCCCAGGGCAGGACTGTGAGAAAGAAGAGGATGAGTCCCCAGTTGTATCAGAAGCTCTTGCCACCTTGATTATCCAAACTCCTGATTAGCTGAATAAAAATCATACCCCCATGCAGTTTGGGTAATTGGGAGCATATTATACAGTACTGGCAGAAATTTCTAGTGTTGACTCAGAGATGCCACAGTACTGGGCACAGTATAAGAATCTGATTAGAATATCTATCAGTTCCAAAGTGCTGATTAAACACAACTCTTCTACCTTACAGTATATTGGTTGCCCAAAATCTAATTTAGTAATAAGTAAAGAAGAAAATGTTTCCTCTTTACCACAGCCTTCTGTAAAGTCAGGTGATTTCATCTAATGGTTGCCTGCATTTGTAAAACACCAGGTCTTACTTCTTTGATGATTACCTGCCTTAGTAATCCTGAAATAATAAAATATTGGATAGTAGGTTCATGATCTAATTTAAAAGTATTATTTTTAAGTTTTACACATTTTAAATGAGCCAGTCAGTTACTAATTTCAGAGTTCTTAGAACATCTGCTGAAAGAATTTGTCTCTAATGTCTTTTCCTACTCTTGACTTTGGATCATGGAAATCTTCTCTTTAGTGGTTCCTCTTTCTCATTTTAATGAGCTATCCCGGGAAAAGAAAAGGCAAACAAATTATTGTTCTTGCCCAGTATGGCAACACTATGTTCCTTTTTAATGTGATTTATGAAATAAAATCACAAACTGTATCTCTGATTCAGATTTCGTCTCTTGATGCTGTAACTGTGTAAGTCAAAATGACACTTTACTTGAAAAAGGATTTAGGTTACAAAGAATTAGCAAAATGTCTCTAGAAAGACTTAAGCTAAGACTTAACCCAAACCAGTGAGAGATTAATGAAGTAACCTGATAGAGCATGTCTCAGGAGAAACAGTGGCACAAAATGAAATCTATATTTGACCAGAGGCAACTCATTCATTTTAATAAGACCAGCAATGAGTCAGAAGAAGCAACAATGAATGTTCAGGTCAGTTTAGCTTTCGTTAGCAGAACCAATGAGAAGATAAGGTTTTAACAAGTTATCCAGATTTAGTCTTTGTTTTAATTTCATTGTAGGTTAACCTTTTCATCTAAGATATACATCTGGAATTTGTTGTTTACTTATGTCGGATTGCTAAGTAGAACTTTTTCAACATTCAGACAAATGTCTCACCACCCATTATCTGTTTATGCTTTTCATTTCTTTAGAATAGAATTTTCCAACCTATCGGTTGCAACTCTCAAAGCAAATCTGTCTGTAGAGGTCTATGGGTAGTGTTATGGGGAATTCAAATAAAAAAAATAAATCTTTAGGAGGGAAATCTATAAATTCAAAATGATCTTTAAAGATTTATGCATCACTTCAGCCATGTGTAACTTGTGTAACTTGAGAACTCTACCTGGTGGTCCAGTGAGACCAATACAACAGCTCACTATGATTCTATGTCAATAAAATTAGCATAATAAAATTATTAAATCTGTTATACTGAATTTACCTTAGGTATAGTAGCACATATTCTACTAACATATTTTTCTCATTATGTACAATGTAAAGAACAAGCATCCATGCCAAGTATGATAGCAAATACAGAGAATCAGAGAAACTGGAAGGGAACATGAGAGATCATTGAGTCCTGCCAAGTACCCTCTTAAACCATCCCTGACAGGTGCTTGTCTAACCTGCTCTTAAACACTTCCAGTGGTGGAGTTTTTATAGCCTGCCTAGGCAACTTATTCCAGTGGTTAATCACTCTGACAGTTAAGATTTTTTTCCTAATGTCCGGCTTAAACCTCCCTTTAAGCCCATTGCTTCTTGTCCTATCATCAGCAGTTAAGAAGAACAATTTTTCTCCTTGCCTAACCGTTTAGGTACTTGAAAACTGTTATGATGTCCCCTCTCAGTCTCCTCTTTTCCAGACTAAAAAAACCCAGCACTTTCAATCTTTCCTTATAAGTCACATGACATTTGGCTTTATGCTGACTTTTTTTTAGATCACCAGTGAGGTATGTCCTGAAGAGCTGATTTCTGAGTGTATGATTCCTGAAATATTGCTGCAACATTTAGCGGAAATATCTGTCACTTAAAGATTAATTTTTTCTCCTTTTTTGTGGGGGGTTGGGGAAGGACAGAAAAAAACCTGAAGCCTTTATAAGATTAACAAGATTCAATTACTCAGACTAGTAATGTCAACATGAAGACCCTTTAGACATAGTGTTTGATATCAGTAAAAATCACACAATATTGAAAGGCATACAACAAAAGAAAATCTTATTTTTCCCTGTGCACAAGACATAGATTCAGAAGTTATAGTGCCTGAAGGACGTATCAAATTGAAAATAACATTCATGTCAAAAAAGAACAACAAAATACTGAATTCTTCCCTGTTAGATATATCAGAGACAAGGTGAATGAAGTAATATATTTTATTGGACCAGCTTCTGCTGGTGAAAGAGGCAATTTTTGAGCTACCCAGCGCTCCTCTTCACCTCTGGGAAAAGTACTTAGAGTGTCACAACTAAATACAAGGTGCAACAGATTGTTTAATATAAATAGCACATGATCTGAGAAGACTTTCAAGGCTTAGTGGCCAGTTGATACCCCTCCAGATATAGGATAGAAAGAGAGAAGATTAGTAGTTTACAGATTGTTGTAGTATGCCATAATTCCAGTGTCTTTGGTAAAACCATGATTTATAGTACCCCAGAAAACTATGAATTTAAACCCCCAGGCTCATATTTTAAAAGTGTTTTACAGTTTTGTTGCTTTGGGGGATGAGAACTGAAAAGTCATATATGGAGTGAGGATTTTGTGAAAAGTGTTCAGCCATGAATGTTTTTTGTCATTTTTCTGTGCAAGTTCATTCAAAGCATAGTGATTGTCTGGTTTCACTTTTATAGTTCTTATTGAGCATTCAGAGCATTGCTTAAGGTACATTACATGTTGTGATAGGCATATGTAGGAGCCATGGATTTTGAAAGGGGCACTGTGAGGAGTGTTGATCATTGTACCACTAACTAGAGGGATGTCTGCAGGTTTTGCATCTGCTTTTATGGAAGGTTCTGGTGCCTCTTTGAATCGGTGTGTCCTGCTCGGTAGGGTCTTTACTTCTGTAAATGAGTTTGGTGAGCTGAGGAGTTGACTGAAGACCAGAAGAGAAGGTCTGGGAACAATTTCTTTTAAGATGAAGTCCCCATCAAGCACGAATTATAATCTTAAATGAAATATGAGTTCCAGTGTGGAATGCAGGTGACATTATGAGTCAGAGGGACTTTTTTCTGAATTATAGCAGGTTCTCTTGGGGTCTTTGAGTGCCCTGTTCCATGGTGATGAGATAGATGATTAGATCTATGGCCATGGATGTCTGACAACTGCTTTCAAAACTAACAAAAAGTAAAACTAAGCAATTTATGGGTTGATAGAATAATCGGAAAAGTATATTCAGGACCAGATTAACCAGCCTGGGCGCTCCAAGCTGCCTGCCACTGTGGGGCTCCTCACCTCCACCATGGGCTCCCACCCCTCAGCAAGGACACCTGTGACTGGGGGGAGGCGCTTGGGGCCAAAGGGTGCTCCTGCTGCAGCACTGCTCTGGCCAGTCTGACCCCGGGATAGGGATGGCACCGGCTTGAGTGCAGCACAGCTTTGGTGCAGTCCTACATGATCACAGGCCCTTGGGGGCCATGCTGGAGCTGAGACCATGCCATATGCCCGCTGACCCCACCCGCCAATCGGAACAAAGAGGTGCTGGCCCTCCCTGCCCATGGGGGCGGACTGGCCGCCCCTAGGGTATTAGGGCATGGAGTCTGGGACTCCTTTTGGTCTGGGGCCAGGAGCTTCAGCCCCTCTAGCCCCTGTTCTAATCTGGCTCTGAGTATATTTGCCCCCTTTTTTAAAAAAAGAAAGTTTCATCCATCACATGGAATTGTAACTATGCTTCAGATTGTGTCCTTTCTGTGGGATTAAAGTTCCTGTTTCAAATCTTCACTATTATTTCTTATTTAGTTAGTTACAAAATGTCACCAGCTGAGGGTTAGGATTAGAAGTTCCATAACTCGCTCTTCAGAATTTGTAAGGAGATTGCCAGATCTGAATGTTTGTGAAACTCTGCTTTAAGAAAGATCCTTAGTACATTATGGTGACATACAATATATTCACTCTGTGAATGATTTGTTTACATCTGTAGAGCCCTGCACAGATACAAATAAGTGGATCCATATCCAACCTGCATCCGCAAGAAGTGGTCTGCGGATATCCATGTTGTATCCGTGGGTGCGGATATAATGCGGATATCTGTGGATATCCGCGTATTTGGAGGGCTCTAGCTCTGTGCAGATAAAAATATGTGGATCCATATCTGATCTGCATCCACAAGAAAGGGTCCGTGGATATCAGTGTTATATCTGCAGATGTGGCTATAAGGCAGATATCTGCGAATATCAGTGGATTTGCAAGGGCTCTATACATCTGTGCTCAAGCAAGTCAATGGGACATCAAGACTTCAAAGAGAAACAACTGAACAAGAACTGATATGCAGATTTAATTGTGTGAAAGCAGGATTAAATCGTGACTGTGGATTCTTTTTCCATTACAAGAGGAGATTTGACTTTACCTTCCTCTATGTGCTGTTTCCCAGTGTTTGAATCTTAACAACTGTTTGATTTGCTGTTACAGTATGACCAGATCCCATGTCTTACACTGCCCTGCATTTATTTTCCTCCCATTCTGTAAATTCCCCCATCTTCAAAGTGTCTGACAAAGTGGGATTTTCTCCCACGAAATGTCGTATGATAAATAAATTTGTTAGTCTTTAAGTGCCACAGGGCTCCTTGCTTCTTATACAATATAACTGCTCCCCTGTTGGGTATCCTTAGCCTATTGTTTGCTCCTTCATTAGCAGATTTGATACATTATGTCTAAACTTCTTTGTACCTCAGTGTGTGTTGTTGTCAACAGTTTCCCTCTTTTAGTGATGGCAGGCCAGCAGTGGCTTTAGGATGCATATATGTATAGGTCAGCTATTATAGAGCAGTGCTTAGACTTTTTCATCTTTTTTTTATTATTTCATTGACATGTTCAAAATGAAGTCTTTTAAGTGATGTATCATTGTTTGTATTTTACTAACACCTAGACATTTATAAAAACGGTTGAGGCACCATTGAGCTAATCCAGTTTATTTATATAATGAAGTTGTTACTTCCAACAGAACAACAGTTTTTACTTTCAGTTAGTATATTTGCCACTATACTAGCTATAACACAGGCACTTTTTTTTTCTTGTCCACTTCTTTTGCATATTTTAACCCAGATTCTCAACTGGACAGCTCTGGATCTACCCCATTGTACATTTGATCAAAATTTACCTCTTTGTAATCCTGGACGCATTTACTAAGGTTATATAAATTTTAAAATGCTCAATTATTATAGGAATCTTACAAAACACAGTAGCTATTAAAAAGACTTCAGAAGATACTCTATTATATAGTTACAAATAACCTATATGATTCCTAAGCTACATGTTTACCTGTCTGTCAGGCTGTTTTAGAAACCAGCAATGCTTTTGTTCTAGCATGAAGTGTATGTTATAGATGTGTCCATAAATAATGGACTTTTCTTGAATTTGAAACTCAGGATTCAGAAGACTAGCAGAAGAAAATTGATAGTGAGAGCCTCATGGAAAATATGCTCCCATGCTATTTAATCTTTGGGAAAACAATGGCATGGCTGCCCTTCTGAAGCACTGTAAAAATGGCATAACCCTGCAGTGAACTGCACAATTTATTATTTAGTAAAAAGAATGTAAGAATGGCCACACTGGGTCGGACCAGTGGTCCATCTAGCCCAGTATCCTTTCTTCAGACAGAGAGCAATGCCTGCTGCTTCAAAGAGAATGAACAGAACAGATAATTATCAGATGACCCATCTCCTGTCATCCAGCGCCATCCCTATGAAAATAAAATGTTTAATATTGTACACAAAAAGTTATATAAAGATATTATTAAAGTTCTCACTAAACTGTACTTAGGCCTAGGCACTTCAAAATTAAATGTTTCATTCTAAATTTAACTTACACCAGTGTGCCTAAGAATTGTAATTTGTATGTCAAGAAAAATTCCATGCTGTTCTCAGTCGACAGTGTGAGTTAATAAATGATAGAAGTGAAAATCTCTGACTTGCCAGAATTCTGAAGTGTAACTTTATTATTCTATAATCTACTAACACATCAATGTTGGTTAATTATTCAGCTAACACCATACCTCTTCAAAATCTTCTTGAACTGTAGTTATAGCATATAAATAGAAGTTGCTTTTTAAAACTGAGTCTTGAGCATTTAAAAAAAATGTAGAAGGTACTGTTAGCAGCTCCATTGTTAAGGCTGTATTAAAATTTCTAGTTAAAACAGAACTAAAAATCTATCTTCCATTTTTAGCCCACCTGCCATACAGCCCCCCTGAAGTTTAAATTTCTTCTCTAAAACTTATAAAAAGAACAAATTGCTAAACGATTTTAAATACTAATTCCTACTCAAAGGATTTACTTCCCATGTACTTTAACAATAATGTATAATACAATATCATTCACTACAAAAAAAATCCTAATACAACCTTGATCTTGCAGTAAGTTCTGCAACAGTATATGGATCCACTCAGATAGAGTTCATTGAGGGTTTTGATATTTGTTGCCTGTTACAAGAAACAGTTAATAGAATTAATAAATGATAGTCAAGATGATGTAATGAAAAATATATCTTGTCAAACAAACTAGATTTCATTCCTTGAGGAGATTACATGTTTGGTTGATAAAGTATGTAGATGTAACATACTGTGATATGTCAAGCAGAGGTCAGTAGGAGAGTGATAGAAGTGAGAAATGCAAGCCCCAGGATGCTTTGGGCATGTTCCTTGCAAACTAGTGGGAGTTAACAGACGGCAATCAGGAGCAGCTGAGGCCGATCAAGGCCCAGCCAGGAGCCTGGTTACCCCCCCCCCCCAATGCTCCAAACAAACAGGGCACAAGCTGAAGGAGCAGTAGAAGAAGTGCTGTGTAGAGGAAAGTGGAGTAAAAGGAAGGTATGGCAAGGTGTGCTGTGTCGTTAGAGCAGTGGTTCTCACACTTTGGCAGCTTGTCATTTCCTTGGAGGCGTATTGCAACCCTACAGGACACACCAGCCTACCTCTGACCTTCCCCAGGGCCAATCCAGGCATGTCCCTGACTGTCTGCGACACACTTATTGCTGTGTGGTGACATGGTAATATTTCTCGACACAGTGGTTGAGAACAGCTGGTGTAGGGGAGCAGAGAGGAGTTGAAAGTACAGGTCTTTGGAAAGGGAAAACCCATAAGACAGAGGGAAGATGATATTTCCTAGGCACTGAAGCTTGAGAGAAGAAGTCCTGCTGATGCAGAGAGGGGGCAGGGAAGGAGGTGCTGAAGGAAATAAGCCAGGGGAGGAGCTGCACCATTGGACACTATCAAAAAGCAGAGCTGCTGCTCTGGGCCTCAAGCCATAGCAGCGGGTAGCCTCCTCCCCTCACCAGGGGACATTATTGGAGGGATGCCTCTAAAGACAGGGTAGCTGGGGAATGCCCTGACCCATTACTCCCCAAAAAAGCACAAGACCCAGTTTGTCAGAATGCCTAGACTTTTTTTTTAAAGCATTTGATTTAATAACATAAAACATTCTGATTAAAAAATTAGCACTACATGGTATCAATAGACCACATTTTAAAAAGCAGGCGCCAATGCAGAATTACTGTTGAATGGAGGTGTTTGTGTTGGGATTTCAGAGTGAACAGTTTGGATAAAATGTGTGGATGATAAAAAGATTATTGAAGTGGTAAATAGTGAGGACAGTGTGGTCCTATAGAATACTTTGGATCACTTGGTAAACTGTGTCTATTAAAACAAGATATATTTTACTACATCAAGGAATCAGGGACGTATGATATATCTATAGAGTGGTGAACTATATCCTACAAAGTAGTGATTCTGTAAAGGACTAGGGTCACAGCAGACAACTGAAGGTGAGCTCCCACTGCAATGTTGTGGCAAAAAAAGGCTAAAGTGATCCACACATTTATAAATAGGGTAGCAGTGAGTAGGAGAAGGGAGATGAGTTTATCTTTGTATGTGACATTGGTGAGACCCATACTGGAAGGCTGGGGTCTTGCATAATTGGAGGGGGTAAATTGTTTCAAATAATCTTTTGACACTCATACCACTTCCTAGGGTTTACAGTAGTCATCTTAGAGGTTGCATAGAATTCCACAATAAAATATTGCCAGGTGACCCTGGCAATTACAAGCCAGTAGGACTAACTTCAGTGTAAGCAAGTTGATTGAAAGTGTAGTAAAGAACAATATTATCAGACGCTTGAGCCTAGTATACACTAAAAAGTTAGGATTACCTGATAGCATTGTTCAGGAGTAAGAAAAATCTACACCCCTAAGTGAAATAGTTAAGACACTCTAACTCCCACTGTAGACAGTGCTAGATTGACAAAGGAATTATTTTATTGTCCTAGCTACTACTACTTGGGGACTTTGATTACCAGCAGTGATGGGAGAATCCCTCCCATCAGTATTGGCAAAAGTCTACAGTGAATTAGATGGGAAAATTCATCAGTGGCTATTAACAACGGTCATCAGAGATGTAACCACATATTCTGTGTGTCTCTAAACCTCTGACTTCAAGAAGCTGGGACTAGATGATAAGGAATAGATCACTCAATAATTCTTCTGTTTTGTTCATTCCCTCTGAAAAATCTGCCATTGGCCACTGTTGGCAGACAGGATACTAAGCTAGATGGATCATTGGTCTGACCAAATACAGCCATTCTTAGGTTTTTCTTCTTCTTTTTTTTTTTGTTTGTTTTTGTTTAATGAACTTCTATGATACTTAAACTTGATTCAATAAATTTTGTCCAAGATATTTCAGGGAACTATCATATCTTTCTCTCAGACTGCCAAGGGAAGTAACGGATTCTCCATTTCTTGATGCCTTCATATCAAACATGCATGCCTTTCTATATGCTGTAGTCACCGAAAAACAAGTTATTGGGTTCAATAAAGATGTAATAGGATGAAATGTAATAGCCTGTGACATGCAGCAAGTCCGAGTAGATGATCTAATGGTTCCATAAGCTCTATGAATATTTGAGTTTAAAAAATAGAAACTTTAAAGGTCTACATACATTTTCATAAGCATATCACATCATGAAATCAAACACATTGTAACACCAAAGAGAAAGATATTCCAGTTTTATTTATGAAATATTTTTCATCACACTGAGAACTAGTATAACACAGCTTAATGCACCCTGGAACTAGATTTCTTTAAGATCTTCACTGCACACATAATAAACCACATGCCATATCAGTAGGATTCATCCAAATGCAGTAGCTCCAGTGCGGAAACAAAAGGTTTGAGTGGTGGGGATATACCAGTAAAAAGTGTGTTATGCTTAGCAGTAGTAAACTGGAATGATTCCAGGTTGATCAGTCTGGGACATACGTGTGTGTGTGTGTGTGTTATTTTAAATACATATTTTTGTAAAATTTCCATTGTAATATACTTTCTAACATTTCTCATTTTAATCATCGTTTTGTGCAAATTTTGCACAATTCTCACTGAAATTAAGGTAGAATACTTGCTGTTGTTAAAATATCTAAAAGCAAATGGTCTCATAACAGTATGGATTCCTGAAGTAGTTCACAAACTTTCCTGTCAAATGATTCTTCTGTTGGACTGTTTAATTTAACAGAAGGTCACTGTGTGCTTAATCAGACAGCAAAAGGACGTGTTAAACTGTAATGAAATGGGAAAAGAAAAATGTTTCTAATTAGGAATCAGTTGTGTAGTTCTGAATGTAGAAAGAATTCGTTTTAGAGACCTTTTAAGTTCTGATTGTTGTTCTATTGTTAATTGTAACCACAAAGAAATTAAAATCACATTTAAACTGGGAACATTTGCAGTTTTTGATCAGAATGGCATGCAGACCTTGGCTGAGTTTGGTTCTAATTGTCATCCAAGAGATAAATGGCCAGTGTTTGATAATCTGGTTACCCTACTGTTAAGCGTTTGTTCTTCTTAGAATATGTTAATGATCTTAGAATATGAATTCTGTACTGCTTAGAATCAAATAACTAACCCATAATGAGATCTTGCACAAAAGATGGCACCAATTAATTCAGTAATTTCTCAGTTATTTATTTAAAGCTGCTTTTCTCTAAATATATAAGGCCTTACCAGCATTGGCTATATGTTTTCCTAGTATTCAGAGTAAACTGAGAACTCCGTCAGAGTAATTTATTTATTTGTTTGTTTCAGCATAAAGAACGTTACACCAAAAGTAGGTGATGCCGAAACCCGCAAAGCAATTCGCCGTGCCTTTGATGTGTGGCAGAATGTAACTCCTCTGACATTTGAAGAAGTTCCTTACATTGAATTAGAAAATGGCAAGAGGGATGTGGATATTACAATCATTTTTGCATCAGGTTTTCATGGAGACAGTTCTCCCTTTGATGGGGAAGGAGGATTTTTGGCCCATGCTTATTTCCCTGGACCAGGAATTGGGGGAGACACTCATTTTGACTCAGATGAGCCATGGACTTTGGGAAATCCTAATCATGATGGTAAGAGCAGATTTCAATTTAAAATAGTAAATTCAAGTGTGGCATGCCTTTGGAACTGAAGAACCTGTAACATACTTCCTAATTCCACATAACTGTAGATATATGTCAAATAGTATGTGGTCTGTTAGGAATGTTCAACAAGAAAGGTTTTGTTGTTGTTGTTTTCTTCATAAATGTACGTTACATATGGATATATTTGGATATATATGGAATTCCTTGTAGGAACTACCGAGTTCATCCAATCATTGAATTATTTATGGAAGTTACCTTTCAATTTGTTTAATAATTAGGTTTAGGAAAAACTGAATGTCTAATATCCAAGATATTATGACAACAAGTAAGCACATCACTGAAGAAACAGTAAGCAATAACTAAAGCTGTTTTTTGCCAAGATGAAGCCATGGTTTGGTGCAAAATCTGACACTGATTTGCCATTCCAGGGATATCGTTCATTTATCCCCAATGTCTATAGATCCATTCTTGAAATTCAAACTGGCAGTGCTTACATTGTCCATAAGAAGCTGAAAACCATTTAATACTTCCTGGTTAGTTAAGGTGACACATCAAATTAAACTTTGTTACTTTATTAAAATATTCAGTTAATTGACTGAGTAGACCAGCTTCTTGCAAGAAGCCCTGATTGAGGTTGGTCACAGGTAATTACAATAGTGTATTTGGTAGTCTTCCATTGGACCTCTGTCAACTACGAGGGAGGAGTTGAAGAAAGCAGCTTTAGAATCTTTATTCTATCCGCAGAACTAAACTGATAGATCCATTAACCCACTATGAGATTAAGCCACAAGAAGAAATTAAAAGTAGCAAAGAAGAACACAATTATACATAATATATGTTGAATTCATTGCTGCTGCTGCTGAATTTGAGTGGAATTTTTGGCTTTAATCTTTCCCCCATGGATTTTCCAAGTCAGAGCCTGTTTATTGTTAAGAACTATTTGCATTTAGGTGCAAGCAACAGGGATCTAAGTTAACATTTCATTACTATGAATATAGGGTATGGTAACACTCCTAACAGTGCAGTTCTTTCAATGTTGCAGGCTCAATGAGCCAGCAGTTCATTGATCTGCGTACTGAAGTCCTTAACTAACAGAGTGGTTGCAAGAAACTTTGCTTCTACGTTGAGTGAAAGCATAGATTCTTCACAGTTGGTAGAATCTGTGGGATTATATTGCTAATATTTTTATTCCCTTTATAATTTAAAATCTCTACACAGTTCAGCACAAATAGACACTGTTCATAGTCTTAGATGGCATTAATAGTAAAGATGTTGCAGGCCTGAATTAAAATACTGTACATACACATTTCACTGGGAAAACTGCACAGAACCTTCTTTAACCACTGGTTTGGGCCTCAGTAGAAATCTAATGGCTGGTGTGCACTTGAAAGTTAGTTTGGACTAAGGCAAAATGTGAATTTTAAGAGCAGTAGCTATGTCTGTAGTTTAATCCCTTCAGAAAAAGACAAACTTATTCCAGAATAAGAGCATCCACATGAATGACTGTTGCTGAATGACTGTTGTTATTAATAACCCATGTAGACAAGCTCTGAGAATTTTAAGAGGTTTTTTGAGTGGGGAGAAAGGTGGGAAAGCACTGGAAAGCAAAGGTTAGCCTAGGTATTTGAATACTATCCCTAACAAGATGTGTCTTATTAATACATAGACCTCCTAGAGGGGAAAATATTGGCACCTGTACCATGAATAAAGGTTAACTATTTTACAATGGTTGGCATAACTGAAAATGAATACACTCTGTTATAGCATACAGTCACAATTTGCGTTCTGTAAAGTTAATATTGTGTATGCTTTTGTGTCTCTGTATCTGTATGTACATCGATATAAATATATATATTTAGGAGGGAGATATTCCTGTTACAATGGAATATACTAAGGAAAAGAAAAAAAACCTGACAGGTGACATTAACCAGGCCACTGTATTGTGAGAAATAAATCAGAGAATTCTCCTAGAAAAATAAGGGTGCTTCTGAATTTTGGAAACTCCTGGAGTGGTCGTTGAAGTGATATATAATGAAGTCTGAATGCCTTGCAAGGGCTCAATGTCTGTAGGAAAAGACAGAGGGGTAAAAAGCATGTTCTGCATTGAACTGCAATTAATTCCTCAAAGAGAGCCTATATATTGTGTAAAATTCACTGCTAATATATTGGTTCTTGTATGATGTGGTACAGTCACTATATAGTACAGTCTGTAATATTCAAATATCTAATAAAAGAGCAGAGAACTTCAGTGACAGGAAAAAAAAAATTCCCCCAAAGTGCTGAAAGTATTACTTAGCTAAATGAGTTTTTCTCTCTCCTGCTATACTGCTCTAGAGTGGTTTGAAAAAAATAGAACAGCTTGGTTATTTAGCAAAAATGCAAATCAGGGACCCTTTTGATAAGTACCAGGCTCATTTTCCACAGCATATTGCTCTGCTAATGAAGGCAATTTGAATATTGTCTACCTCAAAAGAGATAAACAACTTCTTGGAGTGCTAGTAAAACCTTAATAAATTCTTATCCTCTTTTCTATAAATTTTGTTTGGGTTACCCCTACTTTTGAAGTTCTTGAATTAATGCAAGAAGAATGAGAAAAAAGGTTTGTTAAAAACAAAACCAGATCTGAAGGAAACACGTACAGACTAGTGGTTTGCACTAGCACTGTGGTTATGGTCATATTTTAATGTTACTTTATATTAACTGTCATAATCATGATTTTTTGCTGTTAATGTCTTGGTGTTATGATTTTCTCATGATACATGCTTTGTGTGAATTTATTAGTGTCTGTCTGAAATGACAAATCCAAGAAGAATATAGTTCTCCTGTATTTCAGTGCTGCTTGTCTCCATTCTCACTTCAGATGCATATTGCAGTGGATTAGAAAACTGTCAACTTGCAAGTGTTGTGTGGAACACTGCATTCTGAAACCTCCCCACACCTGCTTTATAAAGGATTAATGGGAGAGGCTCATGGAGCAAATGGGCTTTCCACTTAGACAAAGGTCTCCACTCTCAGCACTCAACAGTAGTTGGGTCTCTTTTATTCTTATGGGGGCAAAAATGTGTATAACAGGTTATTAAGGGATAGAAATGGGAATGAGAGCATATTGAGTGTGTGTGTGTTGTGTGTGTATACGTGAGAGCAGTCAAAGAAAGGAGGGAAGGGATGGCCTGTGTAGGCTATATATTGAACAGTATTCTTCTCTGCCCATCCATCATGTGTCACTAGTTATTTTAGGCCTCCATTCTTCCAGTTGTTCCATATGAGTGTGCCTTTTCAAATGGGAGCCCCATTTACTTCTGGGGTCTCTGTGCAGAGCTGCTTACAAAATCAGGGCCTTAGATTTCTGTAAATTCTCTGGGCAAGGGAGAGTGACTTCATATATATTTATTCTGCGCTTCATGCAATGGGGCCCTAACCCTAATTAAATCTCTCTATAGTGTATATTATTATAACAGAAACATTAGGAATGATTAAAAATGGTGATATTCAGACCTCAGTGGTTCAGGAGCCAAGCTATTGATCAACATTACACAAAAGAGCTAGAGTAGTGTGAATTCATTGTTTCATTTACTGTACTACTATATATTCATATTTAAACAGTGTAGTAAGGAAGATATTTAGGTCGTATATCTATCTATCTATCTATCTATCTATCTATCTATCTATCTATATTAGTTTCAGGAAAATAACTGACTATGTATAATTGGTTAATAACATAATAAAAGCATCGTGATTGGCTAGTAACATGAATGAATTAATACTTAGGTCACGGTGTTTTAGCATTTTGTGCCACAAGGAGCTGCAGGTGACACATTAAAGAGCCACTTGTGGCTTGCACACCACAAACTGAGCATCACTTGTGTAGAAGACAATGGAGAAGAGTGATGAAGAGAAGAAACATTGAAGATAAAAAAATAAATAAAGTGGAGGAAGGATCAGACCATGATGGAAAAACCTATGAGAAAAAAAGATTTAATGGGAAAAAAAGATTAAATGATATTTAAAAATTCATCACGGGGAAAAGACAAATACTGAAAAAGAATGGGATAAAGATGTTGCAGGCAAAGAGAAAAGCAAAAGAGTGAATAACTCCCCCAATTCCATAAATTACTGTTTAAAATATATAGTTTTAGAATGTGATTTATTTATGTTTTCACATGGATTTGGATGCTTTCTTTAAAAGAAGAAATTTTAATTTCACTGGAATGCAGATGATGAGAGATGTCATCTTTCTTATAACTCTATGTTATTTTATATATCCTCTCATTTTTCTAATGGAAAGTTTAGCTACTGGATGATGAATCCAAACCAAGAAAAAAAAAAACATTTTCCGGAGCGTGGCATTGCTAGAGGAATATGGTATTCATAGAAGTCTGGGGCTGGAACGGATCCACTGACCCCAAGATGAGACAAGAAAAAGTAAACCCGACACATGTTTTTTCCAACTTGTTCTTAAATTCCACAACCTCCCTAGCAATCTATTCTGGAGTTTAACAGGTCTTTCCCTGTAACATCTGATTTAAATATTCCTTGCTGCAGATTAAGCCACTTACTTCTCGTCATATCATCAGTGAACACGGAGAGCAAATGATCACTGTCCTCTTTAACAGTCTATAACAGGTTTGTAAATTATCTGTCTTCATGTTCAAACTGAAGAGCACAAATTTCTTGTGGGATTTCTTGTTCCTTGTTACAAGGCTCTCTGAGAAAATATACTCATCTGATCATTTTTAACTCTGTGGCTTTGATGTTTTTTAATGCGTTGTGAACCACAATAAAACAATGCTTTGAGATGCCAGGAGATAGCATAGCCACTAGAGAACCAGTTCTATAGTGCCTCTCTTGTAGTGCAGTGTCACAAAGGTGCCTATTCCTTTCCACACTTCTGTAGAGCAGTGGTTCCCAACTGCTGTAGAGGACTATTCCACAATATTCCAATACATTGATAAGGCCACGCTGAGGAAGTACTTTGCTTGAGACACGGAGATTAACTAGTGAAAGATTAACTTCCGTTCATCTACATTTTGCTGTCTTTGCAGAAGAGGGGCCGTAACTCTTGATAAATGCATACCAATCATTTATTTAAAGTTCCAAATGTGTCCATCTTGTAAGTTTACAAATAGTGAAATAAATGAAAAAGGACAGAGCATTTATGCAAGATCCAAAGGAGTAGCCGTGTTAGTCTAGTTCAGTAAAACGAACAAAGAGTTCTGTGGCGCTTAAAGACTAACAAATTTATTTATTGCATGAGTTTTTGTGGGAGATCCCACTTCATCAGATGCTTTGAAGATGAGGGAAATTACACAGTGTGGGGAAATAAATGTAGGGAAATGTAACTCATGGGAACAGGTCACACTGTAACAGCAAATCCAATGAGTTGTTAAGATTCAAACATGGGGAAACAGCATACAGAGGAAGATGGCTGTGTTCACACACAGGCATTATTTCGATACAAGTTGTGTCAAAACAACTTGTATCGAAATAATGCCTTATTTCAAAATAACTTAATTTGAATTAACAGTTTGTTAATTCAAAATAAGGAAAAAAAGCTCAAAGCGAAATAGCAGTTTCAGGCAACAGTTATTTCAAAACAAGTCACTGTTGTTTCGAAACAACATGTTCGGACGGCATTGTTTCGAAACAGTCATTTCAAAACAACATTGTTTCGTCCCCACATGGGGTTTAAGTTGTTTCGAAACAACGCCGTTGTTTCGAAACAATGGGTGCCGTTGTTTCGAAATAACCATGCGTCATGTGAACAGGGTATTTCTTATTTTGAAACAACCTCTGTTGTTTCGAAATAAGAGTGCTGTGTGAACACAGCCGATGAGGTCAAATCACCTATTACAATGAGAGAAAAAACCAATGTCCGGATTAAATCCTGAAGTAATGCAACCAAATTTGCAAATAAATTCTATTTCCCTAGCTTCATTTTGAAGCCTTGATTTAGTATTCATTTGCTTGAGCACAGCAATTAACAAGGCATTAATGGTGTGATCATGAAGACTGAAATAGAATAGAATAGAATCATAGGGTTGGAAGGGACCTCCTCAGAAATGCTGACTCACTGGTTTTGGTTTGTTGTCGTTTCTGATGTCAGTTTTGTGCCCATTAATTCTTTTGCACAGAGACTATTCTGTTTGTCAAATATATATGGGAGAAGGGCATTTCTTGGACATGATGTCATAAATCACATTGGTGGATGAACAGGTAAATGAGCCTGTGATGAAGAAGCAAATGCAGTTATATGTTAGGGCTTGGCTGTAGACAATGGATTGTGTGGTGTGTTTAGAATGAAAGCTTGAGGAATGTAGATAACTATACCGATCAGTGGTTTTAGGTAGAGGGTGGCACTTATGTGTCCATCTCTATTCTATACTGTACTGTCCAGAAAGTGGATATCCTGTGTGTAGTATTCTAGGCTAAGGTTAATAGTGGAGTGGCAATTGTTGAAATCTCTGTGGAAATCTTCAAGAGCATCCCTCCAATGGGTCCAGATGATGAAGATGTCATCAGTGTACCATAAGGAGAGGAGATATGCTTTAGGATCAGACTTAAGGAAACATGGTTCTAAGTTGTCCATAGAAATGTTGGGAGATTGTTGGGCCATGCGGGTACCCTGGGACAGAGGCCCTACCTCTCAATTTTACCCAGTTATAGCGGTAAAGAGGGATATGGTGGTCCAAAATCTATTAAATGCACCTGAGAATGTGGCTGGTACTGGAGTGGTGGTTGGTAAGAAATGCAAAGACATACAAGAAATAGTTGATTCAGCAAATATTATAGGTAGACTCTTCTTGTGGGTATTTTATGGAAACCCAGCTATTGAGTTAATGCTTCCATACCCTGTAGAGCTTTCAGGGTGGGAGTGCTTTAGTTAGAGACAGAATTCCTTGAGTAAATTTTAATTTGGAGGAAGACAGAGGCAAATAACTCAGTCATAGTTTAGAAGTTTATTACAGGAGTGTGTGAGGGGGGTGAGATAGATAGCTACCAAAAAAAAAGAGGCGGCAAATTATGATAAACCTCTGTAGTAGTTGGCCGCTGCTGCCTGTCTACTGAAGGAAAGAGAAACTGTCTCCATCTGTCTGGATTTTTAGGGAAAGTGAAGAAACAGCAGCAACAGAGAAAAAAGCTCCATGGCTATGTCAACACATACATCATTATTTCAAAATGAGTTATTTTGAAATAAAGTCCTTATTTCAAAATAAGTTAATTCGAATTAAGAAAATGTTAATTCGAATTAAGGGAAAACCTGCTATCGAAATGGCTGTTATTTCAAAATGGTTATTTCGAAATAATGCCGTTTGGACATGTTGTTTCAAAACAGTTGTTTTGAAACAGTGGTGTTGTTTCAAAACAGTTGTTTTGAAACAGTGGTGTTGTTTCAAAACAGTTGTTTTGAAACAGTGGTGTTGTTTCAAAACAACCATTTTGAAATAACAGCCATTTCTAAATGAATGGGGTTTAAGCTGTTTTGAAATGACGGTTCTTATTTCAAAATGACAGAGCCTGTCATTTCGAAATAAGAAAACGTCGTGTGGACCTAATCTTTTTTATTTTGAAATAACCAGTGTTATTTCGAAATAAAAGAGACATGTGGATATATCCTATGTGTTTAACATTATTGCCAAAAATGAATTTGAAGTATTCTTGACAGTTAATAATGCATCATTCTTCCTTACAGTTTTCTTGTATCTTTTTCTCGTCTTTTTCAATCCGTCTCTTTCTAGCCTGATTGCATGCTTTATTATAAATATAATTCTCATGAAATAGGCCAAGTTTTCAGGCTTCATCCTGAAAACAAATGTAAGCAAAAGAGATGAAGGTTTACAGATCAAGACATCATGGATAAAGACTTATACACTCTTAAACTTTTAATAAAGACACTTTTATTAAAAAGGCTTTTCTGGATAAAACCCCTGAACTAATTCACAATTATTCACAAATATTTTACATGTTCTGGTGCCTTAATGTATAGCTTTTTTCTTTTTACCTTTGTGAGCATGAAGAACAAAAATGTTTTTGTTCGCTACCAGAAAATAAAAGCCTCTAATTTCCAAACATAGGTCTTGTCTACACTAGAAAATTTGCACTGATCTAGCTAAATTGATTTTAAATTGATCTAGTTGTATTGGTTCATATATGTAATGTATGTGCACTTACACCTGTTTAAACCCTTGTTGTTTAATCTGCGTTGGTAAATTACCTAATTTATTTAAACTGATATAAGTGCACAAGCCTTCTACGTAGACATCAATTTAATTAGATCCATTTTAAATTGGTCTAGTCACCCAAGACCCGAATACAGACAAGGCCTTAGAAACCTTGTTCAAGGAAAAGAATTCTTAATTTCTTATACTTTGTAATCTGAGCAGGGATAGACAACAATATATGTGCTTAAACTATAAGTTGCTCTCTGGAGGCCGGTCCACATTAGTACACCCATCATTGGTAGCAATGGTGAAAAATTGTAGGCTAAAGCTGAGCACAGACCCTTCATATACTGACTTAGATCTACATAGTGGCTATGTCTACATTAGGGAGTATTTTTCAAAAAAAAGTAATTTTGAAAAAATTATTTCAAAATATATTTGAAATAATTATCTCAAAATAACTTTTTTCAAAAATGCTATTTCGGGAGAAAAGTCCAGGGACCATTTGTTATCCTGAAATACAGCATTTTTTTTTTATAAAGAAAGTCTACATCAGACTCTCTTTTTCAAAAAAAAAAAAAAAAAAAAAAAAAAAAAAAGGCAAGGCAATGGAAGAGATAGGGAGGATATTTTGAAAAAAAAGCCTTTTCTGTGTCTGGGGATGGCTTTTTCTCCGAAAAAACTACCCCTGAAAATGCTTCTTTTTGAAAAATAACAAGGTATAGCGATCACAAAAAAGTGCTCCGGTATTTCAAGATGCTGGAGAGCTTTTTCAAAAAAGCTAAACCTGCGAGCTTTTTCAAAATAAAAAGCCTTTTTTGGGGTAGCTTTTTCAAAAAAAAGCCATCCCCGAATACGGAAAAGGCTTTTTTTCCCCCGAAATATCCTCCCTGTCTCTTCCATTGCCTTGCTTATTTTTTTGAAAAAGAAAGCCCGGAGTAGGGTTTCATTTTTTTAAATAAAAAAAGCCACAGTATTTCAGGATAACAGTGTCCCAAAATAGCATTTTTGAAAAAAAAAAAGTTTTTTTCGAGATAATTATTTTGAAATAATTATCTCAAAAAAAGTTTTTTCAAAAATGCTGGGCAATGTAGACGTTCTCAGTGTGTGTCTGCTCTCTCGGTCCAGTCTGCCTGGATACAGCTAATGCCTGTGGAAGAAACAAACTCTTGGAATCAGTGGAGTAAGTAGATCTAAGGCAAGATATTTGACCTTTTTTCATATTTGCCTGCATGACTGCAGTATGAGGAGGCTCTGCAACAGCCAGTTCATCCTTCAACATATAGCTAGGACACTGAGAAATAGCAACAGGGAACATTTTTTAAACAATAGATAAGCAATACATGTTTTGCTCACTGTTTGCATTGAAATGCAAGGTGTATATATTTACAATGGGCTTGCATTAAAAGAGAACATTGCATTCTATATGTATATGAAGTTGTCATATGATAAAACCTCTTTAGAGATTAGGTTATATCTTGTTAACTCTTTTTAGTGCTCTGTAATGTTATTGAACTCTTGCAGACTATGAGCAGCAAAAATGAGTTGCCTGTGAACACAGTTTATAGATTTCCAAGAAAAGGCTTTTCAGAAAGGATGCAAATACAGTGTCAAGGGAAACATATTTAGAATCTATTTAGTTCATAGATTGCACTCAGGCAGTTTGCCCTGGATAATTTGCTAGCAGCCAGGTAAAACTAATGAAAATCCTGATCTCTGAACTGCAGAGATCAGTCTACAGTAAATTTCACTATGATGCCAGCATAGTTAACACTGTGGAGCAGAGATGTACTTCTGGAAACACAGGCTAGTGGAGTTAAAAAAGATGTTTCCTTATGGAGCTTTGTATCTTATTGATGGTCATGTCATGTGCAGTGTTCAGTCATATTCAGACCCAGGACCTCAGATTAAATGATTTTTCAAAATACAGTGTCTTCTTTCCTGACATTTCATATAGCATGCTGTTCGTATTTAGTTGGTCCAGTTCTATGTATGTTTTCAAACCATGCTTACCAACATCATATCTGAGCATCTGCAGAAGAGAAGATTGAGGAGGACCTCTGAAGGTGGGTTCTGTCACATATGGTGCTAGGATCTTCTCAGTGGTAGCAGATGACAGAACAAGGAACAGTGATCACAAGTTGCAGTGTGAGAGGTCTAGACTGGATATTAGGAAAAGCTTTTTCACTATGAGGGTGCTGAAGCGCTGGAATGGTTTGTCTAGGAAGGTGTAGGAAACTCCATTCTTAGAGGTTTTTAAGGCTTAGCTTTTCAAAGCCCTGGCTGGGATGATTTAGTTGAGGTTGGGGTTGGTTCTGCTTTGAGCAGAGGATTGGACTAGATGACCTCCTGAGGTCCCTTCCAACTGGGGGTGTTTTCTGGCTGGGGCCCTGACTCTTGAGGGTGGGTCCCACTAATCATGCCTCCAGTTATGTGACTGGAAGCTTCCTGACAACACTCTAGTTGGTTAGCAACTGGAGCATCAGAGGGAGGGGAAACCCAGTCTGGCCCCCGCTGCTCAAAAACTGCATTGCCTGAATGGGGCCTGAGTTGTGTGAGTAGAGAGCAGCTGCCCCGACCGTTTGCTCACAGCACCGGCACATGTGGCTATGGCCACCAAAATGCTGGCTGGTCTGCAGTTGTGGCAGCAAGCTCACATCACTACCAGGCATTGTGGTGGTCAGGGTGGGGTGTCTACTGGCCAACCTCGTGGGCACAGGCCCACCTTGGATCATCCATAGTTATGCCCTGCTTCCAACCATGATTTTGTATGATTTTCCAGTAGCTCATTAAGTTAATGACTGTCACAATTTTATTCTCTTATTCTCTGCCGAGTGGGAGACATTCATGCAGTGCAGTGTTTTGCTTTGGATATTTGTTTTTATTATATACATACATACAACTAGCTATGTTGTTAGGGCAAGGTCAAAAAATGGACCTTGAACTTAGAGCAGAAGATCTATTTGGTGTAATACTAGACTACTGATGATACCATACAGAAGTGAAAAACACAAACTGGCTATTACAGTAATAGTAGTTGATGATGATGATGATGCCAAGCTAATATTTCAAAGGGCTGTTTACTAACAGAAAAAATGACTTTGGAAGTTATAAATGAAATGAGGTAGTTACCAGTTCTTTTCACTTGATACTTTTCTGCAAAAATCTCTCTCTTTTTATTCTGAGGATAGTCACTATCCAAATCTTTCAAAGTTTTAACCTATTCATGCTTAAAGACAATATTTTCTGTTGCTGAAATTCATTTTTGCAGTAGATGTACCTGTGAGACCTGCATGATGGAAATAAAAATGCAATTCAGTCTCTTACACAGCTAATATAAGTTCTGCTGATGTACCTCATACAATAATCTATCCACAAGATTCCTGAATCTGCCCTTATGTGTATTTTCCTATATACTGTGAACACAGCTTCCATTCATTCAGCGTCCAAACATCCTAAGATCTAGCTTGAAATGGTGACTGCAGCATTCAGTGTCTGGCGTACAAAATTTCTCCTTGAGAGTATTACCATTGGGATATAAAGCTTTACTTGAGAACGTACACATCACTTCAGCCATTTAAACAATAGAAAACGTGTTAAAAATGTATTGTGATTGGTTTGTGAGGACTCAGTCATTAGGCACGGTTCTATACAGTCAGAAAAGAATCTGTCTGCTAGACTCTGTTTACTGTCAGGAAGCCAGATGATGGGAAATGTTAAAGGTTGGCAAGGTAATGAGCTAATTTTTATTGATTTTTGTTTTGTTTTGCTTTGCTTTGCTTTCACGGAACATTCTTCCAGCTTTGAGAAAAGTGCTTTCTTTCTATCTAATTAAAAAAAAAATTGCCAGCAGTCAGAGTCTCGCATGGACGAATCAAGCACAGTATTCTAGATATTGTTAGTTGTCTGCTTTTAATATATCCCAGGAGTGTCAACATGCAATGTCATAAACTTCTAACTCCCTTGTTGATCTAAAATAGAGCATGTCCAGAATGAGATGGAATTTGTAATATTATAATTAAAGTGATAAAAAGGTAATCTGCTAAGGTCATCCCACACTTTACATCTGACTTTTTCAACAGGCAGGGAGTATTTATGCTTATGCTTAATTTTCAGAAAGAGACTATCACTACCAAAGGAATGAGCCAGACAGGCAGAAAGGCCTGACGCAATGCTTTGAATGTTCTTTCTACCTTCTGTGGACATGTAAAGTAATTTATCCAAATATTTCTTTGTCCCATAGATGTATGTATGATAAGGAAGCTGAGACTTCATCATGTCTTCGCAGACTCTGCATTGTATTTAATCATATGATAGTATCTAGAAAAGTGGAAAGATGTATTGGGAACAGGTTTGGTAAACCTAGTTTTTGGCTAAATCCAACCATGTTTCAATCATTTTGTTTGTTTTTCGGTGGAAATGTGAGTGATGGATTTTTGCTCCGGGGAAAAAAAAAATTGGGAAAGGGATTTTTATTCATGCAAACAACTGTTTGCAATGAATGAGCATCAATGACATGAACAAGTATTTTCATGAATATGTTCATGATCGTGTGGGGCCCTTCATATGCATACAGTTGTTCTATGGGAATGTAACAAGAGAAAATTGAATGTACTACATGCTATCATCATCAGCTTGGCCTTGAAGCAAACTGAGCACCCCTCAGATTGATCTCTGTTTAGTTTCTTAAAATGGTCTGGTTAGGTAAGCCAATCTAATAGCAGGGCCAGCTCCAGGTTTGTGGCACTCCTAGGCAGCTTTTGTTTTTGCACCCCCTGGGGGAGTGGGAGGGGAGTGCAAAACTTGGCCTCTGCTCTAGGCTGGCTTGTCCCACCCCGGTGGGGGGGGGAGGGAGGGAGGGACAGCCAGCCCAGGGGTGGAATTGGCCAGCCCAGAGTCTAGGCTCCACTCTCCCACCCCTCCCCTGGGCTCGCTCTTCCACCCTAGGCATGGTGAGACCAGCTGAGAGGTGGAACAACAGAGTAGAGTCTGCCCTAAGGGGTGGCCTGCTCCACCCATGAGGGCAGAGTGGGTCACTTAGGGGAGGGACAGGAGCACGGCATCCAGCTTCTGGGCTGGCCCGCCATGCCTTCCCTAAGCTGCAGCTCCCTGAGCCAGGGCCTCATTGGCTCATGGCTAGAACTGGCCATCTACTAGACAGTCAATAAATAAAGGTAGCGTGTATCACACCTCTCCCTTAGTCATAAAGTACATAATGAATTTGAAATCCGAGGTCCACATACAAGATAGAGGCAAATATAATGCCCTGACTAAGGTGACAAAGGAAAGGAAAAGTCCTTAAAATGTTGAAAAGATTTTCTAGCTCTGTTTATCTTCTGAAAGTGTTCACCATCTGCTCACAGTCAACATCTCAATATTTTCTTTGGTACTGCTTCTGTTTATAAAGATGGGGGCATCTATGTAGGGAATAAAAGCTATGTCATGTGATCTAAGGGACAAACAACATAAACCCTTGCCAAATTTTGGTTTTCAAATAATTGAAAAGTTAATAGCTAAGGAAAGCTTATGAAAACCACAGGTATATTGCTAAAAATAATCACTCTTTAAATACAGAAAGTTCATAACAATCATAAATAGGTCAAAACTAAAAGGTACGATACATAGGTTGTTTAATTTAAATGAATGGTTCCCCCAACTCTACTAGTAATTGCAAACTCGTTCAACTTAATAGGTGGGGACACGGAAGCGAGAAACCAACTTTGAGGCTATGTCTACACAAGCAAATTAGTCCAGATTAAGCAGGCTTAGTCTGGACTAATTTGAACCTTGTCTCCACTAGCCTTTGACTAGTTTGAACTAAAAAAATGTTTTGTTCAAACTAGCTAGTTCAGCTGGTTAGTCCGAACTAACTGCTTAGTTTGAACTAGCTGCTTTGGATAGTTTGAACTGGCACTATGTACACATGCTAGTTCAAACTAAATAAGTTTGAATTAGCAGTTAGTTTGAACTAAACTGTGTTTTTTAGTTCAAACTATCTTTTAGAACTAGCCACCCTTTTTTAATTCAAACTAGAAAGTTAGTTTGAACTAAAAAATCGTGGTTTTAGTTCAAACTAACTTCAAACTACTTAGTTCAGACTAACCAATTCCGAACTAAAATTTTAGGTGTAGACATAACCTGAGAGTCCCCAAATTGTTTCTTTATGAGGGGAAATAGCATTTGTTCCTGTGTATATAGCACCACAAACCTATAAATTCTATGAGATCCCTGCAGTTCTCAAGCTTCCTTTTCAATACCAAGGACTGACTTCCAAGGAGTTCAACTTTCACAAGTTCTGAGCACCTTGCATCATTGCCTAACAATATATAGTACTAAACCAGCAATTTAGGAAGAAAATTAGAGCAAGGAGCTCAGAACAAGGTAATTGAAAAACAACACATTTTCCCTCCCTGATATTTCTGTTTCTAGCAAAGTTTGATAATGTGCAGGCTCTGAACTCCAGCTCATATTGTTGATCCTTGCATACTGCTTCTGAGTATCAGATCACATAGGCCCAGATCCTGCTTTCTTACAGTGAATGTGAGCTTTCCCTTTGGGTGTAGGATGAACGCCGGGTTTGAAACCTAAATGGAGCTGAGGCCTGACCCCCCACAGATTTTATATCAGTATAACTTTTTAAGTTAGAGACTTGATTTTTACTGAAATAATTTTACCAGTGCAATAACTAGCATAGGTCTGTTAGTTTAAAGGTGCCTTATACAAGTATAGCTATTTTCTTTGTTGTATGGAAATAAGATATACTGGTTTAAGTCCATTATACAGGCAGAACTGCATCCACACTAAGGGGTTACTTAAACTATTACTAGCTTAGTGAAAGTGGTACAGCTTTTGTGTATAGACATGATCTTAGGCACCATTTTTTTTAAATTGTCCATGTTATCCTTCCTTTAATAGAAGATTTTATCTGTGTGTCCAGTACCTACATTAGAAAATGAACCTTGATACAAATTTATTATTGCATTTGTTTAAAAAAAAAAATCTTTGTTTCAAAAGCTCACATCTTTGCCAGGAGCAAATTTAGCCTGTATAATTAACTGAATCACACCATCCAATACACATAAATAAATTCTAAAAGTGAAAACTAAAGTAATAGATTTGTCATCCAATTTAGCTGTGTATGTTTTAGAATATTATAGATATTTGGATCATGATTTCCTTTGAAGTCAACAGACTTAAAAATGTATCGGTTTTTCTGATCAGAGTATTTTGAATATTTTTTTCTAAACACTTAGCTAGTTATGAAGCTAAATTCCAGGCTTTCCTATCCCTTGTTCAAGGGAGAATTAAAATATTCATGATTCCATCATGACACTTTTAATATGAATTGAGTAGGAATTTAAAGAAACATGAAACTGATGGAGGGAAAGAGCTGATCATGTTAAAAGTCCTAATATCTATTGGAGCCTATTATTTTATCTTTTAAGATCTAATGAATATAAATCTCACAGTCAGATTATATTAGATAGCATAGGTTTGGGAAACCATTGAGTGTTATTTAAATTGAAAAGTAATAAAACAACTCACATTAAGGCACATTGGATTCAATTTCATTTTATGTATAGGGCCAGCACAAGACCTGTGTTCATACTGAATTACATTTATGATCTGTTTTAGGGACTATAGAGATTTACTGGCTTTTAGGGTGAATTTCATCCACTATGTAGATTGACAACAGGAGTTTGACCTTTCTGCCAAAATGATATATATTTATCCATATAATGGGATATAGATAATATTAAAAGATATGAAGATTGTCATCCTTTCAAAACAAGGGTTGCCAGAGTCTTAACATCCCAGTACTTGAGTTGAGTAACCTAAAAACAAGCCTGGATTTGATGTGTTTGAAGTCAAGAGTCTGATTTTAACAGGGGCACAAGTAGACTTAATCCTGTTTTCATGTTCTCTCCTTGTTTGCATGGTTCTACTGATGTAACTGGAAATTTCTCCATCTCATTCCCATGAGTGATATTCAAAGACAATGGCACAGGACAGCAGAGATTTGAGAAATGATCCTTTCATGTGCATCTGTATGTTCAGTCCCAGCATGAGAGCCTTCCAAATGAAGTGTAAAACTAGGGATTAAAGTATAATTTGACGGGTGACAGAACCCTCCTAAATTTCCAGGCCCCCTTTGCTCAGGTCCAGGCCCCCTTCGCCCACCTCAGCTACTTCCCTCCACACATCTAACCACCACCCCAGCTACTGCTCCCACAAATGCCTGCCCCCACCCCAGCTACAGCCCCCCAAGCATCTACCCCCACCCCAGTTACTGCCCCCAGCCCCTGTCTCGCTGCTGGTCTCCTCGACCTTTCCCCAACCATATCTCCCTCCACAATGCCCCATTGAATCATAGAGTCCTAGGATTGGAAGCCAACCTCAACCTTCTCGCTGTTGGTCCCCCAATGCTTCCCCAACTGCCCACATTGCCACACCATCTTTCCCCGCTGCCCTGGGCAGATGCCCTCCCCTGCACACTTTCCCCACTGGGTCAGCGTGTGTGTCCCCAACCCACCCCCCAGAGCCGCCTTACCTGGTTGCTGGAGAAGAGCGGCCACCCCATGGACTGCTCCTCCTACCCTGAGCTAGCTCTGACTAAGCATGCTCAGTCAGAGCAGGCTCAAAGAGGGAGATTTAAAATCTCCCAGGTTGAGGGAAGCTCCCTCCCCTGCAGGAACCTGCCAGAATGCTGTTCTTGGGGCTACTATTTTTAGGGATTCATTGCTTTAAATGGTGGGCCCCAGAACACAGCATTCCAGTTCCATTTTATATTTTTAGGGGGCCCAGAATGCTGAGCCCCTAAAAATAGTGGGCCCCAGAATGTCATTACACCATGTTCCAGCCTACATTAACCCATGTGTAAAACTCATTTCTTTGGCTTATTGTTCACACAGCAACAACTAATACTAAAGAAGAGAGAAAGGGGAAAAGTGTATAATAGATACAATTGCTACAATATTTGCTATACTTGCAGTGTGGAACATTGTACTGAGATGACTGCAAGGGCAGAAGTAACATAATTTTGTTACTTACTTATTTGCAATTTTCTAAAGGAGACCAGTGTATTACAAATTCTTTTTTAAAGGCATGAACTTGAAACTGATTTTGTTGAAAGGTGAGAATTTATGAAAATCTCCTTTACGTTTTCTCTTGCTTTCCCCTCATAAATATGCAAACTTCTGATGAAAAAGATCAACCAGCTCTAATTTAAATGTGCAGTTTCTAAAGATATTCATCACTGAGTCCTGTTGAGATAAAAGAAGTACTTTTAAAAACTATTATTTGAAAAGATTTTATTACTATCAGAATACAAATGGAACTTTGAAAGTATTAGAAAAAGTTCATTATGCAAAGAGGAAATTAGCCTCTGGATTATTTACAGCATTGTTGTAACTGATTGAAGGAATTAATATATAAAATACAAAGATTTCTTGAATTAGTGTTCTTCTGTATTGAACACCGTCTAATCTTGGAAGTTTACAGTGACTATAGATCTGCTTCTCCCCACAACTCAATATATAAACAAAAAATAGCAGCAATTAAAAAATAATGACTTTATGATAATCTATGTAGCAAGCAGTTTAACTCCCGATGACTGAGATACATAGGTGGACCATGGGGTTTGCAAAACACAGCTGGTACTGGGAACAATATGGAGGTGAACCGTTCCAGCATGGTTTCTGTGAAGCACTGACATTAAGGCAAGCATAGTGCTTCCAGAGCTCCATAAATGCAGTTGGTGCACATCCACTGCTTCACCTCTGAAAGAAAGCTGTATGTCCTTTCAAAATTGTTGAAATATTTTGGATCAAACTTGCCACAAAAATTTGCTCCCAGAGAGATATGAGGCTGCCGAATTTCATCAAGAGTGGCAAAAATTTGAGAAAGTTAAAAATAATTAAAAACTATATCATAGATTGGAAACAATTGTGCAACTTTCACTATAAGTGTTTAGCCACCTATATTTTACCAAAATAGTTCTATAAACAACTGAAACAGTTTAGAGGTTGGGTTTAAGGAAAAAAGAGCATGAGGTCCAGAATAAATGAGTTTGGAAGATGCAATTTTGAGGGTTTTATGAAGTCTAAATCCTTCCCTACTGATTTTTGTGAAGGAAAGAAGATTTGTAAGGGATTGTTCTAGATGCAAGCCCATTCCTCATCCCACTCTGGCTACATCACAGCCATGTAAGCCTGCTGCTATTGTTTGTGCTACCCATGTTTTATATATAGGTCCACCTACTCTGTGTGTGTGTTGGTGTGTGTTAGTGTTAGGCAGACACACACATTTAATTTCTCAATGTTGAAAAGAGTCCAAATGCTAATCTAATAAAGAGAGAAACCATCTCTGATATCATTGCCCAATGAAATGACACATTTGAAATGATGCCATGCCCAGAAAAATTAGAACTGTAGATTGATGATAATTTTTTTTCTGGTTGCTAGATAAAAGCATGAATCCTACTGTAAAGATAAACCATCAGCTGGAGTTTGGCAACTGTAATCAGGTCACTCAGTAGTGAGAAGGAAGTGCATGAGGAAAATTAAAGCAATAAATATATCAAAATACAAGTTCCTGGTTGGCACACACATAATATTTGCTGAAAAAGTTGCCAACCTGGGCTCACAGAGTTTTGAGTTTTCAAACATGTCTTCAGTGTAGCTAGACGTTACTTCAGGGTCTTGTTTTGTAAAATACTGGGACTGCGGTAGAAGTCAGTCCTGTACAGTTTCAGCACAGAGTAGATTTAATCTGAAATCATCAGTATAGGGGATATGAAAAATAAGGCATTTCATTTTAAAATAGGGATTTCTTTAGATTTATGATCCCTTCTAAAAATGATCTGAGTTTTATTCTACTATTTTTTTTGTTTGTTTTGGACTTCATCTGGATTTTAAAATCAAAATTTTGTACTAACTCTAATAAAATACCCTCCCCATTCTTCCCCTCCTTCATTCATATGCAGAAGGTCAGTGCAAGACCTACAAACCACTTAAATATTTAAAATAGGGTTTAGGGGAGATTTAAGTTTCGTATAGTCTTTGATCTCACCAGCTTGACAAGCATGACTTTTATCCACCAAAGAAAAGAATAGGACTAATGGTAGCCTTCTATATAGACCAAGCCATCCTCCCAGGACAGCTAGCTAAAGCTGGGAGCATGTTGGGGGGTGCAGTTAGCTGCTCCAGGGATTTTTAAACCAGCAGTCTTACCATCTACCTCAGTAAGTCTTTGGGGATAGGGTTTGTTGATGATCTGCTACTCACAGATTCATAAAGTTGATTTATTATGAGGCTTACAAGAACAAGCCTGGAACTGTTTAAACACAAATAGACAAAAATAAAGCCAAAACCCATACATTGCTAGCAAATGAGTGTTTACCAGTCTGAATAGTTATTTCACTCAGTAATTGTGGAGTACACCAGATTTAAAGCCTAAAATATTGTATATTGTCATACAAAAAAAAATCAACATAAAAAGTATTATGTCTCAACCACTTCCATAAAAGTACAACACTGTATTCCCTATGAAATCAAATCTAAGGAACAAAATAAAAAGGATGTCCAGCAGTATAAAGCTGAAGTTCATATCATGGCAAAACTGCATGAATAGTACAAGAGCAGAAGATCCATGCAGTCTGGATCTCTGAAAATATGTTTTCAATAGACTGTACAATAAGAGCTGTGGATGTAACTGAGAATATTTCACTGAGTAGATATTGTTGTGTATTCTGCTTATTTTAATTACCAGGTACTGATAGCTGTTGACAACTTTTGCTCCTCTTAAAGTTAATGTTTTCAGGATGGTGCTTGGCTCAACATGTCACAGTATGTGTACTGTTAAGAAATTGCAAGTAAAATTTAATTACATTGCCACTAATCATTGGAAAGCTTAAGAGACTTGTGTACTGTTTATCTCATGGTCCAGCACTGGCTGCAATTGAAGTCAATCAATTTCAGTGTGAGCAAGATGGAGCTGAGAGTGCTGTGAATTGGAAAGAAGAGAGTCCAAATTCAGTTCCTGTTCTGTACCATTAATCAGGAGCCTTTCTAACTTGGGGCAGGAACATTTCTAGTCCCTGTGTTGCTGGAGAGGAACGTGTATTATGCAATCTTTCTCTCTCCTCGACTAAATATTTTGACCAAGTAGCTGAGCAGTGAACATAAAATGGACAATGAGCAAATTGACTGAAGTACTTGCTTCTATTTATGGAGATACATGTCAGGGACACTCTTCCTAGATTGACTGAGGCTGGAAATGTTTGAAAAGTGATATTAGACCTGGAGAAGAGGATAAAGCAGAGATTCTGCCATCCTTTTACACTCTCATAAGTTAGTCACAATGACCCTGGAAATGACTGTCTGCTCCACAAGCAACATGATGAATATAAAAGGAAAAACTGCTGCTACAGATTAGAAATGTAACTATATAAAGGAAAAAGAGGATGAGAATGAAAACACTAGCAGAAGCCCTGAGATCTCCACTTAACTTCTGTCCATAGTGGGGTAAAAACCATCTGTCTTGTTCAGGTTAAATTCAGCTTTAAACTACTTTAGGGCAACTGACTCTGTTTAAACTAAGGATACCTGACCTGGTGCCAGGGGACTAATTGTGGCCCTTGATGGTGATTATGTTAAGAACAAGATGTGCATTTGACTATGAACTGAAAAATGTGTCCCCTGAACTGGGCCTTGTGATTTGTATATGCAAGGCTGGAATGAATCTCAGCACAACAGCCTCCTCAGCTGGTTGGTTCCCCTTGCTGCTATGCAGCCCTTGGAGCTGCTCTGATGGGTATGAGCAGGGAATACACAGAGCAATTCTTTTTCTGTGCAGCGGCTGCATAGCTACTCGGATGGCCACCTGCTACATTGCAGGACACAAAAATGATAGCTGGAGGTGTTTCATTGTTGTTGGGCCATTGAACTCTCAGGGAAAGATGGACGGACTGAAATGGCTCTACCTGAGTTTAGGGGAATGCCTAGAAAGGATAACTCCCTTTCCCCACACCACATACAGCCTGCTCCAGGGCCTGTGGGTAATGAAATATGTGCTGTTTCTCTTATATTGGTCACTCTTCTGCAGCAGATTTATGCTTTATGTCTCCTCTGTTTGTATAAATTTGGTGACTCAAATAGAACAAAATAGATCTTAAAATCTCTGCTAGAATATTGACTGTTGCTCTTGTACTGTTGCTCTTATAGATGATATTGTAGAGTCCTGAGCATAGGCGGTCTTAATGAGTGGACAGCTGCCCAGGACCGCGTGGGGGGGGGAGGGACCCTGCTCCACTCCAGCAGGGAGCCAGCTGGGGGTTCTGGTGGCAGGCAGGGGCTGGTAGTGGGGCTGGGAAGCCTGGCGGCAGAGCTGGTGGGTGGCTGGGGACCCCACAAAGCTGGTGAGTTGCTGGGGGGACTATGGTGGCACACAACAGGCTCCATAAGCCTGGCAGGGGGTGGGGAGTCCAGCGATGGGTCCAGCAGGGGGCACGGGGCCCTGCGAGGTTGGTGGAGGGGGACTGGGAAGGCTGGCATAGGTTGGGGAGCCTAGTGGCAGGTTCAGCAGGGTGAGATAGGGTGCCCTAAGAGGCCAGGGGGGTAATCAAGGCCCACGGGATACAGGGCCTGAGTGGGGAGCTGGCAGAGCCCTGCCAAGGTGGGGAGACAAAAGGATGGATTCCCTCTCACACGGCATTGGGGGGCATCCTTGACTTTTGCCCAGGGCCCTGAAATCACTAAGACCATCCTTGGTCCTGAGGCTGTAAGTGTTGTGATACCATATATTGAACACTTTTTGTCCTCACCCATGCTGACCACCCAAATCACATTAAATAGCGTTAACATGAATTAGTTTAAAAATACAGCTGACTCAACAAAGTTAGTACCTAATTCATTAAAGACAAAGCCTCAAACTGGATATTTACCTTTTCTAGGGTTTGAAGGGTGAGGGAAAGTTAAATATCTGAAGCAGCGAGAGTCCTGTGGCACCTTATAGGTTAACAGATTTCTTCAAGCATAAGTTTTCATGCACAACAACCCAATTCATCAGGCTGTAGCCCATGAAGGCTTAGCTCAAAGAAATCTGTTAGTCTGCAAGGTGCCACAGGACTCTTGCTGCTTTTGCTATACACAGACTACACGGCTACCCCTCTGGAAAATTCTTCCATGGAAGGCATTAAATATTTGAGACACCACCACAAAAGAAAAAGGTTCATGATAGCTAACACTGTAATCAGCGTTGTTTCAAACAATAACTTTATTAATAGGCAGAAAATAATGTTATATTATGTAAACTGTATTACAAAACAGTGGAATAATGTTTTCCTTCCTCCGCTATTTTCATTCTTAAATTGACATTAGTAGTTCCAATGTAACTGAAAAGTGAGAACCTTTCTATCACTTGTAAGCGATTGGTCAGGAACTTGTGAGCCATTGTCACTGTGGGTTATTCAGGTGTGATCATCTTATCTTCAGTGATGGTAGGGGAACAGTTTTAGCTATCAAAAATACTCCACATAGCAGCTGCCAAGATAACATCATATCTATTGCAATGATGTTTCTAATCTCTGGCCCCATTAGTTTTTCTAGTTAAAATATCGGCTTGCCCTCTTACACACAGTTTGAATCAAAGCAAAGCTTGGTTACTGTGCAAGAGATAAGATAGTAATCTGTCCCTCTGGATATTTTAATTTGCCTTGTGACCTACCATTCTCTGTATATATTTGCAGCTCACATGCCGTATTTTCCATTTCATCCATCTGATGAAGTGGGATTACACAGACGAAAGCTTATGTGATAAATACATTCGTTAGTCTTTAAAAGTGCCACAGAACTCCTTCTTTGTTTTGGTTTTGCTGGAATAGACTAACACAGCTACTCATCCGGAACTTGTCTTCATAAAAATAGTTTTGTTAGAAACCATGTCCTAATAGAACTCTTAGTCTCGGTTATTGGAAGCACATTACTATGCTCTGCCTTTGGAAGGCTATGATTCATCTGCACAGTTCTACTCAGTAAAATATTTATTTAATGTCCTTACTCCTGGGTTTAGGTAGCAGAACAGGAAAGAAAGACCTATGTCAACTAAACATGGAGTTTTTAGCTGTAACATTTTCTAAACCTTCATTTTACAAACATTGTGTACATAGTACATGTACACAGCATATCAGCTAAATTATTACTTAATTGGCAAAACAGTGACTTCTTGGGTTATCTCTCATGACTAGAATATTGGTAGAGGGCTATACTTTGTTCAGGAAGGACAGGCAAGTTAAAAAGTGAGGCAGTGTTGCATTATATATCAAGAGTATTTACATTTGTTCTGTGGTCCAAATTGAGGTGAGAGGCAGGCCCCTTGAAAACCTAATTGTAAAGATATGACCAAATCAGAAAGAGAAGGTGGATAAGGCATTTCTAGAATGAATAACAGAAATATTCAAAATGTACAACTTAGTAATAATGAGAGACTTTATCTACCCAGGCATTTGTTGAAAAACCATTATGGCAAAACACAAAATTTATAATACTTTCTTGGAAGTTGTTGGAGACAGCTTTTTCTTCTAGGAGTGTATTGACAGGACTGTCATATATAAGACACAACAGGCAATTGTCTTACATTACTGTACTTAGCATGAGGCTTCAGGTCAAACAGTGTGTGCAGTTCTGAGTGTCACACTTTGGAAAAGATTTGGACAAACTGGACAGAGTCCAGAGGAAAATAACAAAAAGGTTATAAAGCAGAGCACATTTAGTCTTGAGAAAAGAAAACTGAATGGGGGCTTGATAACAATCTTTAAATATGTTAAGTTTTGTAAAAAGAGAATAGTGTTCAATTGTTTCTTATGTCCACTGAAGATAGGACAAGAAGGAATGGACTTAACCTGCGGCAAAGCAAATTTCAGAAAAACTTTCTAACTATAATGTTGTCAAGCAACAGAATGGGCTTCCCAGGGAGGTTGTGGGATCCCCATCATTGAAAGTTTATTAAAAACAGCTTGGAGAAACCTCTGTCAGGAATTGTCTGGGTTTACTTTGTTCTACCAAACTCAGGGTGCTGAACTAGATGACTTCTCGAATGCCCAAAAAACCCTACATTTCTGTGATTGTATAATAGACCCATGTGTCACAAAGGTATTTACTGTTAGGTGTTCATGTTGTCAGGATAAAATTAGAAGCAATAGACTATATTTGAGAAACTAAAGATGCTATCAATGTCATGCTTAAGATATTTTGTATTAATTCTAATTAGTGTTTGTGGTTTGTTGGGGTTTTAGTTTGTTTCCAACGTTGTTTTGAAAACCAATATCATATTTTGATTGGAATTCTTTGTCCAGATTCAGTATTTTTCTGATTTCCTCCTGCAACAAGTAACCTGGTATCATGCCCTTCTGGCAGTGCTGGATTTAGGCGCAAGCCAAGTAAGCCACAGCTTAGGGCCTCACATTATGAGAGGCCTCTAAATGTGGCAGAGGTAACTAAGAAGATTTATAATAATTTAAATTGCTTTGGCTTAAATAACTTTTCATATAAAATCCACTGCCAGAATTCTGAACCTTGACCTCCCCATCCCAATCCAAACCCAATCCCATTAACTTCTCTTCCAGGACTGCTGGACTACTCACATTGTCCATAGGTTGCCAAACCTTATCTCAGACCTCCAGAGCAGACAATGGGATGGTTTATCATTTATTTTTTGTTTGTGCTTTCTGTTATAATGTAATACATGTTTTTCCTCTTTACTTTTTATGGTATGGGGCCTCTGAATCTTGACATAGTTTAGGGCCTCTGCATGTCTTAAAGTCATGCTGCCACCTGGGTCCTCTGGGTGATCTCACCCTTCTAGAATGAGTCCTCACATGCATCAGTGCAACCTGTGCTCATTTATTACAGTGTACAGATACAAACCCCATTTCCAGACCAGGCCCACTTGGCCCCAAGACTCTGGGCTGCACATCCTTTCTGGCCAGGAGGAAAACAGAGTTGCAGGTCTCCTGCTTGCCTTCCTGGCCACACCTCCCTCTGATTGCTCCCTAGCTGGTTTATGTGCTCCCTCCAGCAAAGGAGACCAGCTGTTCCCGCTTACTTTTTTAGGCATGTTCCTAGCGTGTTCTCATGAGCACCTTCAGCTGTTGCTTTCTTTCCTACTGTCTAAAGCTCTGCCAGCTCATGTTAGCCCCAGCCTAGGAAACTGGGTTGGAAGATAGGAGGGCATCAAGGGACTTATCCCCTTCTATTCTGCCACATCTCTCATCAACCTGAAATTTCTGTAGTGTCTTAAGTATTTCTTTCCCTCTTTGAGCAGAAGAGAAGAGAAGGCAGGAGGCATAGAGGAGAGCTATCTCCTTACTGCCTGTCTCTAACCCTGAAGAAGACCTTTTACCAGTTTGACTCTGTGGTTGTTCTCCACTGTAGTGCACCCCTCAATACCCTGAGAGTAGTCAGAAATATAATACTAACAGGTTCAGCATTAACATTCATTTCCTCTCCATGACATGAAGCCCTGTTAAAGAGATTTCTAAAAACAGCAGCTGCTATGAGAGACTCTTCCAACATGAGAAGTTGAGGGACACTGTGGGAGCTCAGGTTCCTTTAGATGGGATGCCTGTGTTTAGCTTGTTTTAGTGGGGATGGCAAAGACAAATTACAAGGAACTTCCATTACTATTATATCTTGATATCAACAAGAGTACAACTAAACTTCAAACAAATAGGTGAGATGAGGCAAGGGAAGTAATATTTTTTATGAGACCCACTTTAGTTGGTGAGAAAAGACAAATGTTTGAGCTACAGAGAGTTACTAAAAAGCTTGTCTCTTTCACCAGCTAAAGTTGGTCTTTTACCCCCTTGTCCCACTATTATTTGTCATTTATAACATAGTAGCGTCAAAAAGATCTAGGCGCTAAACCAGAGGTGTCAAACTCATTTGCTATAGTGGGCCAGATTTGACTTAAATGTACTTCAAGTGGGCCGTACATGTCATAAATCAAAATACTACAGCACTCTCATGACATCACAGAGTGCTGTGTATGTGAAACTGTGCTCTATGATACCTCTCTGTCTCTGTTAGGAAGAGAGTATGGTCCCACAGAGTGTAGTGATGGCCTGGATGGAAGACTTTCATGGTTTGTGTTCAGCCCGTGGGCCGCATCTTTGACACTCCTGTACTAAACAAATATATGGATAATCAGCATCCTGTTCCAGAGATCTTAGGTTCTACATAAGTGTTTACCCTGGGCATTTCCTTTCCCCTACCCAGGACTACCCTGTCTACGGATAATATGGACCTTACATCTCAGCTCTACTCTAATCTGTTATTGGTGATGTTGCTACAAGAAACAACATACCAGAAGCACGTTACGCTACTACTTTATGCAAATAGTCTATTTTCATGAACGGAGATTGCAGAATTGGGACTTAAACCTCTCAAAAGAAAGCCCCTGAAACAGTAGGGAGTTTGTGTGTGTGTGTGTGTGTGTGTGTGTGTGTGTGTGTGTGTGTGTGT
>ML681998.1:7113239-7302159 GCA_007922195.1 Podocnemis expansa | reverse complement strand
GTGTGTGTGTGTGTGTGTGTGTGTGTGTGTGTGTGTGTGTGTGTGTGATTGAGAGAGAGAGAGAGAGAGAGAGAGAGAGAGAGAGAGATGATTAAACAATACACAATGTACAGTCCTGATTCTGCAGTATACATGAGATGGAGAGATGATTAAACAATACACAATGTACTGTCCTGATCCTGCAATATACATTGTGGTAGAATTACAGAATCAGGCCCCATGTCTGTAGTTTACAGCAAAACTGCTATAAGTCTAGTGATCAGCATTTCTAATTAGTCTCAGCTCTTCATAATAAAAATGGAATGCTTCTGTGCACAGGGGATTGCTTTAAGAAGTGAAATCAGTCCATGCATCTCTGATTTCTTCTGTAGATTTTCAAAAACACATGAAGAAAATGGTGGCTTGTCCTCATTGTTTTCTAGTAAAGACACTTAATGAGTTAATCGAGGAGTGATATACAACAAGTCAATTAAATGGTTTTAACATTTTCTTAAATAAAAAGTTCTAATTCTTATATAACCATTTATTTCTGCAAACAAATCACATAGTGAGGAATCCGTTAAGACCCCACTGCAAAATATATAAATAAAATTAGCATCTGGGTTTGAGATGCATAATGGGGTACCTACCTCTTTTTTTTATTTTTGTAATAATTTCAATCAGGATGATTAAAAAATGGACACTGTTTACAGGTCATCAGCAGGGGTCTGACTGAAGCAGTTGGAAGACTAAAGTTCTCTTCAGGACTTGTCCTAGGTAGTGTGCAGTTTCTGAAATTTACCACTTTATGGCAGAAATATTTTCCTTTTGAGCTCAAGCCTACTTTCCAATGCAAAGACTTTTATTCAGTCTCATTGTAGGATTAGATTAGGGCTTGAAATTGCATGCACGCTAGCCATGACTATCAAGAGTTGAGTAGAGTAATGCATTTCTACATTAACTGTGCACACTTTGCAAAGTTATTTAAACAAAGATTAATACATTCATTTCAATCCATCAAAAACACATTTCTTTCATCGGTGACAATAATTTTTAACCTGTTTAAAAGAAAGAAGTTTACTGCTGTTTTAGTGTTTGTTCCCTTATGTTTCATTTTCAGATGTTGGCTGTTGAGTTTTTGGGTAAACATAAACTCATTAAAATGTCATTCAGTGCCCAAAGTGCTATATTTGCATTAATTAATTATTAATATTATTCTAAAGCATTTCCTCTTTTTTTGTTTCCATAGGAAATGATCTATTTCTAGTTGCAGTTCATGAATTGGGGCATGCTTTAGGCTTGGAGCATTCCAATGACCCCACAGCAATTATGGCTCCATTTTACCAGTATATGGAAACAGACAACTTCAAACTACCTAGTGATGATTTACAGGGCATCCAGAAAATATATGGTATGTTATTTTTTATTACACATATTAACTATTTGGCTTAGGAACATGTCTGAGGAATGAGAACATATATATCATTGGCTTTCTCACTGTAAGAGATCAAGTAAGATTTTTTGGACAAAGGGAATGAGGTGGACCTAATTTATCTAGATTTCAATAGGCATTTGATACAGTTCCCCACAGGGAATCATTAGTCAAATTAGAAAAGATGGGGATTAATATGAAGATAGCAAGGTGGATAGTGAACTGGCTAAAGGGGAGACTACAGCAAGTTATACTGAAAGGTGAACTGTCAAGCTGGAGGGAAGTTTCTAGGGGAGTTCCTCTGGGATCGGTCCTGGGACCAGTCTTATTTAACATTTTTATTACTGACCTTGGCACTAAAAGTGAGAATTTGCTAATTAAGTATATAGTGGACACCAAATTGGGCAGTATTACCAATACAGAGAAGGATTAGAATATCATACAGGAAGATCTGGATGACCTTGCAAACTGGAGTATTAGGAATAGGGTGAAATGCAATAATGGAAAGTGCAAGGGCATGCATTTAGGTACTAATAACAAATTTTTTTTTCCTATAAGTTGGGGAGTCATCTGTTGGAAGTGACAGAGGAAGAGAAGCACCTGGTCGTAGTGGTTGATCATAGGAAGACTATGAGTTGCCAATGTGATGTGGCCATGAAAAATGCTAATGTGTTCCTAGGATGCATCAGAAGAGGTATTTCCAGTAGAGATAGGGAGGCATTAATGCAGTTATACGAGGCACGGGTGAGACCACATTTTGAATATTGTGTGCAGTTCTGGTCCCCCATGTTTAAGAAAGATGAGTTCAAACTGGAGAAGGTGCAAAGAGCTACAAGGATGATGAGAGGAATGGAAAACCTGCCTTATGAGCCTGAAATTAAAGATCTTGTCTTGCTTAGTCTACCAAAAGAAGGTTGAGGGGTGATATGATTGTGCTCGATAAATACATCAGGGGATAAATATCAGGGAGGGAGAGGAATTATTTGAACACAGTGCCATTGTGGACACAAGAACAAATGTATACAAACTGTCCATCAGGAAATTTAGGTTTGAAATTAGATGCAGGTTTTTTTAACTATCAGAGGAGTAAAATTTTGGAATAGCATTCCAAGGTAAGCTGTAGGGGCAAAAATCCTAGTCGCCTTTGAAACTTAACTTGATTAGTTTATGAAGGGGATGTTATAGTGGGATGGCCTAGTTTGGCAAATGACTTATTTTTGGAATACTGGTGCCAGTGACCTGAGAAGAGGTGTTAGATTTGGTGGGTTCTGGGTTATTACAGAGAATTCTTTCTTGGTTATCTGGCTAGTGAGACTTGCCCACATGCTCAGAGTTTAAATGATTGCCATATTTGGAGTGAGGAAGGAATTTTTCCCCAGGCCAGACTAGGAAGGGCTTTTGGGGTTTTTTGCCTTCCTCTGTAGCATAGGGAATGGCTCATTTGATAGTGTATTCTCTGTACTTTAAAGTCTCTAAGTCATGATCTGAGGACCTTAATAACTCAGTTGTAGGTTAAAGGCTTCTTGCAGAAATTGGTAGGTGAGGTTCTGACCTTAGGGTCTATGAGTCTATGAATAAGTTCTCTGGGACTATAAAGCCTGCTTTGTTATATAGATATGTATATATTTGATTTGATGCAGTGAGAAAACCAGAGATTTTGATGCCATGGATTTAGTTCCATACTATTCACAACTTGCTTTTAAATCTGCACTTAGATGGAATGGTATTTAAGTATTTAAAATGTTAGTGAAGGATGTTTGTAAAGGGATCCAAAACTATTAAAATATTAAGAAATGCAAGTCTTAATTATAGCCAGCTCATTTCCACAGCATTCTTTGGCTGCAGATCATATAACTGGAGGAATTGGTGGGTTGTCAGTATTTCAATTTTGAAACTATAGAGTTCCCTGGGTAAAGCAATTTTGTGGTCCCAGGACCTCCCTCTTTCCCATATTCTTACTGCAATAAATATAGCAAATTGATCTCAAAAGCATGTTATTAACAACCAAAAGTTTTGAGCAATATAAGATGGGGAAAAAGTCCTGCTCTTTAAAATGTGTATATTTGGTTAGGATGGCCTAAAATGAAAGACACAGGCACTGTACAATTTCTGGTTTTATTACATTGAATCAAAGAAAGCAAGTTAATAAAAAGGAAGAAGAAAGCCAGTTTACTCATTTAAGGTAACTGACTTCCACACAACTGTCTCTGACATTTCCATGTGCAATTTTTTGTATATAGTTTTAAAAAGCAGGATATACTCAGTTAATCATTAAGAAATCTGCTTTGCTAAATTAATGGAGCATTTATATTCTCACAGTACAATATCTGTTCTGCCTGTATGTTAATGCCAAGTAACTGGTAGCTATCATTTGCATTTGCAGATGATGTAGTTTAAGTTCACTATTTGTTTTGCATTCATTAGTTTTCCCATTTTGGTGTCTAAGGGGTAAGTGTTCTCTCAGGGTTAAACTGACTTTGAACAGGGTCATATTTCTTGCTGGTCTCTTGCTATTGAAAAAGCCGGATGAGTTAGCACAGAATAATGGTGCACCTTTGATTCAAAACCAAATACATCCATGTTAATATTATATTATTAAGTGATGTTATACTCAGGATGTTTCAGAAGGGGAACAAAGTGATTGGCTAGTTAAAATTTCTTTCATGTGGTTAACCCAAAGAGGTTATTTCTCATGACCTCATAAGTTGGTAGTCTAGACAAGAGTATTTTGCCCATATATTAAGCTCCAACAGCTGTATACTATTGAACTTTATTACCCTTGGGAAGCAATGACTGACATCACTGCCAAATTGCATGTGGAAGCTGGTTGGGATTTAGAATCATTCAAAGATTGGTTACTGACAATTAATTCCTTTGCTGCCTGTATAAAAATCAAAAGGTGATTTGGACTCAGTTTCTGAAAAATAAATTTTACCTCTGTGTAAGTAACTACTTTGGTCCAAGGCCAGATTGAGATGGGGGTGGGGGGTTGAGGGCTACAGCCCTGGGCCATGGCCTAAAGGAGGGAGCCCACAACTCTGCCAAAATCCATCTCAGGCTGAGCGGCACACAGCCAGTGCCCACCATAGGTCTGCCTGTCTCACTGTCTGGCTGATTGGTTTGCTCCAGACCAGCCAGCCTGAGAATGGGGCAAGAGTGCTGCACAGACTCTGGCATGAGGACTGCCCCCCACACCCAGCAGCTGGCTGGGCTGCGGGCCCCACTTCCTGATAGGCACCAGCAGGCCGCAGGTCCTGCCACAATGCTGGCCAGGCCACAGGGCTGGACCCCCTCAGCACCAGACCCCAACTCCCAGTGCTGGTCAAGTTAGGCCACTCTGTCCCCAAGCTGGACTCCACTGCAATGGGGGGGGGGCTGCACAAGAGCGGGCACCGCGAGCCCTCTGAATCTTTGATCCAGTCCTGCACTGGTCTACACTATTCCTCACGGCCTTTAACTGTAAATTGCATTATGCTCCTTAAAATTATGAAGGAAATTAATGTCATTAAGTTTCACTGATGGTAGTTTTGGGTGTCTGGGTTGTCTTAAGTGTTCAATCAGTAAACAGTTATCCTAGTTGATTTACTTACTTTTAGCAAGTACAATTCAGATTTCACTTATGTAAGATTTACTTTCTCCCCAGTTGCAAAATTGCTCATCAACTATCGTGCAATGGATTGGTGCACAGTATTGCATCATATAGAAATAGGCACTGAAGCTACACTGATATACACATTTAGCTTTATCAGGGGCAAATAAAAGTGTGTGCTACTTCCAGAAATATTATGATTCGAGGTGAGACATCCTATATTTAAAATGGGAAGTATCATTAGAGTCAACAATATCTCTAGAAATTGAATGAAGTCTTTTAGCCTGTCATCATATGATGAGGCCTTCAGACAGGCCTCAGCAAGCCTGCCACACACCTAGAGGCCAGTCCAAAACTGAGCCACCTAGGCATGTGGCCATGAAGGGGCCCACAGCAGCCATTTCTTTTGGTGGCAATGAGGAACACACTAGCCCCTCCACCGCCAAAAGCTCACTGCAGCCTCTGACAATTTTGGCAACAGTGAGGTGCACAAAAGACCCCCCTCACAGCCAATAAAGGCCACTGCTGGGAAGAGGGAAGCATTACCCGGGGGGAGGTGTGGCAACAGCACTGAAAATGTAAGTGCAAATTGGCTCTTTTGTCACATGCCACAGAGCATTCACCTCCCTGGCTACTGCAGTGTAGGTAGGCACCCGGGCAAACTCCTGGGTGTCATGGTGACCTGGGACTCAGGATCTGAAGAGCCTTAGCTTAGGAATTTTCAACAGCATGGAATGAACATATTATTTACGAATAGTGAAACTACAAATGATCATCATCATCTGAAATGAGTGTCATTGCATCATCTCATTATTTATTCAGTATATTTGAAATATTTTACCACACACCTACTTTAAAAATATTATACGAAGGCTTTTTATTATTATTTTTATTCTATTTTTATGTTTGGACTACTTTTTCAATTCATCCACCATAAAAACAATTGCTATTATTACCAGGAGTCCAATTGGACAGGTCTCATAGAAAAAATATAAACAATGAATTTTTAAAATGTCTTTTAAAACAGATCTAAAAAGATCCCTTCCTGTGATCTGTTTGTATCTTTCCTGGTTCACAAGTAATCAGACCTCAAACTTATCACTGATGTAGAACTAAATTTTACATAGCCTGCAACTTAGGCTGGTATAGTGGGAGGGGTAGAGGGAGAAATTAGTTGCATGACTGTCATTTATCACAGAGCCACCACGTGCTGTGTGTATGTGTATGGATGGATGAGTGTAGGCATTAGTGTGTACAGAAACATGAGTTGGTGGTAGAATTATTACATGCTGTTCGGATGTATTTCACACATTGGAACCAGCAAACATTTTTTCCCCTTACCAGAACAGCTATATGCACTGTTGTTCAACTGCACCCTATAAGTAGTTTGTGTTCTTAAATATTGTTGGCTGTTTTTGTTTTTAAACTTTTTGCTGAATAAAGGAGGAAGGTATCTGATCTCCAGAAATTTTTTTCTTCTTCTTTATGGATCTAGCACATATGTTGTTATAATGTATCTTCACAGATTAAAATTTGGAAAAAGCATATTAGGCTATCTAACTCATTCATCTACCAATGCAGGAGCATTCCTTATAATGTATATTTTTATTGACCTTTCTGCAGTGCAATTTACAGTCTAAACAATGTCCTGCTGACATTTTAAAGGTCCACCTGACAAGATCCCACCACCAACAAGACCTCTGCCAACAGTGCCCCCACATCGTTCTATCCCTCCAGCAGACCCTCGGAAGAATGACAGGCAGCCTAAACCTCCTCGGCCACCTACTGCTGACAAACCTTCCTATCCTGGAGCTAAACCAAACATCTGTGATGGGAACTTCAACACTCTAGCTATTCTTCGCAGGGAAATGTTTGTTTTCAAGGTAGGATACTGTGAATTTTTTTAATACTAGATCAAGTGTCAGCATTTCTATTTTTTTAGAAAATAAGCTTTCATTCATCATGACTCTACTTTCTGAGCCCTCTGACAGTTAGAGTGTTCACAAAAGAAAATAAAGAATAAACATATAAATGGCTTAAATATCTAGCACAGCACTGATGTAACTAATATTCTATTTTTGGAATACATTCATGTCAGCAGAAGCTATAATGTCTGAAAATTTAAGGGTAAGTAAATACAGCGTGTTATACAGAGATAAAAAAAGCATAATTCAAGTCATGAATGGAAGCTAAAAGGAGTGATTCTGTTGGGAACTTAGCCACTTCCAGGCACATTTTAGTTATTGTGTCTTCAGCACACATTTCTTTACAAAGGTCTTGTAATTTGACTTTATAATTAGATCTATCATTTATAAGGGATGTTTGTCATTGTCTCGTGGTTGCTTCGATACATGTCTGAGTAAAGGTCCTTGCTATAAGAACTTCCTTGCAGATGTTTTATTGTTTGTTTCAATTCATCATTTTGTTTGGAGCTGCCTATGCATGATCTTTCTCACACAAACTGTACTAGCCTTTAGATGGGAACAGTTCACTAAAGGTTCAAAGACAACAAGTCTAAGCAAAACCATTTGTTAGAAGAATGGTGTACCAGAACATTTTGTATAATTTCCAAATTGCATTGCAGATAACAGGAATAACAGACTCATTTTCTCAGTTTCTTGAGTAAATTAATTAGCTGACAGATATTGTTCAAATTGACAGCGATAGGTAATGTTAATGTAGCTTATTATCTTGGAATCCGCAAGGATGTCCCAGACTTGGCTAACCAGTGAACTAGGTGGGATTTTTGTTTTGTAAGTATGTCATGACTCTCTTTAATTTCAGAATTATACTTAATACGAATAATCATTCTCCTCTGTAAAGTGTTTCCTCTAGCCCTAGTGGAAAACATTAGCATTGATGAATTTGTCCTGTCAGATTGACCTATTGGTCCATAAATCCAGTGTCTTGCTATAGCTTTTGTCTGCTTTTCTTTTCTGTACTAGCTTTACAGTGACTGATAGAAAACTCAACACATTTTCCCCTTATGTACTCTCTCCAAAAAATCCTTTGTCAGTACACAACAGACCTTGAATTCCTTTAAGACTTCTTTAAAAATAATTTACTTATTTGCTGATTATGACTGTGTTCTCTTCATAAGGAAAGGCAAGAGATGAGTTATTTTTTTCATAAAAGACTGAGAATTGGTTCTTTTGAAATAGGGAAATATATATTATTTGAATATTTGACTTCTCTTCAAATATTGGTGTGCCTCTGTTTTGGAAGTGCTATGCCATCAATTTTTGTGAATGAAGTGAAAAGGTTAAAGAATAATTTTCTAAGATACATTAACAGGATATTAGAATACCTACCTCATCTCATATCATCCATCTCCTGAAAAACAGAACATAGCTGCATGCAATTTATTTCAGCCATAAGTCAATAAGTATTAAATGGTCTACCATGAATACAAAATTGCCTTTTGATTATTTCAAACAAGCATCTTCTTTCAGACAAATAGTCAGCATGAATCATAACTATTTTTTCCTTTCTATTTGAAAACAGAAGTTGTAACACCAAATGGGAATAACTTTAGTTCAGTTTCACTTACTAGTTTAAAATAATTTATTTATCATTCATTATTCACACTAAAATATGATTTTATTTTTCAATAATAAGCAGATTTCCATTCATGCTACTTCTGTACCACAGCGATAAAACATATAAAGCTATTTGGCAAGTCTAATAAGTAGTAGAGTACTTATGTTCTTATTTGGGATTGGCTTTCTAATGTGTATGTATATGAAATAAAAGACCTTTTTACCTGCACAGTGATACATGTAATATGCATAATTGTGCTTGAAAATTTCCAGTGAATTATCTGGATGGTCACTGGCAAATTCAGGTACTATTTTTTTTTCTTAGAATTGCTTATGTAAACAGTTGCAGAACTTGTACACTTCTGAAAATTTGGCCTTGATTGTTAGGAAGTTTAAAGTAGAACTGAAATGTAAAAGGAAACAAACAGTCTGAGATTCGCAGTATATTTTCATAGTAAACTACAAGCAATATTAATGTCAAGGAAACAGTTTTTTATTGCAGTTGAGCTACTAGGCTATTACTCCAGGGCATCAGAATTTTTTGTTCAAGTTCATGGCCGCTACTTGGATATTACTCCAGGGCATCAGAATTGTTTGTTCAAGTTTATGACCTTTGTTTGCAGTTTTTAAGAACATCTTGCATTTCCTGACAGGATATTTCCAGCATGAAAAATAATAAAGAAAAAAGAATAGTTCAAAGATTTTTTTCTCACCCCTTTTAATTGAGTTTTATCATTACTTTTAAGATATAATCATTCTTTCAAGTAACTGTTCTTGATAAAGTGTATGCAATTTTAAGTGATTATTTCAAATGAGAGGAAAAGCTGCTCCTGCTCTGACTCAAACTATAAATGCTAGAGAGCAGGATTCACTTATTTTAGACTTCCCACAGATCAGCAAGTGTATTTAGAATTTTGTGGATGAACCTTTTTGGTAACAATGTTTAGATTTCTGGGGAAAGCAAGTCACCATTCCTCAAACACATTGCAGTTAGAGACATATATATTTATTCGTGCAAAAGGACTTTTTTCTTGAAACACTGGGAAAATGGCCTTGCCCTTTGCATACCCCTGCCAGTTCTGATACATGGGGAAGAAGTTTGGTGCTGAGAAAAAATGTTTAATTAAAGGAAGTCTCAGAGTATAATTTATAGATGGAATTTTCACTAAATAGTTTCTTCACATGGGACAAAGTCTAGTTCTAACTTGATGGTGAGGGGGTTGCGTGATCAAGCTTGAAGGGCTGTAAACAGCTAGTGGGACAGTAGAATTTTTGAGCACCACTGGCAGTTTTTATCCAGTGGCTCCTCCTGTTACCTGCACGATTATGTTGAATAGGATGTGTTTAGCTTTTACTACTACTTATACTCGCTGTTTTCTTTCAACTAATTTCCTCCCTCTGTTTAGTTATGCCTCCCACAGGGATTTAGAAATTTGCTGAAAAACAGAAGAAAATAAATTGGTGCTTCTCTTATGGGAAAGCTGTGCTACTTGTCATGCCATTATTTCTCCATCTTAAATTCAGAATCACTCAATCATTGAGTGTAGCAGTCTTAGAGATACCTTCAAGTCTCATCTGTGCTTCAGTCTCAACAGAAAGAATTCTCTGACAGTCAGTACTTCTGGGGGCTAATGCCTTCATTAAAAGGAACTTCATTTTCTCAGAACATTTGGCAGGATCCTTTACTGCAGGGGGTTATTTTATAAATTTCCTTAATTTCTCCTGTTCTATATCATTCATTCTGCTTTTACAGTGTTCTAAAGCAGGGGGCCAGAGTTTAAAGCTACTCTAGTATTTCCTGTCTGTGAGATCAATAATGTTCATCACTTCAAATAAAGTATTACTTGGTTAAAAAAATGTTTCAAGAGGGCAGATCTGTCCTGCTTTTGAAATGGCTATACCATTTCATTGCTTCTCAGAGGATCCAGATGGAGTCATCCCAGTCATTTTTTTCTAGCTATTAATCATGGCTATTTCGTAGCTTTTGTTTAATTGTACACAATGGTTGTTCTTTACCAACACCAGTGCCTATCAGCTCAGTCTCTCTAATCATCATCATCATCAGTAGAGATGAGAGAAATCCATCATGAATTATAGCATTTGTCATTTTTGGTAGTAGCAGGAAAAAAAATCTAGGGCTAGATAAACTAATACTAAACAGAAGAGGCAAGGAAATAACTACAACATGAGAGCTGACCTCACTGTATGTGAGAGTGGATATTTTTAATAAGGTCTCTAAAGTTTATTATGTAGCTGCTTTGTGGCATATGACATAGGGAATGTCTGGACTGTCAATGGCAGCATGACATGCTTCAGCAGGAAATACTCTGGGCTCCAAAAGGGGGAAAATACTGAATATTTCAGATGGTGTGCTCTAAGAAAGACAGGGAGCAAAAGGTCAAGATTAGTTAAAGCTGTAGACAGCAGACTCATGTCCAACTACTTTTCATATTATATTGGAAAGAACCACTCGGGTGGGATTCATCATCATGGGATACATCTCGCATAGGCACAGGCCACTGGAGAAAAGAGATGTTTTAGAAATAATGGCATCAGAATAAATGGTAAAGGATCCAAGAAGTAGAATAGTTCCAGTAATGATAGACAATAGTTACTAGAAATACTGTAATGCTTATCACTTATTTAGTTCTTTTCATTTGAAGATCTCACACCACTACCAATACTAGTTGAACCTTTTAACACACAAAAGATAGGTAAGGGATTGAGTGAACACCTTACCCAGCTATAGAGTAGAATGCAGCAGCATTAAACACTGCACAGCAGCAAAGCTGTAGGGCAAGAAATAAGAGTATCCCATATCTAACATCAAGGGAATTTAGGTAAGCAGACTGTAATTAACCCCCATCTTCTCTTTGGGCTTGTCTTCTGTGATAGCAGCAAATTTGCTGCCATCAGATCAGTTTCCCTAATCAAATGATTGGGTGTCTGAAGACCCACTCAGTGGAGCAGAAAGCTGATGCTGGAAGACCCCCACAGGAGGAGCAGTGCTGAGTCAGAGGGAGGGGTTTCTTTCCAGGTCAGGCTATTGAGAACAGCTTGGTAAATAGAAGGTAGGAAATTAGAGGGAGATACACAAGGAATTTTAAGTGTCTTGCATATCTCCCTTCCATTTCTGCTGAAATCACATAATAGTATAGACCAGAACTCTACCTTGTTTTAAAGTCTCCTGTGACATTAACACAAGTTCCCAGGGCTTCAGTTTTTGTCTGTTTGAAAAATGACAACTCTAGCAATAACATGCCAGGTCCCTCTTTAAGGTTCTATTTGTAAAACATTTATAAAAGATCCATAAATGATTAATAGATGTTATAATAATGTTACAGATAAGAGTGCATTAACCTGTTGGACTCATTAACAAGCTATAACAATTGATTAATCATTTATTAAAACATATATTTATCACTTATTAACCCTTTATAAGCTATTTATTAATATGCTAACATGACTGTGACCCAGTGTCTTCTAAAACATGAGGAAATATTGGTTTAATTCTGTCTCACGAGGATGAGTGCCACCTATGAAGTTAGTGTAGCCACTTCCAATAGCTTTATTAACAGTGACTTGTTATAGAAAAGCTCATAGGAAAGTCTACTAAGAAAGAGAGAGGGTCCATCACTTATCTGCAGAGTAGATTGAAAAAGCATAGGTCAGACCTTGTAAAAGCTTTCACACTTAAGTAGGTCCACTAAACCCAGTGGAATTACTCAAGAAATTGGGGTTTGTGATGGGGTAGTTGCCCCACACTTGCAGAAAAGGGGTTAAGGAAAGTCCTAAATGAGTAGCCAATCAGGAGGAGAGGGCTGCTGGACCCAGGACAGGGTATAAAACAGGCTGCAGAAACAGCACAGGGGCACTTTCTCTCAGATGCTGGATGGAGAAGCTTGAGGGTGGAGAGAACAGAACCCGGGACAGCTCCCTGTGGACGGCAGCGCTCTGAGGAGCTTAGGGTCAGAGACCTAGAAGAAGTGACCTGCAGAGAACCTTACAAGAGGGGGCAAGACTGAGACTGCCAGGGTGCCAGAAGCGGCATGGCATTTACGTGCCATTGACTGTTTTTAACTAGTGGCCAGGAGTTGTCCTCTGGACATCACCCTGAGAAGGGTGGACTTGCAGAGGACTTGGCTGGTGGGCTGAGATTCTAGACAAAGGCTCAGGTAGCAAGTCCAGCATGGAAAAAGTGGAGCACTGAACACCTGTGGGGGTGCACTTGAGCATTCCCCAGTAACACCACCAGGAGGTACCCATCAGGTTGGTTGCATGCAGAAGTCTGCTACAGGGCTGTTTTCCATTAAAGTCTGTGAGTTCAAATAGGTATTGGTGTTAAAAATGCAATTTAACAAATGTTTGTTTCTCATTTAATTTGAGAAAAATTAATCCCACATAAGCCAAAATCTGAGAATACATCTTTATAGAATGTAATTCAAAATACCAGAAATGTGTGATTTTCATAGAATTCATTTCTTCATTATTATTTTTGTGGAATGGCTGGTGGGTGCTGTTTGGATCAGGCTCAAATGGCATATTTTACACAATTCCAAATATGACACACACTGGAGCAGATATCGCATAACACAGTGCTTTGGAAGAGGTAAAAAAGAGATTAAAATACAAACTAACCTATGTATATTAAGAGCTTGATCCTGATTACTCACATGAGTAGTTCGGATTTAACTAATCCTTATGTTATAAGACACTGGTTCTCAGGGGTTAAAGTATAATTTGGTGGGCTCTGGAACCCTCCGGCACAGGTGAGCCTACCCTGGCATGGGTGGGCCCCCCAATACCCATCCCCATAACCCACCCCTTGCTCCAATACCCACCCCCAGACACAGATGCGCGCACACACAGAGCCACCCCAGGGGACACACACACACACACACACACACACACACACACACACACACCCCGCCACCCCCCCCCCACACACACACACCAGCAGTGCCCTCCCAAAGCCCTTACCTCCTCTGTTTGCACGCTTGCTGACCGGCTGGAAGCTGCTTCTGGCCACAAGCTGCTCCACCCTGCAGGGGGGAGATTCACAAACTCCCAGCCTGCTGCAGCTCTCTGCTGCCTGGGGTTAGGGAGGAGCAGGGTTTAAGGTGGAGCCACTGAAACAATGTGTTCTGGCTGCTCGTGCTATTTTTAGGGGGGTCTAGAACGCAGTGTTCCTGTGTGTTCCTCTTTTTTTAGGGGCCCCAGAGCACTGTCAGCCTAAAAAGAGGGAGCTCCCAGAACTGTGTTCTGGTGCATTCCCTCTTACTTTAACCCCTGCTGGTTCTCAACTTTTCCAGGCTACTGTACATTTTTCAGGTGTGTGATTTGTCTTGTGTACCCCAAATTTCACCTCACTTAAAAACTGATTGTTTATAAAACAAGACATAGAAATACAGAAGTCTCACAGACACTATTATGAAAAAAATGTTAACTTTCCCATTTTTATTATATAATTATAAAATAAATCAGCTTGGTATATAACTATTTTTCTTACAGTTCAATGTGTAGTTAAAGAGCACTATTTAAGCAAGTCACTGTCAGTATGAAATTGTAGTTTGTACTGTTTATGCAAGTGGCTTTAACATAGCTGTTGTAAAACTAGGTTGATAGCTGTATGAATTGATGTATCCCTTAGAAGACTTCTATGTACCCTCAGGAGTATGTGTTCCCTAGTTGAGAACAATGTTCCCTCTAAGGTTTGGCGGCTTGTGTGCAAAATTTTCAACCCGTGTGCAAAACTTTTTCTGAATAAAATTTGTGTGCAAACTCGTGCAACAAAAATTATTAAAAAATCTAGACCAATGAAAAATTAATATAAACTATTTAAAGTTGTTTTTTATTACTAAAATCACCCAGTTTATTTAAAATTTACCCAAATTGCTATACAATCAAAAGAAACTAATCCATGGCTTTCAAACAACCCAAGACCAAAGTTATATTCAATCCAGATCCTAGGTGTCACAATTCTGCCTAATACCCTCATCTCCTGTGTTCTACATGCAGAGTTACAGTTCACATGGAAGCCAGCTAATTATCACTGACAGCATTTAAGATACACAAGGAGTCGTGTGGCACTTAAAGACTAAGATTTATTTTTCGCATGAGCTTTCGTGGGAGACTCCTTGTTTTGTTTTGTTTTCCTGGAATGGACTAACATGGCTACCGCTTTGGAAATTGGCAGCATTTAAGATGTCTTGATGGTCCCAGAGGGGTAAATTCTATTGAAATTTTAAAAATCAAAAAAAGATTCCAGGCATCTCTTTTCAGGAAAATGCTGCTACAAGAAGGATGCTAAACACAGCTGAAATCAAAACAATGGGCTTCTAGCTGCTTTAAGATAAGGCTACAGTATTTCTTAAAAGCCTATTTTCAGTCCCTTGTATCTTTACCTGCCCCATCATTTTGGGGCTACATTTCAACTTAAGAGAAAATCTCTACCAAAATACCACATCACTTCAATGCATTATGGTTTCTTCTGATGGACAGACTAGGGTGTATAGTGAAGAGAATAATCTCATGGCTCCTTTGATTCCCAGTCTTTTGGCTGTTACTATATTTAAAACAAGTACTTATCTGATGTCTCCGTTACATCTCTAAGATTTCTGTGAACTGTTCTTCAAAGCATCTGATGAAATGGGGTTTTCTCCCATGAAAGCTCATGCAATCAATATATTTGTTAGTCTTTAAGTACCACAAGAATCCTTGTTTGTTTTGTAATGAATTGTTGTGAGTTACAGGATTTTGGAGAAAACATGTTCCAGGTTCTTTGAAGGCACAGGGTTAACATGCTCAAACACTCTCACTGCTCAGTCACTCCACTTAAGTAACATCCACACTAGCTTTCAGGAAATATACAACTGATTTTTAGATTTTTCACCTCCACAGCTTTATCTAGTTACAGAAGGGACATTTTGGCACCATGCACTCCCTTTTTCCCACTTGAGGAGTTTCAAACTTCAGGATATGAATGGCATTTACTCTTTGCCATGCCTCTTGTTTAAAAAGCTGAAGAATTGTCCCAATTCCGACTCCCTAAGCTCCCTGCCCCCATTCCAGCCCTCCTAAACCCCACCCCCAGCTCCACATCTTCATGTCACCTCTTTCAGCCCCCCCAAGCCCTCCCCAGCCCACCATCCTGACCCCTTCTCCACCCTCCCCATACACCCTCCCTGCCCCCATGCTTTCTGTGCCAGCTGCCTGACCAACCCCCTCCCCCTCCCAGCCCTCTTCACTGGCCAAAGAGCTGGGCGGGGGGCAGGAGGCCACGGTGCTGGCCGGCATGGAGGAGCCCGGGCTGGAGGCTGGGGCTGGCCATGCGAACGGCCAGACCCCGGCTGGAAGAGGCGGAGCCTCCACAGTCTCCGAGGAGGGGAGGGGAGGGGAGGGAGGAGTGGCAGGGCTGACCCAAGCCCACAGAACCTCCCTTCCTCCGGCCGAGGGGCTGGGCTGAGGCTCATGCCCGGACACAGCACTCCGGCTCGTCTCCCCTCGGCCACGCTGCCGCCCTGAACTGCCCCATGCGCGGGGGCAGGAAAATCCTGCGTGGCAGGATTTTTTTAAGCGCGCGGCCACACTGCCGCGCGCCTTAGAGGGAACAGTGGTTGAGAACCACTGTTATAACAACTGATAGGCATAATTACATGACTAGAAGTTTTAGGATCAGTCCCTTACTTTGTTCTTTGTCCTTTAATAGTTCTCTAGTAAAATCCAGTATAGTAATAAGCTAGAGTAGTTTATTATGCAATGACTCTCCCATTTCCACAAAACTAGTGAAATTAACTAACAAACAATGTTTCTAGCTGAATGTAGATCAAATTTAAAAGATGTTACATCCTTTGGAAACTGCCTTTTTCTAGGGGCCTAGGGAAAAGTTGTTTTCAAATCTTTTCACTGAGTGAACTGATTAAAAAAATATTTTGTTGGCAAGAGAACAAAAAAATTTGCATCATTGACAAAAAAAATAATTACAAAATCTCACAGCAAGGAATAATCTAAAATTACACTGAGACATATCTTCAATTTTGTACCACCAGCAAGTGTTATCTTGTAATATTAACAATACATTGTAATTGGGGCTACAGTCTAATGGAACCGAAGGGAATAATTGCAAAAACACTTCAAGCACAAGGCTTAATTAAAATTTCTTGTTGTACAAAATCATGGCCTTTCAACTAATTTAGGTAAACATTCTGGGAAACAATTGGAATTACTCCTAATGTAAGCTTTATCCAACAGCGGTATTAATTGTTCTTGAAAATATTTGTGTAACATTAAATTACAGCTAAAGCTCTCTATTCTAGACATTTTTTTTTGCATTTACATTTGCTTTTTTTTTCTTTTGACTTTTCAATGTGTTAGGCAATTGAGAGTGCTGGTGTTGTTCTGCGTGGTTGAGTAGAGACTTAGACCATTTATTCTTCTAAGTTATTTGTTTTCCTCTCAAGTCTCTCTCCTTTGGAAGAATTTGATGTCTCAGATGCTAACTTAGAGTGATATTTATGTATTTGTTTTTCAAGCAACATTGTATGTTATTACAAATCCTATTGCCACAGAACTAAGAAACTTAATAGACATTCATTCAAATACTAGTGGTGTGTGTGCGCCTTAAATAGTTTTGAATCTCCATGCAGTTGGGAAATTGGTATCTTATGGAAGGGATAATCAAAAATACATAATACCAATTATATGGGCTCATAGCCATTCTGCAGAGCTGTGTAGACCTTTTGAGTGAAATCCTGGGCCCATTGAAGTTAATAGCAAAACTCCCATTGACTTTCTGAGGGCAGGATTTCACCCATTATTTGTAAACACATTGTGACTTGAGCAAAGATCTTTTTGAACAACATATATTATGTAAAAGAAAACTAGGAAACTGCATGCAAAAATCTGCATTAAAGCAAAAGCCAAGCAATGCAATCATTCAAACATTAGAAAATACAAGATTTATGGTTTCACACAATCTTAATTCTTCCTCCCCTTGAGTTCAGCCTGTGCAGTAAACTAGCCCAAAACCGATTGATTAGATGTTGAGTCTGTATTTTTTTCTGGCCAACAACCATACAGTGTTTCAAATCACCCTGTGCTGCTCTTGAATTTTGTGCTTTCATGGATTGTTGGATGAACCCATGCCATGTAGATGACTAACCCTTTTAGTTTAGTGTGTGCATGTGGCTGAACTACTCATGGAATTCTTTACTGTTCATATATTTTGGACTAAATATTTAATTATTTTAGTCTATTAAACCATCAAAGCTGGTTATTATTATTATGTAATTTGCAGAGGATATCTGTTATGAGCTATCAAATAACAAACTAAATCAATGCCAGGGATGCAAATGCAGCTTTGTTCAAGGTTGCATTTGATGAGGAATTCTGCTTGGTTCCATTTTTTGTGTGAGACATGTACAACGTAGTTGCCATTAGATTATGTAGTGTCCTTGACTATTGCTGACTTTCTCTTAAGTTCTGTTTCTTGCCCCTTGTTCCCAGTTGGAGCTGTTGCACAGCTTTCATTTGTTCTTCAAAGTCTTTGTATGGTTTGTTCTTGCATTCTGGGGAGTGTTCTATCAGCCGAGTTGTTGTTTACAAATGTTCCGTATATATTTAGATATATAGATGCATAGTTATTTGTGCATATAGTAAAATATGAAACTCCTGTTATCATCAGTAATATATTCTGAGCCTTAACATTAATAGTATATATAACATAAATAGTACATATTTTTAGTGTATAATCACTGCCTAAAAATAGTGAACATTGTGATATCTACCTTTGTGAAAGAATATTTCTGAGTTTCTCTTCCATAATGTGCAATGAAGCTCAATAACTGTACATCTTTTCTATATCTAACCTGCTGCAATCAAAACCACTCTAACAGCTGGATTTACCACTTTCCACTAATGCCCTCTGGTAGTAGTTTAGGTATAGATAAACAGCTTTAAGTTCCATTGGGTCCAAAGACAGTTATATTGGTGGAGGCTAGCTGGGACTTTAAGTTAGTTTTTCTCCCTGATACCGTTGAGCAACCTCCATGCTACCTAAATGAAAATGATTGCAGTTTTCTCTACCTGTCTCTCCATATCATTTTATTATGCTTTTCCTCCAGCATGAGAGATGAGCCTTCTATATTCTTTAACTATTACTACAAAAGTATCTGAGTCATAGCTCTCTCTTTGATGACTCAGACACATTTGCAAGTCAAATAGGCCTGACGAGTACAAACTTGTTCTATGTTTATATGGGCTTGTATCCGTTACTTGGTAAAAGCAATTTTTTTCAGCAATATAGACTGATTTGTGGAGGAACATAGGCTGTGCACCTCTGTGGCGAAAAGAGTGGGAGAAAACATGCACTGCAACAAAAGCTGCTTCACCAACAGTCTTGGACCACCTGGAAAATTCAGAAGTAGGCTTTTCATTCTCAAAAGAGCTATGGTACATTAATGTTGATGTTTATATGATATATTACTGGCCCAGGATTTACTACAACAAACCCATGGAAGGAATAAATTAGACAGACCTTCTCCATAGGCTTGCCAATATTCCTTAGCTGACCCATTCTCTCTTTTGACCAGAAAGATGGTTTCTGTTATAAGACTTTAACTAATGTGGACAATGCAAGTGCAGCACATTTGTAGGGAATGTTATGCAGTTAAGGGTGGTATCCCTCTGAAGCCTTTTTACAGTGCAGTTTTATCTTTTCTTTTTGCTATCTTTATCTTTTTTTCACAGATTTGAATCCTCTTGACCATTTTCATTTGAAAGAGAAGGATAATCTCAGTGTACTGAGTAATGAAGTTGCAGTGTACTGGTTTATTTGTGAAAAAAGCACGACATAGGATATCAAATTTCATTCATGGAATGAGTGCCTGTTTGATAAGATAAGAGTAATGATAGCTTTATCTGGTTTTGAGACTTGATTAAGAGGCAGCATGCTTGTTGTATTTTGACTGGCAAAGGGTTAAGCAATTAAGTGGATTATCTAAATAAGATTACTGGATAAATAAGATTTCCCAAAAAGCTCCTCTGGAGGAAGACATGATGGTACTAGGGGCCTGTACTCCATTAACACCCAAAGTGGGAGCTGCAGATTATGAAGGGGATGAGGCCAGATTGGCCAAGGGCGAGAGCTGACTTGGAACATATCACTGAAGTCCGCAAGAGCAGGTCTCTTATAGAGCAATAGCCAGAGATTAAAGCTTTGTTCCCCAGTGGAACCCTGAGGGGTGACAGTCCAACCACCACACTGGTTCCCCTGGAGGTGGCTTGGAATGGATAGGCCCATGTCACAACATCCTCTATTGGTCAAGACCAATAAAAGGAGGAAAAAGTGTAAATTGAGGGTATGTATGTAACACGAGCTGAGGAGGTGGTTTCTATAATGGTGAATACAGGTAAAATGACTGTCTTTTTGAAGTTGCGAAGGAAAAAAAGTAATATTTTAAAACAAAAATGTAATAACTTTTTTTGACGTGACTGATTAAATGTGTAAGAACTATCCAGGTGATTGGGAGCAGATCAGGATGCAGCTGATCCCTTTGACCCACCATGACAGACATTTTTGCCACACAGGCATCAGAAGGAATGCAGGAGTTTTATAGAAAAACAGCAAGGAGTCGTGTGGCACTTTGAGACTATCTGTTAGTCTCAAAGTGCCACATGACTCCTTGCTGTTTTTTTTTGCTGGACTACACTAACACGGCTATCCCTTTGGAAACTGACAAGATGCAAGGAGTTTTATAGTTTCCTTCCACTGGTACAGCTTTGGAATGTATTTTTGGATACTTTATGAAATGCATGATACAAATTCAAATTCTGTTCTACAAGCTACTGATACCCATAGACAACCAGTCTAGTTCATCTTGAGTAACTTAAATACTTTAAGAAATAATCTAGACAGTTTTTATTCTCCTGAGGTGAACATTTAACCAAATTTTTAAAGAGAAAAAGGTGTTAAATTAAAAATCATTCTAAAAATTAGAAAAGAAAAATTTCTAGTGAAGAAAATTGATGACAATAACAATGTCTTGCAAATAATATAATAGACACAGGAACAACAACAAAAAAGAAACTCTGAATAGTGAAAGAGTAACATCAATGATCAAAGAACACGTGACCTGACATATAGCCAGTCATTTGGGTGACATAAGACACCTAATTATTTACTCAGAGTTTATATTTAATAATTAATAACCATATATAATAATATTTAATTTCCACTGCACAGTGGGCTTTCCTGGTCTTCCACTCTCACTCTCGTACTTGAAATCCCTGGCCATGAAGTCTGTGAGAAAGTGTTTTATGGAGGCTACTACATTGTCCTATAGAAATTAAGAGGCAATGATAGTCCTTTGTAGTTTTTTTTGTTTTTTAGTCATTTTGTGGAATTCTACAAGTAACTACTTTCATTCAAAAATTATATTTTTAAAGCCTTATGGGGGTATATACTTCTGTTATATTACATAGGCTTTGACATTAGTTATAGTAGCATCTTGTTGATTTCATCTATATTACACTGCAAAGGGTTTTTCCATAAAAGGTAACTTTTACTTCAACCCCCACTTCACATTCACATGCAAGAGAAGGCTGCACAGTACTAGATTTCCTAGTTCCATCCTTGTGTGCTGCCATTCAGTGAGTTCCCAGACCCCTGCTGGCAGCTAAGCCTCCATTTTGTATTTCCCAGTGGCAAAGGTTTCAAATATGGCACTTTGAATTGCAGCTTCACCTACACATGCAAAACTTCCCACAAAACAAAGATATTATTTACCCATTTTATGTCCATTTGCAAACTGCATGCTTGAGTCAGTCGTGGCTACATCATAGGCATCGTGATTAGAATGTATGGACCACAAATATATTATATATTTTACTAAGATTCTTTGTTCAAAGCCAGGAAAAAGTTTTCCCATTTTAATTGTGGAAGTATAATACTTCTAGTATAGAAGCGCCCTCAGTCATTCTTTATGCTATGTTACCCTATGAATAATTCCAAGGAAATCATGAAACCATGAACAGATGTGTATAGGTGGCGGAACTGACTTCAGTAAAATTTAGAAATAAAAAGTCAGTAACTCCTCAGTAAACTTGTACCATTCATATTGTTGATGAAGTGTATCTTGTGCTATAAGTGAACGTGCCATTGCCTACAGAGTGTTAGGGAAAGCGGGGAGCCTTCCAGGGACTCTTGACTGCTAGCTTAAATTTTCTTACCTCCAATGCATCTGTTATGTCCTTCTGGTTTTCACACTGATTTATCAGCTTGGGGCAACTGCAGCATTTTACAGGATACAGTCTTTGAAATTATTTTTTTTTAAAAAAGGATAAAAGAAATGCTTAATTACACTATGGGGTGTTGAACATACACAGCAAGGTAGTTACTAAAATAGAGGTGAGATTTACACATCTGGCAAAAAGTAAAACTTGGCAAGATGATTTCTGCAATTGGGACGTTAGAGTCAGTGCTCTCCAATAAGAATGTGGTGAGCAGAGAACTGATGCTGCTGATGAATACAGTCCCTTGCTGTGTCTCTGTGTGGAGTCTATAATGTTTTCAGACCTCAGAATTTAAACACTTAGTACTGGTAGGCAAGACCTTCTAGGAAGAGCCAGTTGCAGTTTCAGTTGATGTTGGTGGCACACTAGGTGGCAATCTTTTGAATCAGGACTGAAACAATACCCTTGCACATTGCTGGCAGCCATTGTACTCTGAAGCTTTCAGATAAGACATAAAATAAAAGATAAGACAAAAAATAAAAGACATAAAATCCAGTAGCGCCTGGCCAAAGAAGAAAGCTGTGGCATGTCTTGCACATATTTTGCATCACTACAATCTCCTTGCAGTTTCAACTGCATACAACACTTTTAGTTTCTCTCCTAAAGTAGTAATGTTGGGAGAGATGCACGTCACTTGTAAATGAAAATATTTGTATATATATGTACTGCAGTATGTAAAACACTTTGGAACCCTTTTGGATAAAAAAAGCTAGAGTGTATAAAAGTCACTGTTACAATTTATGTAGAAAAAATAACTGAGGATTTGTAGAAATTGTTTGGTTTACGATACACGTCTCTAGAAATGTACCACTGTTAAAAAAATAATAATTTCTCTGGCATTCCTATATGAAAAGAGCTAAGAACATTTTTCTTTTAAAAAAAAGATTTTTAATGACCTGTCCTGGATGTTGTTCTGTTGATTTTTCAGATGTATTATGTTCATTATTTTGTGCATCTAATTTATACATCTAAATACCTTCTGTGAGCAGGCAAGTGAGATATTCGTGCACACATATAGCCTCTCAGATGCCCAAACTTGCATATGTATCAGCAAATATCCAAATTGCATGGGGTATTTTATTATTTATATTAGGCACAGGTACTGTAGGCCCACAGTATTGTGTGCCTAGTTTACAAAATATGCTTTGTAATGTATAATATATTTAACAAAAATGCAGCCTCATACCTAAAATTCAGTCTTTTGTTTTGAAATTATTACTTCTGTGATGTCTTTTTTAATGTTGCTGATTCTTGACTAAATGAAAAAACTGAAACAATTGAATAAATAATGTTGGCTTTCAAATGTGACTTGTGTACAAACAAAATATCATTTAGGCAATTTTTAAAAATAGGTGTAGGTGTGCTGAGAGATTAATTGAAGAACTGCATGTTTCCCAAACATTTGTGTCCTAGGAGCTTAACACTCCTCTGAATATTAGTGTCCTAGATGAAATGTATGTGATGATGTACATTTAGGAACTACCATGTGATAGAAAAAAGCTAGTATTAGGATGGTTCATTCTGAGTGTAATGAAACAAATTTCTCAGACCTTTCCATTGCATCAGAACCACCTGTTACAAGTTTAAAGAATGCTGTAGTAAAAATCCCATGTTAACTGAAATAAGCTTGCGTCCCAAGAGCTTTTTAATTCCAAAGACACAAAAAATGTAAGAACTTTTGAAAATCAGTGTCTGGCATGGATATCAATTGTTAGACAATTCATTCCCCCAGCTGTCAATTTAAATACTGTTTATACAGGAGGCCTCAGCAAATCTGCCTGTCCAGCAGAGGAGCACTCCCCTCCATCCCTCTCTCTTTCTCTTTCTCTTTCTCTTTCTCTTTCACACACACACACACACACACACACACACAGCACCTTGGCTCCATTCATTTAGCAGCAAGCACTTTCCCACCGCTGAAAAAAAGCTGCTAATGGTGGCTTGGGGTAGATGGACCCAAACTCAAGGGGAGAGACTGCCATCTCCCAGTCTGTGTCTGGGGCCCCCCCCCGGGGCATCCAAAAGAGCTGCTATTAGCAGCTTTTCAGAAGGGGGGGGGTCACTGCCAAAAGGAATCCCTTTTACTGGCAAGCTAAAGAACCCCCCTCCAACTCTCCGGCCACTGAAACAAATCCTTTTTGCCGTCGAGCTAAAGACCCCCACTGCCCACCTCTGAAAAAAGGCGCTGCTGGAGGCTCTTACGACAGCACTGTGGAGGGAGGAAGAGGGAGATATGGGAGCACTAGAGGGGGGGACACTGCCATCTCTCTTTCTTCCCTTTGAACCACAGAAAGAGCTGCTGGCAGCGGCTTTTTTCGATGGCAAGAGAAGAGGACCCCCTTGCACTCTGTGCATTGGAAAGAGGGTTTTGCCCTGGTGCCTATGCACCATGGTGACCTGGCACCTTGGATTTCTCAAGGTTTGCTTTACAGGTTATATAAGATATCCACCTCATGGACTCATCTAATAATAATAAATAATTATTAACCTAAAATTAATAATAGTATTTCATTGTTCAACCACCAGGTCTAAAAGGGAAGGAGATGAATTTTCCTAGGGTAAGCCAGTATCATGCAGCAGATACTCTTCACCTGGAAGAAGCCATGTATAGCATGGGACCAGAAGAACATTTGGAGCGGGGAAGGCTGTTGATAATTTTATTGGGGCTGAGTTCCTGAACAATTGGGCTAATCAGATGGCCTGTTCGCTGAATACCAATGAGTTTTTAACATACTTAGGTCTTCATTCCAATGATTGTCCCAGCTTTATCTGAGTGTCTCACACACTGCTGAGAATTATGAGTCAAAACACCCTGGGTATGTCTACACTGAAAAGTTTTTTCAAAATGAGGCTTATTTCAAAAAAAAATTTTTACTTGTCCATGCAGGCCTTTTGTTATTTTGAAATAAGCACTTTGTTATTTAAAAAAAGAAAAGAAAAAGAAAGAGAAAAAGAAACACCATTTTGAAATAACTAAACCAACTTTTATTTTGAAAGACCAATTCTTTTGTAATAGTTATTTCAAAAAAAGCCATTCCAAGCCACAGAATTGGCTTTTTTTGAAATAACGGCCCTATACTTTTCCGTGCCTTCCCCTATTTTGAAATAGAGAGTCTAGTGAAGACTCTCTATTTGAAAATAATAATTCCCACCTTATTTCAAAATAGTCTTCACTAGACTCCCATTTCAAAATAATAATTTCAGAATAATGTTATTTTGAAATAAATTTAATTCAAAATAAAGCCCCTGAGTTTTGAGAAAATTACTGAAGGAGGAGTGATACAAGAAAAAGAGCCAAATTAAAACTGAAACAAAAAGTAAAAAGAAAACTTGATGAGGTGAAACAGTGAGGTGGGTTAGAGAATCTATGGAGGCAGCAGTGAGAAAGAACCAGGGAAGTGATGAAGAGAGAACCAACAAGTGAGGAGAGTGGACCAAAGAGGGGTGGGAAGAGTAAGGGACACAGGAAAAAAAGACAGCAAAAATGAGGAAGGGAGATTTGACAAAAGGAAAGGAAAGAGGCAACACACAATTCAAGGCAGAGGGAAAAATACAAAACAGAAGTGAGATCCTGTTCTATAAAGAAAAATAGCCCATTTTAAAGGAGAAAATAAGGGGCAAAAGGACATTACATTGTTACATGTATTTTATGAGATAAATCAAGGGGAAGGGAAAACAGAGAACATGATGAGGAGGGGAACATTATAGTCATGTGTTTTTGACCCAATATCATATATCACTAAAAGTGGAAAAACTGGAATGTAACTAGCACAATGTTTTATTGCAGTTACTGTGAAGAGGTTTCCAAGGGATTATTAAGATTTTGGCTAATAGAGGATTCTTCAAAAATTGTTGTAGAGGATAAAGGAGGCTCTCACACTGAAACTTCAGTATTGTCTTCTATTACATCCTCATCTGTCTGGCTTACAAAATAGAAATCAGCTATTCTGACTTTGGATGAACAAAGGCATATATTACATTTATTCTTCTTTGGAGCTTATAAAAGATTTTTTAAAATGCAAAAGAGGTTTCATTTATATTTAAAGAAGCAAACAGCCAAAGTGTAGATGGATTATTGCATTCCTCTCATAAAAAGCTTCACTTGTTCAGATTTTCCCTCCATTTTGAACTCCAGTTTCCTTATCTTGACTGCTCATTTTTAAACCAGATGTCTCTACTATTTCTCTCAAGAACATGATAAACGTTCAGGTTAAGCACTGAGAAAAAATTTTGCATGTATTTCAACTGTGCTTAAGGAGGTGATGTGGTTTAATGATTAGGGTATGGATTAGGGACCCAAGAAGATCTTTCTAATATAAACTAAGCTAGTGAATTCAATTTTTGCCCTTGGAAAAACGAGTTGATTTTCTTCCACCTCAGTCAACTTAGGTAGAAAAGCAGGTAAAAGAATGTACTGCTGATAATCATGTACTACTCCTGAACAGACCTTTCATGGATAACATTATTTAATAACATTTGTGCTTGAAGGTGGAATTACCCCAACCATATCTTCATGTATAACACGTAGTTCCTATACTGCTAGTCAGAGGCGTCACTGGCTTCTGCTGCTAGTTTCATGTCAACATAAGTACAAGACAAGATGATCGTTAGGAATATGAGTAAATCTATAACAAATAATGCATTTAGTGTATTAGCATCTAGAAAATGAGTGGTTCTGTGTGTGATCAGTTTCCATTGATGAATTATCACTTTCAGGCACAAAGGTAACTAATGTTATTAATAGACAGCAGCAAGAGAAATAAATTCATGTTTGTGAGAGTTATGGCAATTTCTGGATGCTATTTTTGCATCCTGTTTCATTTTGAATGAATTCAGGCATTTAGTCCCTACAGCTAAATGATAAGGATCAGATAATGAGAGGTGCTCTTCCTGAGAGGTGGTGAGAACCAGAAATTCTCGTAACTAAGGGCATGCTCCTCACTTACTTCCCTCCCACAAACATGCTGTTGGCTCAAATCTATCGGAAGAACTGAATTGTTTTGTAACCTCCACCTGCATTGATTTGTTAATGAACTAACACTAGTTACAGTTATGTTAAAAGTATTTTAGGGTGTATAAATGAGTCTCCCTTGATCTGAGGGTCTCTTTTGAAGATTTTTCTACACTTCAAGGCTGTTTCTTAGCGTAGGCAGACAGTTGAGCATTGTGTCTGATTGAACCAGTGTACTAAAATTAGTAATGTAGCCTGAGCTAGCCTGGGCAGCTGCTACAGCTAGCTGTCTGAGTTGAAAACCACCTAGACCCCAGGGTACCTATCCGAGTGCCTAGCTGGAGCTGGAGCCAATGCTATCCCCATCAACACATTCTATTTTAGGGAGCTAGTTTGGGCAGAGCTATTGCATGTCTGTCTGAAGCACCGTCCCCCCAGCTGCTGTGCAGACGTACTCCCAATACACAGCATTACAATAAAATACTTGAGAAGTGTACACATTTTCTTACATTTCATCGTTCCATAAGCAAAACTAAGTTCCGTGACTGCTACATTATCACATGTATTTTATGAGATAAATCAAGGCCTGATCCTGTTCGCACTGGAGTCAACTGGTTTCTTGCTGTTTACTGCAGTGGGAGTAGGAGCATGCTTTAAGTTCTGAAAGAGATTAAAAAGAAAACCACAAGAAACAAAAATGAACAACAAAAGAACCAACCCAAACCCTGAAATCCTCAAATAACTGAACTATGCCATTATGTCTGCTATATTTAAGTCCTTTAGTCTGTTATTGTGGTTCCTTCTGCTCCATAAAAGTTATTTTGCATGCTGTTTACCCAAAAGCATTTAATTTCATATTCCTGTTCCATGCTCTGTCTTTTAGAGTATAATGAAAAAATGCTCAGAACTTACAGTATGGGAAGCAGAAGCTATAAAAAGAAATGAGTGAGAGCTTGAAACGAGTAACAGCAAAGCTTTAACATTGCAGTACTATAGGACCATGACCATCAACGCTAAGATCTGTTGGTGACCTTCCTGTTAACTAGAGTGAGTGCAGGCTCATGGTGATAAAGAAGAATATGACAGGGGGAAAATATGATTACAGAAAAATGGAGGGCACTAGATTTTTAATTTTACATTGTTTGTATTATATTAATAACCTTAGAGGCAATCCATACTAACAGATACAGGAAGCAGTTCAATAATAGCATGTTGCTTGCAGCACAGTATGGGCCTTCATTCTTTCACTCCTTTCATTGGTGCCATGAAAACACAGTCTCTACAGGGTTTTTTTTTCCCCCAGGCTCCTCCATTCACAGCTTGCTTTTCTCCTGTCTCCTTGAGGGAAAAGCATAGACTCAGTAAAGAACTCAGCTGGAGCCTTTCTAGAGCGTACTGACTTACATTGATTTCTCTGTCTCAGATGTGCGGAATCCAGAAAAGTTTGTGGGATCATTGCACTGTGCTGCAGTGGCAGACTCCACCTTTTGCTGGCATAGACAGGTTGATCCTCAGGGCAAGGGATGGATGATGAGGAGTATTTGACCATGTATGATATATATATCTGTTTAGTGAAAGGTAGTATTCAATAATATAGACTGGAACTCAGCAGTTGATTAATAGCAAGCCTAGGCAACAGGAAGTCAAGAATGCTGTATTAAGTTGATATTAGTGGGGGAAGTTAAATAGGCCAAATTAATTACCCATGGCACAGGAGCAAAATCTCTGCTCTCATAAATTCCATAAGACCTGTAATGCCTACAGATAATGACTATCTGGGTTTTACATCTTACCTGCATGTCAGTGCCTCTGGTGGCACTTTAACATCATGCCAAAGCATTGGCTCAGTACTGATTCAGGTGGGATATCCCTGGTGTATCACAGCATAAGTTCTGAGGTAGTCTGCATTTTCCCTGAATGTCTCACATCGAAGTAATCTCCAGAGCATATCCTGCTTGATGTCTGAGTTTAGCACATATACTGTACAACTTACAGCATAGCTGTAGGACAATACCATTTTTTTTATTATTATATAAGCCATACAGCCTGTTGATCAGTAGGATTGTGACTGGTATTTTGATAAATACTTCTTTCAATTTCATATTATTGATCTAGTGGCAAACAGGGTTATTTGAAAACATCAGCCAAAAATAAACTGATTGCAAGATGCCATTTCAGTTAACTGGTTTCGTTTATTTCATAACAAACAATTTCAGGGTTGATAGTGGAAAGAACAAAAATTAACATTACTTTAGTGCTAAAATTTCAATCCAAATGTATAGCAATCCATTTTTCATTTACTGTTTTCCATGTGTTATTTAGGTGGAGACAACTTATTTCATTATTTATGGTTTATTACTCCTTACTCCTTTGCTGTTAATTTCAGATGATGCTGCCTTTGTCCCTCCAGTCATATTTGCAACATACTTGCCAAACCTTCCACTGGCTTAACTGGATCAATTTTTGTATGGCACCTTATATTAGTGTACACACACATTCTTCTTCCTCTTTAGAGCTACTGGTAGATATTCAAAGTATTATAATTTATTGGGCCAGTCACAAATTATTAAGAATAGATATTGCATATATTAGTACATACATTTATTATAATATTACTATTAAACGTAAATAATTTGCATATGAAATGACTGCCTTCATCCTACTTGGTCCCTTCCTCTTGCTCTACCATGCATATTTATATCAAGACCCATGTACCACTTTAATTTAACTTTATTTTCAAGAGTGAATTTTATGCAGGGTACACAAAAAGGGGTACTGCAGTCAGTGCATTTGAATTAACCTCTGGACCACCAGAGGAGAAAGAAAGGTATTCAACAAAATTAGTGTTAAGAATCAAAAGCACCCTCTTTCTCTCTAGATGCTGGTGTATGCCTGTGAACTCCTTTTTCATGCACATCACATGGAAGAGCATCAGAGAACAAAAAATATACATCAATTCAAATAAGGACAAGGCCTTATGTCATCTTTTTCTCTGTGTTAAACCTAAGGCACTCCTGTCTGGAACTGAAAGAGCAGCAAAACGCAGAGTACAATATTAGTTTGCTGAGTCTTGACAGTCATTCTGAGTCCTTTTCACTGTGATGGCAGTGAACACATTTTCATTAATGAGTTGTAAGGTAAGCTTTCCCTCTGCTCCTACATAGCAAGTCTTTTTACTGATTGCCAGTAGCTACAAAAGTTTCTGCTCTAAAGATTTCCGGTTGTCTTTCTGTCCCCCAAGTCTATGCACATAGTTTAATGTCTGTTACATTTGGTAGTTTTCCTGTTATTAGTGGATATAGTTTGGAACTGTAGTACAGTTCTTGGTACAATTCATAGTTACACAGTTATAGATTGAGTTGATTAAGTATAGAAAATAAAGGGCAGATCTGCATAGATTTTACAGAACATTAATGTTTTACTCTTGGCATTGCTTATTGGTAGAGGCGAAGAAGAAAATCATGTGCTGAAAGGCAAAAAAGCTCCATTAATTTTGCCATGAAAAGTAAACTGGATTTTTTACTACAGATGAATTGAAAGATCTGCAGATTGTTTTTATTTTTCCTCACCATCAGCATTATTACAAGTGTCTAGAGGAATGTGACGGACAGTTTGGGGGCGGAATAAAGGCCTATATTGAAATAAAATATTCATAGCAATACAGATTAGTGAGCTCGTTTTTAAAAATGAGAAAATGGCAATGTTTGTGGGTAGCACATTGAAACAGACAAAAAGGAGACAACAAACTCTTTTCTTGTATTTGGAAATGTTTGTAAAAAGAGTACTGTAAAAGCTTTAGACTTAACGTCCATAAAGTCAAATAATAAGAATTTACCCTTCCTGTGAGACCTAGTAAAAGTTAATATTTCACCAATAGTATTTAAGACACTGCCTTTTGTCTCTTCTAAGAATAGGAGGTAACTCAGATATTGAATACCATTATGTGGAACAGTTGGAAAATGCTGACTTTAATGGTGAACACTATAAATATAACACCTTTGATCTCACAGGTTTTCACAGATGTTTACAAACAATCCTTATAATCCTATAGAGAGACAAAAATATGTTGTTAACATACCCAATATATAGAAAAGAATGGAGCCAAATGGAGCCAGATGACTTGCCCAAAGTCACATGACAGACTAGTGGCAGAAATGAGAATAAAATCTTGTTTTACTGATTCATATTGCATAATTCTAACCATTAGGCTATACAGACAGATTAAGATTATTTAGTCAGTCCTCTGTCTATGCAGGATGATATACATGTGTCTTTCTCCAGTCTGTTTTTAAGTAAATAGCAATAAGGCTTTACTCTCTTTCCTCAAAACAATATTACAGACTTAAATCAACCTTACTGAGAAGTCTTAATATCCAGTTGCAATTTCTCATGCTGCAATTTCCCCTTGAAATCTCTATTCTTCTTGCAGTTTCTTAAGCCACCTTAAAGAATCTCTCTCCTTCCTTAATGCTGACACTCTTTTAATTATAATATATATTATTTACACTACCCTATTAAATTTTCAGCTCTGCTTTTATGTGATCTGGTATAACTGATCAGCCCAAATAGAACACTACCTAATGTATTTTACTTAATTTAACAAAGTGATCACACAATATCTGACCTGTCAGCTGTCATCCTCAAAGGAGACCTGCATAACATTTTCAAAAGACAAGTTTGTGAGCTTAAATTCATAACTTTTCTAGGCATTAAAAATCATGGACTGAACAGACACATTGGATTTATGGCTTATTACAGTAGTTTTTGACTCACTAATGCCCGCCTCCCCACAGCTGTATTCCTTCCACCCTTCAATTCCACCCTACAACTGGAGGAGTGTTAACATGTCACTTCACCTGAATGGACCCTTGAAATACACATTAACTACTTATGCTAAACAATCTGTACCTTCATGTCTCCACTGGAGTTAGAAACCCATGGCTGGTCTATGTCAGCATATGCAGGTTCGTGAGGCTCGGGCTAAAGAGCTGTTTAACTGCAGTGCAGACTTCGGGGCTCAGGCTGGAGCTGGTGCTCTGAGACACCATGAGGTGGGACCATTCCAGGGCTTGGGCTGCAACTCAAGCCTGAATGTCTAAACAGCAGTTAAACAGCTCCTTAGCCCAAGCCCATAAGCTCATGTCAGGCTGGCATGGACCAGCAGAGGGTGTCAATTTGTAGTGCAGATGTGCTGGCTGACTGCCCTTCCCAGACCTGAAGAGTTCTGTGGAAGCTTATAAGCTTGTCTCTCTCACCAAGAGAAAATAGTCCAATAAAAGATACTGCCTCACCCACCTTGTCTGTAATATCCCAAGACGACCATGGCTACAATGCTGCGTGCATCTGTTTTAATGACATTTAATTATCTGTTGTTTGAAACTTTAGAACTCCACAGTAGTGGTCGTGGAATTAAACTTGGAGAAATGTTATCTAACTGATGGAAGTGAAACAAAAAGCATTAGGTGGAATTGCTAGCCAGCCAGGAAAAGACACTTATTTGTTATGTATGCAAGGTATTTCTTTTTCTAGTCTGTTGTTGGAATGTATGTAATAAATCATTTAGCCAAGCTGGTACAGAAAAAAATGATGTAATTTGAAGGAAATAAAATAGTTTGATGTTTATTAAAACTCAGTATGAAACAAACAGTTCTAGAGCACATAATCATTTATGCTTGCCAAGGAAGACAAACTGTATTTATCCAGTATATAAAAATATCAATATGCACCTTGTCACCTGTTGCCAGCTAGTTATCTGAGGAAATTAAAAACTTTCTTTGAGTATTTGGGAGTGTTTATAAACCATATTCACATCTCTCAGGAGCAGATAACTGTCCTATTTCTCTATTACTTAAATATTACTGAAGACATTTTATATTCGTATTCTTTCTTTGTAAATTCTATAAAATTACCACTGAACATTATCCAATAGGTTTGTTTAAGCTAAAATGAATGGGATCATTCCATTATTAATTTTGAGGCTATCAGCTGGTGCACTCATCAGAAGGAGAACTCTGACCGTGAGGGGATAAAGTGTAGTGAAATCAATTTTTTGTGCCCTACAAAGCTGTGATGTGCCTTGGCCAGGTGCAGAGAAGACTAACTATCTGAAAGATAGAAGGAACAATCCATCTTGCTGCTGAAAACTATCCAACTTGCCACCAGTTTTCTTATATTAGAATTCTGATCATTGGTAAGGGGAAGCACATGAGGTCACAAACCTGGCCGGCCCAATGGTTTTTGGTGCCCTAGGTGAGCTATGACTTTCACCCCCTCCACACACAGATGTTATAAGAGCTAACATGTTAATATTTTTTTAAAAAATAGCAGAAAAATCACTTCCATTTAATTTGGCTTCCCTTAAAGCCTGGCGCCTAGTTCACCTGTATGGTTGAGCTGGCCCTGATCAAAAATACAAGAGAACCTAAGTAAATTCCTAAAGGATTTGTAGACTAGGTCCAAAGGATTTGTATTTTCTCAGGGAAAAATCATTCTTAAGGAGTATCTGTCTACACATGCATCTGTGTGTATGCCCATTCATTCTTCCCAAGTTGCAATCCACGATACACATGACTGTGGTTGTGATTCTGCTTTTAGCAGCCAGCTCCAGGAGTAAACCCCCTCCAAGCTTGTGGGCAATTTCTTGGGATCCAATTAAATGAAAAAATAAATAAAGCTGAGGTTAAGAAACCTTAAATTATTATGTTTTTTTGGCACAGCCCTTGTTGTTTAAGGTCAGCAACTACAAATTTAACATAACTTCCGTTCAAGTGCTGCTAAAGGAGAAATTGCCACAATAAAATAAATGCTTTTACAACATCAAGGGAGAGCTGCTGAAATTGCACATTCTTTGTTTTTATTCCTGAACATAAGAGACGCATAATCCTGAAGCATCAGATTAGCATGTATCTACACCCAGTATCTTCAGTTCACAGCCAAATGTTGAGGCAAATGCTGAGGTTTGAACAAAAAGTTAGAGGCTTTCAATGTCTTACTGTTGGAATATTTTACTGAATCCCTACCACTGGTAATTAAGAAGAAATACCTGGAGGGTAAAATTTAATTCAGGTTCTTAGATTTTAGTACGATGAAGTAAGTATGGGATTTATTGCAAAACTGCATGTTCTGTTCTGAGAGGATAGTTGGAAGAAAGATTGATTTGATAGCTCCACAACTGGTGATATGTTGGTAGATGGCTTTTACTAAAGTGCATAGGCCACTGTGTGCCAGTCACAGCCTGTCATGACATGAACTGTACCTTTAGAAAGATGTTTCTGCTTGCTTTAATTATACTAATTCAAAGTCTAACTTGGCAATGCATTCCAACAGGTTTTTTAAGCAAGTAAAACATGGCTTTGGGAGTTTTTAAACATAAGCTGTAATCATTTAAAAAGGAAAAGGGGCAAGGAGAACTCTCTCTCTCACTGTGTGTGTGTGTGTGTGTGTGTGTGTGTGTGTGTGTGTGTGTGTGTAAACACAGAGAATGAATCATTACCTTGATACACATTGAAAGGTAATTTTTTTATTCAAATAAAGCAAACGATCTGTTTCTATCAAAGATAATTAAGCCACATGATACATTATAATGTGATATTTTCTAGTGTCTTTCTCATAAATGGTGTTTTGGAAGGCCTTAGAGTTCAGTAATAGACTTATACAGTTTAGCCATGAATAATAGCACAGGGAAAGACATTAAGAAAAACAGGGGAGACAATATGGATCATATCCTTAGCAGAAATTGGTTTAGATCTATTGAAGTCACTGAACTGAGCATTACTATTCTGATGTATAGCAGTCAGGAGTGGCAGGGATGGATCTAGGCAGAGAGGTTCTAAGGGTTGAAGCCCAAAGCCCGGGCCTAAAGGATGGCCCCAAGCAGGAGCCCCTAATGTTCCTGTATTGATCCAGCCCCACTGCCCCACTCAGCCTAGCTCAGCACTAGATGGTCCTGGGGGACACTGGTAGTGGCCCTGTGCAGAGGCAGAGCCCTAGGACTAGATGCTGTGCTCTGCAACGCTCCTATCCAATCCTGGGGTTGTCTCAGCTGCCCCAAGGGGCAGGGCAAGCTGGCATGTGTCCACTGCACTCTGGGGAGGATGGACCAGCCAGCCTAGGCATCAAAGTAGGGTGGGAATACTGCAGAGCATGGCCTTTGGCCCCAGCACCCTGCCACCCTAGTGGTGGCCCAACCTCAAGCCACTGTGAGGGGCCCATGGTGGTGGGGAGCCAGAGTCCCAGGCAAGGAAAGGTATGAAAGTGGGCAGACAGGGGTTTCTTAATTTGGACCTGAGGAGCAGGCCAAGTATCTTTACACCTGAGACCTGCAAGGCAATATGAACTCACTGAAGCAAAGAAAGTTCTCTGAGCACTGACAATATACATTCTGATTAAGGTGTATAAGTGCTGCCATGCACAGTCAATTTGGAAGCTTTTTTGCCTTAGCTTGTTCCCATAGGGTCAGTCACCAATGCCCCCTCGGTCCTGCACTCTAGCCATGGTATATAGGTGATGCTGACCCTGCCTCCCCTTCAGTTCCTTCTTTCCACATGAGTGATGGTCTGGGAACTACTTGCCCTTGTGATTTCGCAAGTGCCGGTTTTCCCATTGTATCTTTGCGTAAAACTGAGCTAGTTGTAATTAGAGAGTAGTTTCGCAGTCACTAGAATAGTTTTGGTAGCCAAGTCATTGGAGAATTCATCCTTGGACATTACACTGAGAGCGCAGGTGGTGCCCAGCCATGTCTGGCTTCAGACCCTGCGCTTCCTGCGGGAAGGCTTTCTCAATCACCTGTCCTCACGATAGATGTCTGAAGTACCTGGATGAGGGTCATAGGACTTACAAGTGCCACATTTGTCAATCCCTTCAAGCCAAGTACCCAGAAGGAGAGGGCGAGCCATAGCCCTCTGCCCAGCATCTGCACCAGTCTGTCCACCTGCTGCACTGGGAACCTTGGCACAAAGAGCACATTCGGGACTGGCATCTCCGAGGCATCGATACCCCTCAGCCCAGGCAGGCAGAGAAGAGGCTGCTCCAAAGGCATGGGCATCAGGAGAGAAGATTCAACCTTGACACCAGTTCATATCCCCTGCACAGGGACAGGAGCTTTCTCCCCCAGGAGGCCCGAGGACTCAGGTTATCCTGGAACTATCAATGCCAGAAGCCTTCAAGGTGGTAAGAATGCTGCTACAGCTGCCGACACCCCCTCCGCCACCGAGACCAGTTGTGTTGAGAGGGCAACCATTGATGTCCTTGAAGGTCTGGTCCAAACGTCAGCGTGGGCATAGCAGCTCTTCCTGGGAGTGATCGCCAGCACCATCACTGCAGTCCTCTCATCCTCAGTCCCGCTTTTGATCTTTGGAGAATCCAACACCCAGCACCAGCATAGAAGGTTGTTCTCATCAACGAACCAGCAATAACACACGTAGCCAGCAAATGACACAGAAAGCAATCATCACCTGCATCCGAGCAGCAGTTGAGGGAGCACAGGGCTCATGACTCCGCCTGCATTCCATCAGCCTGATGGTCACCCAACAGTGAGGCTCTGGTACTGGTATGTTGTAGAGGTTGCTCCCGCACTGGGACTGATCCCAGAGGGAGGACCACCCTCTGGCACAAGATAGAAAGGTGCCTCCAGTACTGGCTCCCGCACTGCCACAGACCATCCAAGACTGGACAGTGCAGTGGGCTGATTGGGGACCTTCGATGACATCCCAAAACGGACCCCCATTCTGGTCTTTGCTGAGGGCATCACCATCCTGACATGGCCAGGACTTAAAGTGGTCTGACATCAACTCTGACCCTGGAGAGGGCACATCAGGCCTGGAAACTTGTGACTCCAGGGCTCAATCCTTGTTATTACCAGCCAAAGCGATCTACAGGAAATCTCTCTCCCTCTAGGAAGATCCAAGAGCACACCTAAAACTGTTGATGCAGCTGGCCTCTAACCTCAGTTTCCCAACAGAGGTGGTGAGGGAGGAATTTTGACCCACTGTTCGATGCGGGCGAGTCTAAACCCCGAGCCAAAGTGGCCTTCCCACTGCACGAGGGGATCCTGAAAATCACCCGAGCCTGGTGGCAAAATCCATCCTCTGTGCCACCAGTGTCTAAAGGGATAGAGAGGAAGCACCACATCCCTGCTCATAAATTTGAGTGCCTATTCAGCCACCCCACACCATGGTCCCTGGTAGTGGACACCATCAATTAGAGGGAGAGACAGGGCCAGGCTGCCTCCACACCCAAAAATAAAGAGGCTAAATGCTTGGACCTGTTTGACAGAAAGATTTATTCCACAACAGCATTGCATCTATGCATTGTGAACCAGCAGGCCCTAATAGGACATTACAGCTTCAATCTGTGAAAGTCCATGGAGCAGTTCCGAGATGTCATCCCCTCAAACTATGCTGCAGACTTTGACATGGTAGTGGAGGAAGACTTGTTGCTAGCATGTGCGATACATCCTGGTCAGTAGGGAAGTGGCCTCTGTGGTAGCCAAGAGATGAGTTGCATGGCTATAAGGGCCTCTCACCTCACATGCAGCAGGCAATCTATGATCTCCCTTTCAAAGGCCCAGCTCTCTTCTCAGAGTCAACCGATGCCAAGCTCCACAGCAGGAAAGATTCTCTTGCCATCCTGTGGCCACTGGGCATGTACACTCCTCAGATGGCCAGGTGCCCCTTTCTCCTGCAGACCACCCAGCATTAACAGCAACCACAATACAGCAGGGCTTGCACCAGCATCCTTTTCAATTGTCACAGTGTTGCTACAGGAACAGCAAAAGTGACAGAAGCAGAGGCAACAGAGGAGGCCAAGGTCAGGGTTTGTACCTCCCTCAGCAAGGCTCCAACAACTGCCCTGCCACTCAGAAGTGCAGGTTCTGACTGGCTGCATGAATACCTTGACCTCTCCTTGAGTACCACACATTAACTGACATTTCGGGACCTCCTCTGTCCTTTTTGATGCCAGTCAGCCAAGATCACCTCAGACCACTGGATTTTATGCCCTATAGTTCAAGTCCAGGCCCTCTGATGAGAAACCACCCCCCTCCATCTCACCAGCACCCCTCCCATGAATACCTGCTGGAATAGAAAAGCCTTAACCTCTTGAACCTGGAAGCAATAGAATGAGTGCTATACAGCAAAAAGAAGCAGGAGATTCTACTCCAGATATTTCCTAATGCCAAAAGCAAAAGGGGGTCTAAGACACATCCTGGACCTACAATGTCTAAATGTGTTCCTAGGAAAAATAAAATTTCAAATGGTTTCTTTGGCTCACATTATCCTGTCCCTAGGCCTGGGTGAATGGTTTGTGGATCTTGACCTGAAAGACATACTTTCACATTACTGTCAGTCCCAAACACAGAAGATACCTATGGTTCATGATAGGGCAAAAACATTACCAATTCACAGCCATGCCTTTTGGGCTCTCCCTAGCCCCAAGGGTCTTTACAAAATGTGTGGCAGCAGTAGCAGCCCATCTAAGAAAAAGGGGTGCCCAGGTCTTCCCTCACCTGGACAACTGGCTCATCAGAGGCAGGTCCAAGGACCAGATTCATCACAGCATCCATGCCACCCAAAGATTGCATGACAGACTGGACATCCTCCTGAAGCTGAAAAAGTCAAAGTTGGAGCCCACCTGAGCGATAGAATTCATTGGGGCTCACCTGGACTCAACACAGGCCAGGACCTCCCTCTTGGTCTCCAGGTTTCAGTCAATATCTACCATCATTTCAGACCTGCACTACTCCCCCACAACTAATACGAGGCAGTGCCTTCAGCTGCTGGGACACATGGCAGCCTCCTCTTATATCATATGAAGGCCCACCTCCACATGAGCCTGTTGCAGTCCTGGCTGGTGTAGATGCTGTGCCACACTCAGTGACACTCTCTGGGTCATGTGGTGAATGTCCCAGGGGAAATCCTAACATCTCTCACAATCTGGTGGAGGCCAGACTTTGCTCTGAGGGATGTCCCTCTTGAGATCCAGGATCTGTCAGTGACTCTTATCCAGGAGCGTTGCTGCCCTGGGGAAAGACCCAGGGCATGTGCATGTGCCCAGCCCCCTGCAGCTCCAATTCTCCACCTGGGCCTGATCTGACCTCAGGCTCCTGCTACCATCAGCCTGGCCCCGGATCCCTGGCTGGGGACAGAGATGGGAGAGACAGAGGCTGCTGCAGGCGGCCCAGCCTGAAGTCCTGGCTGGGAACTGGGCTGGGAGCCTCAAGCACTGCCTCAGGCGGCCCTGCCTGGGATGGGACCGGGCATGGTGGTGGCCGGGCCCCAGATCTCCAGCTGGGGACAGGGCCAGGAGAGGCAGGGGCTGCACCAGATAGTCAGGGCACTGGCGCTGGGACTCGGGGCATGTGTCCTGTGTGCCAGGCACCAGCAACGCCCCTGCCCTTATCACAGATGCCTGAGACCTGGGGTAGGGAGCCCATTTCAGCAATGGCATCACCAGCTAAGGGAGTGGTTGCAGAGGGGACTGGCCTTGACATAAACATGAACAAACTGAGAGCAATCCGCCGAGCCTGCAAAGTCTTCCTAGACAGGGTCAAGGGCAGGACAGTACAGGTTCTCACAGACAATACGGCAGCAGTGTTCTGCCTCAGCCACCAAGGGGGAGGTCAATCATCTGCCCTGTGCAAGGAGGCAGTCCACCTCTGGGAACTGGCTCTAGAGAACAATTTCCACATGGTGGCAGCCCACTTACCAGGAGGGAGCAACAACCATGTGGACAAACTGAGTAGACAATTGCTGCCCCAAAAAGAGTGGTCACTACATCTGGGAGTGGTGAACCCTCTCTTCCAGGATTGGGGTGTCCCTGAAATAGATCCATTTGTGAGCAGCATGAAATGCAAAAACAATCTATAATGCTCCCTCAGGGGCAAGGAGGAAGGCTCCTTTTCAGACACTCTCCTAATCAACTCTGGGGGGGGTCCTCTCCTCTGTGCTTTTGCCCCAATACCACTGATTCACAGGGCCCTGATAAAGATCAAGAGGGACAGGGAGAAGATAGTCATGATAGCCCCAGCCTGGCCTCACCAGACCTGGTTCAGCATGCTCCTCAACCTCTCAGTGGAGCCACCCAAGAAGCTCCTACCCAGTACGAACCTTCTAACCCAGCACAGGGGACACCTCTGGCACCCAATTCTGGCTTCCCTGCATGTGATAGCCTGGAAACTCCATGACTGAGTTCAGCCAAGAAAGCTTGCTCCAGGATGGTACAACAAATTTTGATTGGTAGCAGAAAGCCATGCACACAGGTGACCCACAAGGCCAAATGGAAGCAGTTCTTCCTATGGACAGCACCTAGAGGCGTTCCCCTGAGAGCACCCATATCCAAAGACTACCTTCTACTCCTGGAGGGGGAGGAGCTGGCCTTGGCCTCCCTCTGCATCCACTTAGTAGCCATCTTGACCTTCCACAACTCCTTCCAGGGGGTCACCCCTTTTCTGCACACCATGACCTCCAGATTGCTCAAGGGGGTAGAGAGACTTTACCCCCAGGTGTGTGACCTGATCCTGCAGTGGGGTTTATATCTGATTCTCAATGGGCTTACAACCCATCATTTGAGCCTATGGACTTATGCTCCCTACTATTGCTGTCATTGAAGGTAGCATTTCTAGTGGTTACTACTTCAGCAAAGAGGGTATCAGAGTTCAAAGCCCTGTTCCCAGAACCACCATACATGGTGTTCCATAAGGACAAGTTTCAGCTTCACCCACACCCAGCATTCCTGCTGAAGGTGATCTCCTCCTTCCACTGAAACCAGGACATCTTCTTTCCAGTGTTCTTCCCAGGACCACATGTAACAGAGAACCAAAGGAGGTGGCATACCTTGGACATCAGAAGGTCACTTGCTATTTACATTGAAACGGCTAGGCCATTCTGCAGATTAACCCAACTCTTCATCACACTGAGCAGCTGCAAGGTTAGGTGGTGACATCACAGAGCATCTCATTTTGTTACTGCCAAGGAAAAGTTCCCCTTCCATGAATGATTAAAGCACACTTGTCTAGGCCACAAGCCTCCTTGGTGGCCTTAATAGTACAGGTGCCCATCCAAGATATCTGCAGGACAGCCACCTGGTCCCCGGTCCATACCTTCACCTCACACTATGCCATCATCCCAACAGATGAAAGATGATGCAGCCTTCAGCAGAGCAATACTGCAGGCACGGACACCATCACTCCACCCACCATCCTGCACAAGGCTTGTAAGTCACCAGAATCAGAATAGATGTGAGCAGCACTCGAAGAATGGAGGGTACTCACCTATAAACATTCTTCTTCAAGAGGGGTTGCTCACATACATTCTGTACTCTACCTCCATCCCCACTTTTCGGAGTTAACAAAAAGAAGGGACAAAAGGGAAGGCAAGGTCAGTGCCACCTATATACCATGGCCAGAGCATGGAAATGAGGGGTTATTGGAGACTTACTCTATGGGGACAGGCTAGACCAAAAAAGCTTCTGAGATCACTGCGCACTGTGGCACATACACACCTCAATCAGAATGTATGTGAGCAGCTCATCTTGAAGAAGGATGTTTATAGTGAGTAACCCTCCATTTTCTCAGGTGGTAGGCATTTCACAGGAGAAGATGTTTTATATCTATGGTGGCAAGATGCTAAAAATGACATAAAGGAGTCTAGTACTGCTGTTAGATATGCAAAGAAGGTGGGGAATGGAGCAAATGACGTAAGCTAGAGCAATCTTCTACAAGGGGTTAAAGAACATGAAGAGTAATTTTGAACTGGATCTTAAAATGAATGTCCTGATAAAAAGAAAGGGAGTCAACAATGGCCTGACATCACTTACAACAAGCTAATGGTTTTCAGGGACTGCTGGTGCTCACTTGCAATTACAATAATTGATTCCCTGAAATCAAGAGTCAAAAGACAGAAAACCAGCTGTGTAAATCACTAAACAGCAAACATATACAGCAGCTATTCAGAAGCAGTACTCTCTGATCCTCAATAGAGATAGCGATGAAATACTGGACTGAACAATTCAGTAATATGACGTGTACTTTTTCTAAAGTGTACTGAATCGAAGATACCTCTTTTATAGGGCAGCTCTTTAAAATAAGTCTAGTGTAGAATGGAGACATTTGTCTCTAATCAATCTCAAGTGAAAAGTTCTGCACAGACCAAGTATTGATATTTATGAACAATAACTCTCTGGGTGAATTATGTTCTAGTTGACTATAGTGAATTATCTCTTGCGGAAAAGGTATTGAAAGTGTTTATATCTGGCATTGATTTGTGGCAAAAATTATAACCTTCCAGGTTTTCTGCAATTTTATATACTGTGAAATAGTTGAAAACTGTCCTGCTTTTTGCCATAATCATATCTGTTGTAATGATGTGCAATATGTTATAGCAAGATAATACTCCTTTATTGCCTAGCTAAATAATTTAGGCAATAAATGGCCTAATATTTTCAGTAGTAAAATAAAAATGCCCTGGCTAAGTACAGTTCTCTTATCGATTTAACAAAGCTGATCGGAACTGTGGCATTTGTGATGACCCGGGAGGCAGCTGCTGGCTAGCTCTCTGGGGAAAAGAAGGATCAGGTCCATTCAGGAGCAGAATGGGTAGATTTAATCTAACTAGTTGTTCCACCTTATACATCAAACCTAGAGGACAGCCACCAAACCCTACCTGAACCCGTATGATTAAGCCCAGAATACAAGGTTCACATGATATAAATACTTTCTAAGATGCTAATACAATATACATAATGCAGCAGATGTATGCATGATGTAACAGATTATGTCATGCCTAAATCCCTATATGGTTTCACTATTCTTAATATGCAGGTCACATGATTATACTTAATATAAAGCACATAATTTGCCGTCCATGTTTGTTCTTTATGGCTATGCCTGCATAGCCACAGATATTTCAAAATAATTTTTTTGAAATACAATGGGGGTCCTGTTAACGTGCGGGTGTCGGGGGACAAGCTGCCACAACTGCGCGTTAAATGGACCACGTGTAAATGGGACCAGGGTGAAAACTAAAGCATCTACTGCACTTAATTGCAGCTAATAAAATATACTGTACTTACTGAATGTTTGGTGACAACACGATTAAGCATGATATGTCGTTCCACAATGGTGCTCACTTCACGTGTTTTCCTGCCTAGGGCAACTTCGCTTTTAGATACCGCACGTTACTGAGTACTGAGCGGTAAGTTCCTAGCTTTGGGGGACATGACCAGAGGACACGTTAACCGGATCTGCATGCAAACCAATCGCACATTAATGGGTCCCCACTGTAATTAGTTTGAGTATTTTCTTGAAATGATTATTTTGAATTATAATTTGAAATTGCTATTTTGAAATAGGAGTCCAGGGAGGACACTGTATTTTGAAATAAGTCAGAGTTATAGAGAGTCCTCACTGGACTCTCTTTTTCGAAAAAACAGGACGGTAAGTTCCTAGCTTTGGGGGACGTGACTGGAAGACACGTTAACCAGATCTGCACGCAAACCAATAGCACATTAATGGGTCCCCACTGTAATTAGTTTGAGTATTTTCTTGAAATGATTATTTTGAATTATAATTTGAAATTGCTATTTTCAAATAGGAGTCCAGGGAGGACACTGTATTTTGAAATATGTCAGAGTTATAGAGAGTCCTCACTGGACTCTCTTTTTCGAAAAAATCAGGACGCCAATACAAAGTATAGGGCTACTGTTTTGAAATAATGACTATTTTAAAATAGATATATGTTTTATTTTTTTGAAATAGTACTCTGTATTTTGGACAAAAGAGTGCTATTTTGAAAAAGTAAAATGACTGCAGAGACAGGAAATAAAGTTCTTGTGAAAAAAGTCTGCTTTTTCAAAAAAACTTTACAGTGTAGCCATACCCCATGAGTTATTTGGTGACCAGATAAAGTTTTGACCAATGAAATTTTCAAGGCTCTTTTGCCCTCTTTGTGACCTTGCCTGTGTCATCCTGTTTACCAGAACAAGGCCTTTCTTATTAAAGAATTTCTGGTACACAGGGCCATCCCTACGTGGGGTCTGGGGCCAATCAGCCTGTGTGGGGCCCCACCATGTGTCCCACTGGGGGGAACAGGGCAGGCCAATCCAGAGGCTGGGCCCCATGCCCCTACCCCTCCCCTGGGCCAACCACTCTGCCCTCAGGGGTGGGGCTCTGCACTCCTGCCCCACCCCTGGGCCAGCCCTCCATGCCCACAGCAAAGAACAGCCGGGCCAGGGATGGGGCAGAAGGGCAGAGCCCAAAGGCGGGGCAAGAGTGTGGGGCAGGAGTCCATGCTCTTTCCCCTTCCCACTGACTTCAGCTTCCCACCAAAGGCAGTGGGGTCGGTGCAGAAGACAACATGGCGGGGGGGCAGTGATGCAGGCCTCGCGCTATGCTACTCTGAGCACAGCAGTGCAGGGCGCATGGTACCATGGAGGCCAAGGGTGATTGTCTCTCTTGCCTCCCCTCTCCCCCCAGGGACAGCTCTGTTGGTAGAGCCATTATATTAAACTGACAAAAAGGATACCTGTAACACTTAAAGACTAAGGGTATGTCCACACATCTCTTTTATTTTGAGATAACACTGGTTATTTCAAAATAAAAGAGATTAAGTCCACACAACATATTCTTATTTCGAAACGACAGGCTGTCATTTCAAAATAAGAGCCATCATTTCGAAATAGCTTAAACATCCTTTAAAGCGAAATGGCTGTTATTTCAAAATTGTTATTTTGAAATAACCATTATTTTGAAATAACAATTTTGCCCTTCTCCTTCCCAGGGTGCCTTCCTTTTAGCCTATATTGGGTGGCGGCATGGTCCAGGGAGAGGGCCATGTTGCCACACCTCCCATAGTGCCCCTCTCCTAAAACGAAATAACAAGTCCTGAGTTTGGACATGTTATTTCGCTTTGAGCTTTTCCCTTAATTCAAATTAACTTATTTCAAAATAAGGACTTTATTTTGAAATAACTCATTTTGAAATAACTTATTTTGAAATAGCGATGTACGTGTGGACATAGCCTAACAAATTTATTTTTTGCATGAGCTTTTGTGGGAGAAAATTCCATTTAGTCAGATGCTTTGAAGATGGGGGAACTTACAGAATGGTAGGAAATAAATACAAGGAAGTGTGAATCATAGGAACAGGTCACACCGTAACAGCAAATCAAAACAGTTGTAAAGATTCGAACACTGGGGAACAGCAGACAGAGGGAGATGAGGTCAAATCAGCTGCTGTAATGAGAGAAAAATCCAACGTCCAGATTAAGTTCTGAAGCAATGCAACCAAATTCTGGAAAGTGGACTGTGGTATTGCCTAGTTATCTGTATTTCTCTTTGTTGTTTTGATCATTAAAAGAAAATAGAACATTGTCTGTCTGTGATATGATTCCACTGAATTTTAGCAAATTACCACAGGTTCAGCCATCATCATCATCGTATTTAGCTTTTATGTTGTTCTTTTTATGGGAAAGGATTGTTTTACCTTTCTATACATATACAAATGTATAGAAATAGTTGCAGTATAGAGCTACATTTCACCATTCTCTGAAGTCTTTAGCGAATTTCTTCAGACTCATTTTTTTTAAATTCCATTAAAATCAAAATAAAGCTGGAGTTCTGTAAATGTTATCTGTTGACTGCTTGACACAGTAGAAGAAGTCCGAGGCACAAGGTGATTAGAACTTGTAAAGCCTCCCCAAAATACATGACTTTGATTTACAAGTTATGCTTTACTGTTCTAGCTGAAAGTGTAGCTTGATTAGCTACCCTAAAACTTTATGAGCTCGGCTTATAACAAGTGAGTCCACACTTTGCCAAATGTGAGACTTCCACTGGGAAACTTCAGAAAGCCTGAGGGAGGTCACTGAGGCCTCAATTTAGTAAAGCTGTCAGGTACACTCTTAATTCCATCTCTGTTTAGGAAGGCACTTTAAGCAGTTGCTTAATTTGAGGTACTTTGCTTAATCTAAACCGTTCCCCATTAATATCCATTAAAGTCAATGGACCAATTTCTGGGAGAGTTGGTGCAAGTTGGCTCAGGCCTTTTGTGCAAATAAAGTATTTTTCTGAAGTCTATTTTTACAACTGAGTTCATATGAAAAATCTGAAATATCTTCCTCATGAGGAAAAATGACAAGATAGAAAAACCCTATCCTAGCCGACGTGGTAACAGATATTAAAACAAACAAACAAACAAACAAAAACTCAGCAATTCCATGCCATCAACATCATTTTCTTTCTTTCTTTGAGATGTTTTCTGTACAATTTGGGTTGTCTAGAAATTTTAGGGATGACAAAAAGCTATTTGACCTATTGAGATTTATTATGACATCATTTCTCCCAGAATAACACCTAGTCATTCTTAGACTGATGATGCCTCAAAAATCTTGCCTACAAAGTCATTCCAAACATTTATTGTTGTCAAAATTAAAAAGTGCTTTCTAATGTCTGTTTTGAGGATGTCTTTCCTTAATGTTTATTTACAATAAGCTTTTGTGTCTCATCTTTGCGATATAGTGAAAAAATAACTGAAGCTGACATTCTGTGGACCAGCTTTCAGAATATATTCTTCAGTTAGGTTTTCCTAGATACTTGTTTCTTTTAGTTATAATTTACTTTTTTGTCCCTCCTTTGCCTGATCTCCTACTGGAATTTAGGCAATTAATCCTAAAAATTGTTTTGCTTCCCTTCCTTGAGTGTCATAATATATTTTACAGTATAAAGTGGCTAACACTGAAAATGTAGTCTAGTGTCAAACAAGCATAGTGAAACTGTTATGTGTAATACTTACTTACACAGCCAGAGATGAGGAGAATTATTTAATTGAACCATTTCCAGTCAGTAATAACTTTTTCAAAACTAGATCTTTTATACCAAGAAATCTAGTTGAATAATTTTTGCCAAGTTAACTTTCTCCTATAAATCTGGGGTTAACATAAGAATATAAGACTGACCATACTGGTTCAGACCAGTAGTCTGCCTAGCCCAATATGCTGTCTTCTGACAGCAGCCAGTGTCAGATAATTCAGAGAAACTGAACAGAACAGGGCAATTACCAAATGATCCATCCTGTCATCCAGTCCCAGCTTCTGGCAGTCAGAAGTTTAGGAGCACATGGAGTTGCATTGCAGCGGTACAGTTCAAATGGCATCAGGCTGGCATGGTGTGAGAATTGCTATGCACAGTACTGCTGGGGGCAGAGTGGGGATGTCCATCTTGGAAGGTGGGAAGAAAGCAGGACACCTAGTTTGAGAAAAAAAGAAGGACCCTAAGGAAATGAAAGAAAAAACCCTTAGACAGAAGCCAGATGAGAAAAAGGAAGCTTGCCCCATTGAGCCTGAGAGAAGGAGGAAGGGGCAAAATGTACAGTATGGGGTCTGGCCAGAAAACATAAGCACCTCATAATCCCCAGGAAAAGGGGAGTGCTGGCTCTCTTGGCAGAAAAGCCACAGTGACAGGCAGTGCCCAAATCAGGCAAGGCTTGATCCCGCAGGCATGGTGCCTAAGATGAGGGGGGTAATAGAGCCCAGCGAGGTGCCTCCCTAACCTGTCAGGAGGCCAGTGAGTGGCAAAAGGCATAAGAACAGATCTGAGACCAGGACCAATTGCCGTCAGAGCCAGAAGTAGAATGCTGGCTCTGCAGACAGAAGGGACGTGAGGGGAGTGAGTGTCCATATGGAGGGTGGACAGAGCTGGATAAACTGGAACCTCAGGGGAATGACCCTGCTCATCTCCCAGTCACTGGAAATGCACTACTTCCTAGTGACCAGTATAGCAGGTCAGAGAGAGGTAGAGACAGGACAAACTGTGAAGGAAGTTATTTAGTGGAGGAGGGGTGAAACAGGGCAGCAGTATTGAAACTCCTCAATTGATCCTGTTAGCCTGGCCATCAGTGACTGGGCAGACAGCCCCTGGGACCTGATTAGGCAGTTGCAAAATCCTAGCTTAATCAGAGAGACAGCCTGGCCCAGGGGGATAAGCTGGATCAGCACAGGAAACTGAGGCTGTGTGGCCATCAAGGCAGAGGAGGGTCCTTGGCAGCCAGGAGGAGCAGAACCCTAAATCTCCAAGGCCTGAGGGCATTTGGGGCACAACTGGGAGTGAGGCTGTCACTTCATAAATGAATGAGCATGGGGTTTATACAAGAAGTAATCTGTGGTGAGTCTCTTTGGGACTACTGGGGAGCAGAGACAGCTAAGAAACTGGAGCGGAAGAGCATGCCTCTTGACACAGTTCCACATGTTGTGTGAAGAATTAGTCCATTGTTTTTGTTGTAAACCTGCTACCTATTAATTTCACTGGGTGACCCTTTTGTTGGGTGTTATGTGAAGAGGTAAATAACACTTCCTTATTTACTTTTTTCTACACATTCATGAGTTTATAGGTCTCGATCACCCCACCCCCAAGTTACTTCTATTTCAAAATGAATGTCCATACTTTTAAACCTTGTCTCATATAGAAGCTTCTTCATACTCTTAATGTGTGTTATCCTTCCCTGCACTATCTCCAGTTCCATTACACCTTTTTTTGAGATGGGGTGATCAGTATTTAATGCAGTAATCAAGGTATGGGTATACCATGGATAAAAATAATTGAATTGTAGTATTTTCTGGTTTTTATCTATCTCTTTCCTAATGGTTCTTGTATGCCAGATAAGAATCAATCAAGAAACACCTGTCCTCTTGTGGGTTCCAGAACTAGCTCTCCAAGAAGCAGTCCTTAATGGTGTCTAGCTATTTTATCTCTGCATCCTGTCCTGAGATGACATGTTCCCAGTCAACATGCTTTCTATCACATATAGTACTGCTGAATGGGCAGCACCGTTACATGTTAGCTGTGTTCCTGAGGAATCAGAGCATAGTATCCTACCTGTGCCTCCCCCCCCACACATCCCTCAAACTCTGCTTGAACTGAAGACCAAAAACAGTAGGAAATGGGAGACATCCTTATCTACCCATATCCAAAAGCCATCAACAAAGTAAATGGAGCTTCATTTGCATTGACTATGGAGAGCCAGGCTTCAAAGCAAGAACCGCACTGAACCCTGGGATTGAAAGAAGCAGGAACCGCACTGAACTCTGGGATTGAAGAAGCAGGGAAGTATTGCATGATGGGGGATCTCACACCAAGACCAACAAACTCAGCAATTATCAGACTATTCTAGTCACAGACATGATAATTGATACCCAAAATACTAAGTCTGCCTGATTGTATTGTGAGCTTCCCTGAACCATTACACTCAGCCAGGAATGTGTATTGGCCACTTAAACAAGTTCTTATAAAAAACCTTTACCCACATCCAACAGTACAGTAGTGTGTGTCCTGTGCAAGTCCTGACACAGTACTGCGTGTCCTGTCTAAGTCCTGATTGGATCCTGTCTGAATCCTCTGTGAGTCTGGATTGAGTCCTGAGTCCTGATGCTTGGATCTAAAGCTGTATCGTTTCCACTGGGACTTGGCTTTTCCTCTTCTCTGCTGATTGCTGTGGGAGCTTTGTTTCCATCCAGCCTCTGACCCTGATATGCACAACCTGGAAACCTTTCTGCTGCACAGAGTGGTGAGGACCCCCCCCCAACCTTCTCTCTCTCTCTCCCAGCCTCTCTCCCTCTTTAATTATGACTCTCTCTTTAGGCCTGGTACAGTAGATTCTAGGCAATATTGTCGCTGGGTGTTTTTCTTTCCTTGTATATTTACCAATGCTGTAATTGGGTATTTTGGGGTATTATTATTGGTGCAAGTTTTAGATACCTAGCAATAAAATGCCTTTTGTTATCAAGCCAGTTTCCAGACTCTTCTAAGACATCATTCCCTCTCCTTTGTGGTCTTGGTTTCTCTATATCGCTTTGCAGCAACGTTTCTACTACCTAGCCAAAGATCCCTGTGATGCCCACAACCCTGTAAGGTTTGCTTATTGATGGGAATATTAGCATATAAGGGTGACAGCTGAAAATTGCTGTTTTGACCCAGCCTGATTGAGTCCAGGGGCATATAAGGGTAGCAGCTGAGAAGTGCTGTGTGACCCAGACTGCTCAAGATCCATAATCAAGCCTAGTGTGGTGCAGTACAGGGGCACAAAAGGGTAGCAGCAGAGAAGTGCTGTGTGACCCAGCCTACTGAGTTCAGGGACACATAAGGGGTCAGCTGAGAGTGCTGATAGATCTGGTCCGCTCAGATGCACCTATATAGAAACACAAGTGACACAAGCAGCACACTAATAGAATTACCATCTTCCCGAAAGAGAAAGTAACCCTAATAAATGAGCATACCCTGAGTTGGTGGGCAAAGTTGGTAACAGCATGACTTATGCTGTCATTCCTATATATTTTGTACCTTGATATTGCCATGTCCCATTCGTTATCATCATTTCAGCAAGTTTCTATGATGCATATCATCTCAATATCCTCATTTAATGCCAGGCCCTGAAGTTCACCCATCTTAGTTATCAGCCTTCTAGCATTTGTATACAGGCTCTGGAAAATTTAGTTTCCTGTTTTCAAGTGATGAAAGGTAGTAGGATTGTTTTCCATTTAACCATTTCTCTTCAGTTCCTACTTCTACCTGTACTTTATCAGATTCTATTGTCTTCTCTGTAGTAGAATATTGAGATTCCCTGTTGGTAAATCTTCCCCAAGCAATGGCTCTGTCCAAACCATGTGCTTCTTCACACCTGAGAGTTTTCTCCCAGTCCCCTGTTTAAAAGCTTCTGTATGATCATCTTAACTTTATACACCAGCAGTCTGGTTCCACGTTGGTTTATGGAGAGCCCATCCTTCGTGTAAGTACTCTGCTTGAAAGTTTTCCCACCTCCTAATGAACCTAAATTCTTCCTCCAAACCCTGTTCTTTGAGAACTTGCAGTTCTGCCTCTCTAAATGGCTCTGAGCACAGAACTGTAAGCATTTCAGAGGATGTCACCATGCAAGTCCTCATCTTTAATCTCTTACCTCTCTTGCCTTCCTAAATCACGTGCCTCAGCCCCCAGCTCTTCTCCAGCACTGCACGCTGAAAGACCATTTTCTATTCTGTATTCTGGAAGCTTCTATGGAAGGTTACTATTTTCTTCACAAATTTGTGAATAGTTGTGTCAATGGAAAAATGAACTACTGGAGAGAGTTGTGACATGCTTGAGAAGAATGATAACTCTACCCATTGTAGGCCTACTCCAGCAAAAAAAAATTAGTCCTCTTTCAAAGTTTCATCAGTTCCCAGATGCCTGGTAGAGAGAAGGTTGGTCTGCCATGTTACAGAGATGGGGCAAGATGTGATTTTTTTAAATTATTTCTTATACAGTTGAGATTCATATGTGAAAGGGTAAGAAGAGGGATAACCTTTACATGTCTCAGGAAAGTGGCTCATGTTCATTAATTCATGGCTGTTTTCTATCCTAATGTAATTACGTTTGCACTCCACACAGAAAAGGAGTAAGCTTTTAATCAGGGTCTCATAGTTCAACATATTGACAAGATTGTACTGGAGAAAGCTGTGGTTACCAGAGATGAAGAAGTATCAGAAGGTCAGCTTTCCCTGCCTTCACATTGTGCTGACAAAATAATTTCCCTATTTCTGTCATATTGGGCAGTGCACCCTCAGCATAGCTAAGTCACTAAACAGCTATAGTTTAGCCAATAGAGATGTGCCATTATAAACAATAAAAACCTAAGAGAATTACAAGTTTATGCTATTGTATTTGCCATAGGAAATTTAACTTTTCACCAGCTGGGTTACTGTTTTGTATTACATATAGCAGGCATGACCAGACTGCGGCTCAGGAGCCACATGTGGCTCTTGAATGAAAAATTATGGCTCCTGGAAGAATGTCAGCAAATCAATTTAGGAAAGCAGCCCCAGCCTAGGAGTTCAGGAGGGGGTTGGGATGGTGGGGAGAAATGCAGCACGGTCAGGGATAGCGGGGAGAAGTGCGGCATGGTCAGGATTTTAATAAACTTGCCACTAACCTGCAGTCTTCTACCTTGAGCAGCAGCTAAGTTTTTACTGTATAAGCCTAATTTTCATGGTAACCTTAAGTAATTATTGGAATCTGACATTAGTGGGATTGATATTTGTCTTCTTTTTTACGATAAAATTAAAGTGTGCAATGAATTTTAAACTTAGTAATTTTGGAGTAGGTAAAAGTATATGGCTGTAGCCCTCAGTGTGGCACTCAAAGGTTTAATAATCAACTTGTGTGGCTCTTGAGTTCCGTAAGTTTGGCCACCCCTGTATATAGGAACGGAAAATCTTGCCATGTGATGGTCCATGTGCTGTGAGCTGATGGTCTTAGTGCAAAGACTGCTAAGAAGGAGGCTAGTGCAAACAACTGTGTTGGTAGATTTGCAGTGTGGGCACCACTCCACTAAGAACTGGACTAAGACTTTCACATTTCAAATCTACAATCGCAGCCATTGACACTATTCCCCTTGTTAGCAGTCACTGCAGAAAAGAAGTGAATTAGATGGTATAGTTAAAATTATTAACCTTAATTTGGATATTGAAGATTATGGACTGTATGTATTTTATGACTCTTAAACCAAACTTTATATTTTGGATCATTTAAACATTTTACCCAGATGTACCCCCCAAAAAAATAAATAAATAAACCAAACCAACAACAACAACCAAAAAAAAAAAAAAAACCTTGCAGTAACCGCTGTATTAGATAACTTATTTTTCATAAAAAAAAATGTAACTATTATCACAATCATGGAAATAGTCCATTCCAACCAGGGCCAACACACTGAGACTGAGCCTAATCTATAGCCAGTTACCACTGACAGACATCATTCCAATTAGCTTTGCATTAGGCCCATAGTCTGGGTGGTGTGGTGAAGACTACAATGGCACTGCCAAGAATGCATCTGTTCTGTGGAAAGATGGCTTCAGTCTCTATTTTTGCAGTGCTGACACTTTTCAGACAAATAATAAATTCATGTCCTGGGGACCATGCAGAGCTGCAGAGCTGCAGTTTTGGGACTGATGAAATTAATGGTACACCAAATATAGAATTAGACTGCTGCCAGACACTCACTCATATAAATTAATATGGTATTTCAAAATCTGTAATAAAAAAACCCCAAACCTGAGGGCTGAAATGTGGCCTTGATTATTTACTCAAAGTATGATCTATGTAAAGGAAAAAACAAGAGGGAAAAGGCTATTTAAACTTTATGATAAACTCTTCCTAAACAAATTCCTGTCAAGTGACTGGCTATGTTATATTTTCTGTGCTTTCCTACAGAATAGTGCATTTCACCAGAATGGAAATGTGTGTATGTGTGCACGTCTTACCTTTAGATGCTGCAGATATACCAGATATATATTCCAAAATCAGTACTGTGATTCAGTGAAAACATGGACCTCAGATCTGCCCTGGGCTCTCCTTTTTAAGCAGTGAATAGTTCCATTGTGTTGTACTAGTGTAAATGAGTGGAATTTGGCAGTTGTAGTTTACAGTGTACATACTCTCCAGCATTTCATTTTTAAGGAGACGTCTGTTACAGGCATGCAGTTAGATATTTGGTAAGAAATATCCCAAAATCTATGCCTCACCTTTGAATGCACCTTTGCTTTCTTTATCTGTTTGATTTTTAAGAAATCATTAGATCATTTTTTGAGAGAGGTTCTTTTCCCTTTCCCTGGTGAGGGAAAACTCTGCTCAGCATTCCTTCAATATAAATAAGACATTGCCAGAAAACAGGAAAGTTTGCTATCCTGAACTGGCATTAAATGGCTTTTCTGTCTCTCAGTAACAGATCAACAAATATAGAGGCATCCAATGTGCTAAGAGATACATTTGTTTGCTTTCCAGGATCAGTGGTTTTGGCGTGTTAGAAACAACAGGGTGATGGATGGATACCCCATGCAGATTACCTACTTCTGGAGGGGTTTGCCTCCAAGTATCGATGCAGTTTATGAAAACAGCGAAGGGAATTTTGTTTTCTTTAAAGGTAAGAAGGAAAAGAAGTATAGGTGACATGTACACGTCTGCTGATTCCTCACTGAAGGATATTAAAATTTTCTTCTTATAGTGAAGTAAATCTCACATATTTTTTTTTACTAGTCATTTGGGGTTCCCATTACAAATTCCAAATTGAGAAAATTAGCAAATGAATGTACAGATTAAAAACAAACATCTAATATACTTTGTACACCTTGGCCACTTTGGTTTATTACCAATGATAATGCTTAATGCTAGTAATTTTTTGCTATGTTCTGTAATAGTGGTGAAGTCTTACTAATAGAAGACCACACAGCAATGATCTGCTGTTGTCTTTCATGACATTTTTTGTGTGGAACTCTAGGTTATTTGGATAAAAAATTAAGAATGAGTGAGGAACTGTATATTTTTTCTAGTTCTCTTTCCTCATCTCTCTTATTACTTGGACATTTGCATATTTTTATGTAGCATCTGTTCAGGCTGCATATATATCTTATCACGTGTCATCTGTGCCACATTGTAACTATTAGCTCTGGAAATTAAGATGCTGCAAATTTGAGGTGAGAAATGAATCATTAACTAATATTCCTGTTTCATGCAAATATCCCTAGTCATTTTTCTAAAGAGGCATAAACCCCTGAAAATATGTTATGTGAATAGAATTGTTGCTTAGCAGCTTGTTTTTTTAAATGTTTACTCCAGGCATCAGATGTTCTTTAAAATTAAAGTTCTTAAATATGCATCTAATTTAGATTTAATGTGAAAATTATGTTAGATAAATAGAAGTTTATCACTGGAACCTGTTCATTAGGAATGAAACCAATGTAAAATATAATTACTTATAAGGTAAGAGTTGTGAAAATGAAGGAGAATATGAATTGACTATGAGGAATCCAGTTGTGAAGCTATCAGAGTTAACTGTATGGATTATGACTGATTGACTCTGTTGTTCTTTTTTATATATGATGCCTATGGAAAGGCAAAAAAAAATTTAGAAATTTCCCCTGCCATTTTTCAAAATATGAGCAAACTTACTAGGTCAAAAAATGTACCCACCTGTAAAATATTAGCACTAGTGTGGAGGTACAAGAAGTATTTCATACACTGTTGAAATACGGTCACCACTGGAGTGCAACAAGGTAATTATTTATCACAGTGCAGAAATACTCCGCAACAGTTTAATACAGGCAATAAAGATGAATAGTGTGTTCACTTTATAAAAAGAATTTATGCCTTTTTTGGGGCCTTAGAAATCACAGGTCTTTCTATTTACTTTATTTACTGTATGATAAGCACACAACACATTCCTTATATGTCTACATGCATATGTTGAACTCCAGAGGCAGCTCATAAACAGTGTACTAAGATCAACTAAGTTTTATTTTTTTTCTTAAACTTTCTCAATAACATTGTGCATTCTGTTCCTTCTCGATTATGATCAGTGTTCCAAATCTCTAATCACTAGGGGAAAGGGGGTGGGGCAGCAAAAAGGAGCCATAAACTCTCCTTTGTGTGCTTTTTCTGCTTCTTTACTCTACCCCACAGGGATTAAAGCAACAAAAGAGAGAGGTTTACCTCCTGTAGTTGCTTCCATCCACTAACCAAAGAATCAATAAGGAATCCACCAACATACTGGATATCAGCTTCTTAGCTTCTCCTCTCTCCATCTTTCAGCCTATCCACATTGTTGTAGGGATTTGATCCTATCTGAGTGCATGGTCAGCTGTTTTCTGTGTGGGATTGACTATCACTGAGATATCTGAGAACTTTTTTATGTCAATAACCCATTTGATTTCATAAAACCAGCTACTCCAGACTTTGTGTTCACAAATGTGATACTGCTTCCTGGGCTCTTAAGGACATTTGTGGAAATCCCATTAGTCATAAATCATTTGCAGAGATGAAAGTCATAGCATGAAGTAAGTCAAAACTGGGTTTAATTCAGCATTCAGAACATTCCTTTCTGGTAGTTGTTTATTTCTTTATTTCTTTTTCGTATTGAGAGCGAAAGAAACCATTTTAACCATTGGGCTGTAATTAAGTTTATTAGACTGGCAATTAAGAAAGGGAAAAAACCTGTTTAGTTGCTAATGGGACTGAAACTTGAGATGCAAATCATTGAGACTCAGTGAACACAGAACATCATAATGCCTTTTTTACAGAATCACTTTTAAGGGTGCTTGAAAGCCCAGGAGCTTTCCTCTCATAGTGTCCCCACACTACCTGTTGCATTCATTAGAAGATGACTCCCATACACAGCCTCAATTCAGTGCAGACCCAGTCCTCCCTCAATATATCTCAGCTCCAGGACCTCAGTATACTCCATAATGATCTTCCAGGGAAGGAGAAGCCTTGCAATCTCACACAGGAGGAATTGCTTCTACAAAACCCTTGTTTCCTTATACCTGCAAGTAAAATGTTGGTCCTCTTTTCATTAGTTATTTGTTTGTTTGTTGTATTTTTTTAAGGTCTCTTGCTGTGCCTTGCTATCACAGGCATCACCTTTGGGTAATAAGAAACAGCCATTATAGGTCCTTGGCTACCAACCCATAGTACAGAAACACCCAGTTTCCTCTAAAGAATGAGTTTGAGTGTTTTGAGTCCATTGAGTTAATGCCATGGTCTTGTCTCTTTTCTCATCTTGCATTGCCTTAATATATGTAGAGCAGAGGCCAAAAGGTAGGTTACTCATTCTGCAAGACTTGTGCTGTCACATCAGTTGTTTCAGAAACAGTCCACTTCCCCTTTGTTTCCAGAATCCTCCACAAAGATCTTGTCACCCTCTCTTGAGTGGGACGGAGAGGTTTGGTGCATTCTTGCAATGTCTCCTCAATTGTGACCTTATTTCTATGAGGTATCCAGATCCACAGGGATTTCCATTCTCAGGCAGTATCATTTGTGGCTCCAGAACTGGAGTGCAGAAGTCCATGTAAAGATCAAATCATCAGACCTTCCCTCCATGGGCCTCCAACTCTTAAGGATCAAGGTAAAGCAGTAGATCACAGAGTTCCATAAGGATCCTTTTCTCTTGGCAATCCATTTTGTGTCATAATAGTCATCCCCCTTTCTTTGTAGTCAAAATTCCAGATGGAAATTACACAGCCCGGTTTTTATGCCTTTCTTCCTTCCCTACTCACCGAACCAAAATGATATTTATTTTCCTATCACTATCCATCTGCTGATCCAGGCTATGTTTGTACTTCTTCACTTGTCCACTGTACGGACAGGATCCTTCAGTAACTATGGATACCAAAAAACACTTTGTCTGTATTGTATAGATGTGGTAGCCTCAGACAGGAGCACCAGCTGGGATAATGGTTAACTCCTCTACCTGTGATGCCTACAGCATAGAGAGAAGTCAGTCATGATGGAAGTGGTCTTGGTCACCTCACCATTGCTGATACTTTTGTTATAGGGGTGTCAGCGTTTACTCCTTGGAGACTGCCATTTGGACAAGAATATTTTCCCAGGGCTGATCAGCTTCTCAACTCTAGAACATATAGGCTTAACAGTCTGATGACTAAGCAGAAGCAGTATTTAGGTTTCTTAAATGAAGTCTGTGAGTGCTTCTGCTGAGGTCAGTAACACACAGCTTCAGTCACAGTACATACTCTCAAATCTCTGCTTTGTGCTGGAGAAAGATTCATGCACCCTTTAGAACACCCTCTGCTTCCTAGGGGCAAACTTCAAAAGGACCTCAAGGTCAATGTTTCATCCACATTTTTCTTTTTTCCTGCTTTGTCAGTTTTGTTAATAAAAGGAAAGAGTTGGACTGGACTTGTATACTACCTGGGATCATTCACTCATGTTTTTGGATGTATAGAGTAATAACACTGTCAGTGGGAGTTGTTGCCAGTAGAATGGGAGAAAAGATGATTCAGTCAAACCTAATTGTCACTATGTAATTTTCACTTATGTTTTCCAACAGAATTTCATCGATTCAAAGTTCAGGATGAGCAATATTCAATCTAGGTCCAGTGACATTTTTAAAATGTAATATCTAACTGTCATGGACAGACACACATGGTTTATTACTTTAGAAATCTGGAAACAGCCCTTTCTAATTTCCTCCCAGAAATCTATAATGTACTTGATTTGGTTTTGGCCCTCAGTGTTTAGGACACAGCAGATTGAATTTTGCAAGAACTTCATTATTAGAAAACCTACTTTCGATTTTTTTTTTAAGGTTTGGAGGGTTTGGTTTTTATTTTTTAGTACTTAGTTGTATCCTCCTCCACCTGTGCAACTGGATTAATGATCCTAAAGCAACTTGGCTTTAGAGAAGAAAGAATATAAAATAGTATCTAAATAAAAATCTTTAAACCAGTTTACATTTTTCAGCAAACCTGTGCTTTGAAGTGCAAGGCATATGCAGATGATCAGTAGTGGTGGTATGATATGGAGGTGTTATTTGTATTCCTTTGGGACAATGTTCAAAAGTTACAGTTTGCTATCCCAAATTTGTGCTAATAAAACCTATTACCACATCTGTATATCTTCTGTATTGTCTGTCTGTCTAGGGAGACCACTGATTTTTGGTCATATTATTAAATTATGACTACTTGTAGATTTGCAACTTTTTGTGGAACTGAGCCTCCTTTTCTTCTCCATAGAACTTTGAAACTTCCTGGTTTTCAATGCAAGCTAGTTTTATGTCTCTTCATTTTGCATTAATATGTATTTATACAAGGAAAAACATTTTCAAAACTTCAGTAGTGTGTTTGTAGACCATGGTATAAAGCAGTGCTTGCTGATTTGGAGTAACCAAAGACACTCAGACATCTTCCCTGTGGCTCATAATGCACACAAGCTATGTAGGTATCCGGTATAACATAGAAGGCTGCTTATTAAAAAAACAACAACAAAAACCCAGATGTTTATATTCTTTTTATTATTCAGTAGTGGTATCCATATGGCATGATAATAAGAAAATAACACCAGGAAGCTGTTATCTCTGTCTTTGTCTGTCTGTCTGTCTGTCTGTCTCTCTCTCTCACACACACACACTCTTAAAATGGCTGCCCAAAAAATAGACAGTAAATTTTATTCTACCTTTTGAAATTTAAATAGTTTTAAAAATGAAGCTGTCAGACCATCTGCATTGTTGACACCTATGGGAAACCAAATATAGCAAGGGGGGAAAGTTATGAAATTCATATTAATACCGCCACCATCATATGTTATCAATTCTTATCCTAGTATCTGACAGTTTCATTCTGAAAGTTAATATTTACGTGTAGTGGGATATCATGAAGTTGGAAGTAGGGAAGTGGCAGAGCCAAGCCTGAGAAACAGGAGGACTTTGTAAAGCTTAGAGGAAAAAAGGAGGCAGATAAAAGATTCTGGGATTGAGGTACAAAAAGCGTACAGTGAGAACACTGGGAAGAAGAGAGTTCCAGAGTGTGAATGAGGAAGTAAAAGAGACATAAGAGTAGATATTTTTTGTTTTAGATTTTATTGCTTTGAGTGGATTTTATCTATACATTGTTTTAAATTCTGTAAATACTGCACAGGGTAAATATAAGATGCACATACCATAATTCTATATTTATATTTTGATAACAGTGTCAAGGCTGTTTCCCCACTCTGGCACTCTGAGTGCAGAAGGTGGGGGCCTGCAACAAGACTTAAAACCCACTGGCCTAAAAACCTTTTCTTAAACTCTCTGAGGCTACCAGTTTCCTGACCTTGGAATGGTATTGCTGCCACGACCCAAATGCAAAAAAATCTTGAAAACCTAGGAAGGTGCATTTGGGAATTCCTTCCCCTGAGGTGCCCTTGACTGTATTTATTCCTCCCTCAGGAGAGTGACTGAACCCCAGCTATGATACCAGCTGAAAATGGAACCAAATCCCTTTTAGTAGCTGTCCATGCAGTCTGAGGCACATGTACACAAATCCTCTTTCCTTTTAGGACACAGAACCAGAGCTTATTTTAAAAGTATAAATTCTTTAATTAGAAGGAATAGCAAAGAAACACAAAGAGTTGTTTCTCTGGGATTTAACTTAGGTAGTTACAGGATAGTGAGAAGGGGGTATATGTGTTCAACACAGAGGAATCCAAAACAAAGAAATACCATGACTGCTTCTAGCTAAACATTCCCTGTTCTACTCACACATGGTCAGTTACAGAGTTGAGCCTATCTTGGGCAGGGATGTTGCAGGATCCTCCAGGCCTTTCTCCCTGGCTTCATCCTGATGCTTCCAGGACCTCTTCTGCCACCAAACAGGAAACAAGCAGGGCTGCTGCTCCAGTTCAAAAACCTGTACTCTGTTTCTATTGGCTCACCTGGAATTCATTGACCAGGGTGATAACCCCTTCCTCCCCAAGGATACTGCAAACAGGAACAAAATATTCTTAGTTATTGAGAGCTCAAGAAACCTTTGATTAATTTACATCCTGATTATATACAATAGAGGGTATATTATAGTTGATATGGCCTGTGTGGTTGGTTGAAATGATCAATAGATAATTGTATAGTATAAAATAACTAGTGATTGCTATGAAAACCTCAGTGGGCTAATACAAATGTACATACTCTTTGTGTGTATCCTGTATTTCTGATCAGTTTTCAGAATGGTTACAACTGATTTTCAAAACTTCAAGTAGTTAAATCACAGTTGATTTTTTTCAGATTGTTTCCCCGTGGTGTTGGTATTTAACTAAACATTATTGGGAAGAAAAAAAGACATCACTTGTGTCATTCTCAGCCAGCAATCTTCCCATGCTACTTGTTGTTATATTAGATTTCAGATCAGGGAATAGATAGTGAAAAATGAAACATTCAGAAGAGTGACCAGACTTTACGAAACATGGTGATTTATTAAAATCTATCAGAATAACGAACCCACAGACCAGATTTGAAAGGAACAACTTTGTAGAACAAATCTAGTGGTTGCCCCTGTCAAGGAGATGTCACTTGCATTATATGAGTGATCATAAAGTGAGCAGGAAAAAGAATCAGATCACTTTTATTCAAATAGAGTCTGGCTTTCTTTCCTCATTTTTATTGTAATCATAATTCATAAGTAGGTCTGCGGTGTATTGAGCCTATAACTTATAAAAAGATACCTGGATATAACCAAAATGACAGCAAATAATGAATATTGTGACTTAAGAACTCATATTGGATACATCTTGACATCACTTAAAATAGCTCATTAAAGCTGCAAATAAAAGGAACTATCCTAATTATAATCCATCTGCTTTTGCTCTGATCTTCGACTTACATTCCTATTAGTATTCAGTTTTGAATGGGAAAGCTTCAGATTCTAACTGAAATTGTTCCAGACTTGATCCCTCCTCCCATGAAATCATTCCCTGGTCAACAGTCAAACACTTTGCAATATCATTTCTCTAGGTGAGCAAACAAGAAAGCTGCAGCAGGACAGAATACTCGGGTTTCTTACTGATAATGCTTCCCATTAATCTTGGCCATGGTTGTAGCAGCCTAAACATATATTTGAATGCAAATCTTAAATATGCTCTAGTTAAAACCAATAAAAGTCTTGACTGTATGGGCATGTCTACACGCACAGTTTTATTTTGAAATCAGTCCTTTCGAAAGGACTGTTTTCGAAATAAAACCCTTATTTCGAAAGGGCTCCTTTCAAAATAGGGAAAACCGCGCGATCGCAACGGCCGTTATTTCAAAACGGATATTTCGAAATAATGCCAATTAGACCGCTGTTTCGAACAGTTGTTTTGAAACAATGGTGTTGTTTCGAAACAACAGGTCTAAAGGCGTTATTTTGAAATATCCATTTCGAAATAACGGCCGTTTCGGGGGGGGGGGCAGGTTTCACTTTTTCGGAAGGACGATCCTTATTTCGAAAGGACGAGGTCCATCCTTTCGAAATAAGGAAAGGTCATGTAGACCAAATTTTTTTTATTTCGAAATAACAGGTGTTATTTCGAAATAAAAGAGCCGTGTAGACGTGCCCTACTTGCTAGAGTTCTCAGTGCCCTACAGTCTCAACCCAAGGTTCCCAGGTGTAAATTCTCTCCAGTTACCCTCAATAGTAAACTTGTTTACACAGAAGAAAGTAAGTGGCTAAGGACAATTTCATTAAGCATCTCATCCCCATCTTCCGTTCTCAGTACACATTGCACTTTTTCCACATATGCTCTTGCTCCATGGATATGCAACAGATACTGGGCTCAATTATACGGTGCTATAATATTCATGTTCAGCCTGGTTATTTCAATGGTTGATCCAAGCATATGGGAGGGAAGAATTTGGAACAGCTGATAATTATCATTTCCCAACAACTTTCTTTATTTTTATTCTCTATAGACATGAAAATAGTCAGTAACATTGCATACATTGTAGAACATGCCTCTTCTTGCTGCCCAGCAACTGTCATTTGGAATGATCTTCTAAAAGACAAATGACCTGGCACAGTATCGTTCATTGAACACCATCTGTTGTTTGCACATAAGTACCAACTGGAAGAGTGCACGAAGCATGATCCTTCCCCTAAGTATTGAACTTGAAGCTACAATCACTTTCCAGAGGCACCTATTTGTATATGGCCAGTAGTTTTGAAGCTCAGAGATGTAATTCTGCTGAGAAAGGATACTGTGAGAGGCTATGGTGTGGCTATCTGAAATGAATAGCTGAAACGTGGGATACAGCGCCTTATCCTCCTAGGATTAAGTTTTATAGAGAACCCTAATTAAATTCTATATAATGGCCTTTAGGTCAGCAAGGACCACTACTTTTGTGTACTTAAAAGGATCACTCTTCACAGACTAGCTTCTCTTTATTTTCAGTACTGTGTGAAGCTCTCTGCACATCTTCTTTCAATGCTTTTTATTTCCTGCCTGGCCTATGCAATAGCTGAGAACATGATCGGTGTTTCTCAGTGTATAATGTCAAAGTTGGCATCTTTGATTGGCTCTGTCATGTCACCTTCATTGCCACATCTTCCTCATGTATACATGTTAACAACATATATAAAGGACATTTGCACTGAACACACCCTCCTGTCTTTCACTCAGCAGCACTTCAGACTTGAAATGGAAATGTAATATGGCTTGCTTCCTTCTAGGAAATTTCCAGGGAGGACCCCCAAACAATGGAGTTCAAAACTTGAACAGCCAAAGGAATCAGTTTTATTATGGTTCTTGCCATATTGTATGTTGGGAGAATTAAACATAAATTATCTTTATTGAAGTTTTAATTCACTAAAAAATTCAAGTTTTATGATGAACATATGTGTAGGTATGTTGCTCTTTTCCTTATGATTTCTTATGTCACAAAAATAAGAATAGCTGCTTCACTGCTTACAAGGCCAAGTTAGTATACATGTGCCTGATGAACTTTCTGCATTTTGCTTAAGATGAGAAAGACTGGTCATGTGTGTCTAGGTCTATCTGTCAGACATGAAATGATGGGAAATCTATCAATGAGAACCTTATGCAAGAAGCCATTCAAAAAGTCTTTCTTTTCATTATTGAAAGGCAGTATTAGGTTCATAGTATACAAGCATACTGCTATAGAACAGGAGATAACCAGAGCAAATAACTGGAATTTTCTAGAGAAACTGTAACTCTTCTATGTTCACACATATTTCCTCTGCTGCTGATACCATGTGGAATGTAATGATCTACACCAGGCATGGCCAAACTGCTGCTTGGGAGCCACATGCAGCTCTTGACTGAAAAATTCCCACTCCCGGAAGAATGTCAGCAAATCAATTTAGGAAAGCAGCCCCAGCCTAGGAGTTTTAAATCTCTGGCCCTTAGTATGTTCACGGTGGGGGGGAGCCCCAGCCTGTGGCTGGCCGTTGGAGCTCTGGAGGGAGGTTGTCGGCTTGAGGGACAGGCTCTAGAGGGAGGTTGTCGGCTTGAGGGACCCAGCGTCAGGGCCTGGGGGATCAGGGACAGCAGGGAAAAGCAGCAGTGCAGCCAGGGACAGTGGGGACAAGCAGTGCATAGTCAGGATTTTTAAAAAACTCACCACTAGCCTGCAGTCTTCCACATCGAATGACAGCTAAATTTTTACTGTATAGACCTAGTTTTCATGATAACCTTAAGTAATTATTAGAATCTGACATTAGTAGGATCAATATTTGCCCTCTTTTTATGATAAAGTGTGCAATGAATTTTAAACTTAGTAATTTTAGAGTAGGTAAAAGTATATAGATATATGCCTCAGTGTGGCTCTCAAAGGTTTAATAATCAACTTGCGTGGCTCTTGAGTTCCATAACTTTGGCCGCCCTGGATCTACACTTCTGCAAATGCTTCTTAGAACAATGGTTCTCAACCTTTTGTGGGTCATGACACACTTGGTGGCCTGTCGCAACCCTATAGGACATACCAGCCCAAGCTTCCCAGGCTGAATTCATCTCCTTGGCTCTCTGTGACATACTTGCTGCAATGTGCCAACACAGTAATGTGTCCTGACACAGTGGTTGAGAACCATTGTCCTAGAGCGTGGTTTGCCACTAGTAATCTCAGACTTGCATCATCTGAAAGATGTTATTGTGTTGGGGATAGAGAAGGAGATGGAAGAATAGGAAGTTTGATTGTGGAAGAAACAGGATGGTTCTGAGATTTGCCGGGGAAGATATCCTCAGGCAAACTGGAATGCCTCTACTTGAAAGTGTGGGTGGACAAGCAGCTGCAAAGAAGCTGATAACAGATTTACTCTGCAAACCCGTCACAGGAGGGATTGAAATTGTATCCTCTTTCCTAATTAAAAATGCATTTAAAAGGAAAACATGCTGTAAATTGCTGAGATACAGGTGAAGAGATAAAGCTCTTTTCTTTTCCTTTCTTTTGTTTTCTTTTCTTTTCTTTTCTTGCTTAACCTTTTTTTTTTTTTAAGACTTTCCTTTATTTAATACAATGGAGGGATAACAAAAATATAAAACAAGCTGTGAATACAGCTTTCTGGATTTTCCATCTGAGTGTCTCTGGCATTGACTTGATCCTAGTTCTTTGGGGCTAACTTAAGTTTCCTTTTTAAATATTTATATAAGAGACTGCCTAAGGCTGGATAAGTGTTTGTGGAACAGCCTGCTCAGCTACATAGTTCATACAATGAATAGTAAGGGCTACCATTTTTATATCTGTCATGCCACTGAGATATCTGCATAGATGTGTACCCAGGCAAATGCACTTGAAAACTTTTTTTTCCCATTTTCTGTCATAAATAAGGGTATTCTGGATATAGTAGATTAGGAGGGACCAATTTCTGAATTTATATTTGTTGGATCAAATTTACTACTTATTTATTCCAGTTTACACTACTGTTTATGGTCATGTTAAGTGGTCGAAACTCTACTTATTGGCGGTTTAGTAGTGATGAAAAGGACTGTTATAGCTTCAGAAGGAGAGGCACTGGCTGAAATTAGTGCAGCACAGGCAAATCCAGTGATATACCAGGTCAACTCAGAAGGTCTTACTGGGGAGCTGCTATGAATTTAGAAGGGTTTCCACATGTTTTATGACAGATCCCTGATCCCTTCATTCTCTCTTTTTTTATGGGAAGGTCTAAGAGGTCTAATGATTTTCATTGCCTTTCTTTGGACCTTTTCTATTATATCCCTGTAAAGGATTGCCAAGATGTTGACAGCCCTTCTAAGAAAGTTTACTCCTTTCACTTATTTATTTTAGCAACTTCAATGTCCATAATGTATAGCAACAATATGTACATTGTCCCTAATTAGAAGAGCTTACAATCTAGCATAAACACAACATGACATCACAACAGGGACAGATGATATAAGACAAAGGAAAAAGGAAAATACTGTGAATAAACTAAGGTTTTGAGATGTTACTGTTGGTAAGAAAACAAACAAGGAGTCCTGTGGCACTTAAAGACCAGAAAATGTATTTATTGCATGAGCTTTTGTGGGAGAAAATCCCACTTCATCAGACTCTTTGGACCTCAAAGCATCTGATGAAGTGGGATTTTTCTCCCACAAAAGCTCATGAAATAAATAAGTTTGTTAGTCTTTATGTCCCACAAGACTTTTTGTTTGATTTGCTGAACTAAACTAACATGGCTACCCTTTTGGAACATGGCATCTATTTCTAAGGTTTGGTTTATATTAGGATTTATCCCCTCCTTTTTAAATTAATATTGATTGGGTTGTTATGACACTGTGAGTCATTATTGAAGACACTGTGGTAAGAAATGTTTTCAAGAAGGATTTGGAGGAGAACAGGGAAGTTGCATGGCATGTAGACTCAGGCAGAGGCATCACTGGCACTGGGCACAGGGGACACAAACCCCCAGGTCCAGCACCAGAGCTGAGTCCCTTGGAAAGTGCAGGCTCACAGACCCTGCAACTGCCTGAACTCCCCCAACATCCAGCCCCAACCACAGTCAGGGACCGGGCTGGGCCACTGTGGTGGCAGCCCACTCCAGCCCTGACTCCATCTGGGGATGCAAGATCAGCGGCAGGATCCGGCTGTAGGATCTGCCCCTGGCCACAGATCCGGGGCTGGGTAGCTGCCACAGCACCTGAGGACCCACGGCCAGGCTGCCGCCATGGCAGCCCAATCCAGACCCCACCCCATCAGGGAACTGGTGCCAGCCCCAGCTGGGAACCTAGGGCCACCAAATCTGGCCCCGGACATGGGCCTGAGGTGATCAGCAGCTGCAGCAGGAGCCAAGGTCACTGGATCCGGTCTCAGTCTCCATCTGGGGAAATGGGGCTGGATTGGTGCGAGGGGCAGCATCAAGACCAGGGGCTGGAGCCAGCACAGGAGGGGGCAGGGCCGGCACAGGGGGTGGAGGGCTGGGCCTGGGTCCAGGCTCTGAAAGTGTTTTGGGGCAAGCAGTATCCCTGGACTCAGGGGATTCTTCTAGGCATATGGGAAAGCATGAGAGGAAGGTACGTGTGGGAGAAGATTGCAAAAGAAGACTGAAGTACAGAGCCTGCCTGAGAATAATGGGAGACCAGCAGCAGCAAGGGGATCAGGTTTCTAGCTGAAGTGTTCAGCAAAGAAGATGAGTTTGGCAACCTCATTTTCATTATTTTGAAAAGGTGCAATAAAGTTTTCTTGTAGCCAGTTTAGTCCCCAGATATTAGAGGGAAAAGGTAGTTAAGATAATATCTTTTATCAGACCAACTTCTGTTGGCAAAAAAGCAAACTTTCAAGCTACACGAAACTCTTTTCCAGACATGAAGGAGAGCTCGTTGTACCTCAAAAGCTTGTCTCTTTCACCAACAGAAGTTGGGCCAATAAGACACTTTACCTCATCCAGCTTGTCTCTCTGGAAAGATGCAAGCCAGGAATTATGTAGGTGATGGCATGGCTTCTCTGCCTCTGGGAAAGAGTTAAGTAGGTAGCAGAGTAAGCTTTGGGAGGATTTTGTATTGGTAATATCTCTTCTAATTTGTAGATTCTATTACATAACTTCTGTTCATTCATCTGTTCATTACCTGGATATTGGCATTTTTCAATAAATTAAATAAAACATAAATAATTATGTTATTCTATTAAGGAAAAAGACACTAGGGAATAAGGCGGAAAGGAGACTAAGGAAGAGAAGTCCAAGAACAAAGCCCTTATGGATACCCATGGAATGAGAATTGAGATGGGAATGAAGAGTAATCAGTCAGAAATGGGAGCTAGTCAAGTGGGGTGCAGCAGGATAGGGAGGAAGACAGTTGTCACAGTGAAGTGTCATTCATTTGTCATAAAGAATCATGTGGAAGGGAAGAAGGAAGAAGCTTCCAAATCCAACGGGACCATTATGTAATCCTCTAGTTTGAACTAGAGCTCTTCCTCAAATAATTCCTAGAATATATTTTCTGGAAAACACATGCCATTTTGATATTAAAATGTCCCGTGATGGAGAATCTGTGATGACCCTTGTTAAATTGTTCTAATGGTCACTTAGCCCTCCTGTTAAAAATATACATCTAATTTCAAGTATGAATTTGTCTAGCTTCACCTTCCAGCCATTGGGTCAGACTGTGCCATTTTCTGCTAGATTGACGAGCCCTGTGGTGACATTATAAGTGAAGACTTTATGGAGCAACTCTGGGCTAAGAAGATGCCTCCCACCCACTCCTACAGAGCATCAAGGTGAAAGTGGAGCTTAAGGGAGATCCAATCAAGTTGGCAGGGGAAGATGATAGGTTTGTAGGAGTTGATCAGGAAAGAGAAATAGATGTATCTGACAAGAAAACAAGCCAGTTTTGTAGTGGAAGAGTCAGTATCCTCCCTGAACATTTTTCAGACTTCTGCAACTTGGGAGAAGAATGAAGGGGAGCTGCAGTAGTAGGCTGATGGAAAAGTCTGAGTGGTTAGGAAAGCAAGCATAGATGATAACATTTCCAAGAGTGCTAACTGGTCTTAGTCACCCTTGCTGTCTCTGAAAAATTTTCCTGAAGTCTAAAATTTTCTTCCCATTGACATCAATGGCAAAACTCACATTGAATTAAATGTGGCCAAGATGTAACACAGAGTCTTTCATGCCTCATTTGCATTCTTTGGTTGCCCCTTAGAAGAAAAGAGATAGTATGTTGATGTATGTTCCTAAAATATTTTCAGAATAAACTAGGGTACCATGTATAAATATGTTAAATGTCTCACAATTAGAGCACATGGTAATAGGTGTATATAGTCTCTAGGAAAATTTGAATTTCTAAGAATTATATGTTTTGGGCTTTTTTCTTTTTTAATGGAAATGTTTCCTTATCCAATTTTATCCTAAAAATCACCCTGCTTCCTATGTGAAAAATGGATCTGTTGTGTAGTGCTGTAAAATGGATTGCATTACATTACATTACATTACCTTCCAAGGTGACTTCATTTTCAGTCTGAATATGATTCTTAAATGGATTGTCTGCACAATTTTATGGGGTATTATTGAATGAAAGTGCTCTATAAATATAAGGTATTTGTCCGTCATCTCATATTTTATTTTGCAGTGTCTTTGTTAATAAAATATTTCCCAGTTTAATGTATTTATCAGAGTTAACATATTGCTTTATTCCTTTGAGTGTCTTTCTTATTTCCTTAGAACATTTGAATTTTGATACTGAAAGCTCTAGAATTTAACATATATATCTGCTTCTGTTCAGGTAACCAGTTCTGGGTCTTCAAGGACACCACTCTCCAGCCAGGGTACCCTCATGATTTGATAACACTTGGAAGTGGAATTCCTCCCCATGGTATCGATTCAGCAATTTGGTGGGAGGATGTTGGGAAAACCTACTTCTTCAAAGGAGATAGGTTGGTAGAGAAATCCTAGAAGAAATCATTTGATTGATTGCCAGCTGTGACATATTTGTTATTTCCTCATATTTTCCCCCAAAAGCTATTTAATCCATTTAAAGTATTTAATATTAAGTGAGGGTGAAATTCACCCTGATACAGAGGGCCAATCCCAAGGCTTATACTGTACTGAAAGTCTATTTTGAGGACTTAAGTGATTATCATATTTGTGCTATTCTTCTACACAGGGATGAGTTTCACTGTATGCATTTTCCTTTTCAATCTCTGTAATTCATTTCAATGAAATGCTTGGGGTAGGATGAGGAAGGGGTACTGGAAATCGGTTCCTTCCCTCCCCCAAATTTGAAGCTTCTTTTCTGATTAATTTATTCTGGGTTTTTATATTTTCCTCTGAGATCTCCAGAAGAAATTTTATTTTTTGTATGAGCTCACTGGGGCCACTTTGGTGTGCAAACCTTATAAAACTTAAATAGTCAAAGTAAGGTGGTTATCTTGCAGTTTCAGTTTACTCATATAGTTCTCTAGTCTTCAGTCTTAACATGTGTTTTCCTCATGTTGTGCCTCCTTTTATTTCTAATCCCTACCATGTAAGCAGGAGGGGTCTGATCCAAAGCCTGTTGAAGTTCATGACTCCTATGTGACTGTTTGCAAATGAAGTTAGAAAGGGAAAAGTCAGAGAGCAGATTAGGATCATGGCTTTATTGAATTAATGTTGAATAAAGCTCACAGTCCTTTTACAGAAAGCAACGTATTCTTGTGACTAATAAAGCACAGAACTGGGAGCTAGAAGATATGAGTTCTGTTCCAGATGTGAAATAGAATTGCTATGTGACCTTGGGCAGGTCACTTAACAACTTTGTCCCTGTCTATGTGCCTGTATCTTTAAAGCTAAGCTACAGATATTTCTTTACCTTACAGGGACATTGAGGGGAGTAGCTGGTTTGTGGAACACTTTAAGTGATGTGAATGAAATACTGGGTAGACATGCAACACAATATTCTTACAGTTATTTTTGGTTTTGTTGCTGTCTTTGAAGACCTAGCAAACAGAGTGCTCACAAACATATTATTAGTTTTACTATTATTAAAACTACTAAATAATTATTTGTTATTTGGATTTCAGTGTTTTAGGACATTAGAAGTATTGTTTGGTATCTTAAGAAATATATTTGAATATGCTGCATATTAATCATACTATTGTAAATTATAAGGTTTTTGTTTCCAAGTCTAGGGTAGCAGTAGGTTAAAGAATGCCACAGATTTTTTTAGAAAGATAGATAATCTTCAGATTTCTGTAACATTCATGGGAAAGGACATAGGCACTTGAAACAAATTTCTGGTTTTTGAAATTTTTGTTTTTGTTTCAAATGCATTTCAAACAATCAGCCTCCACTGTGAACAAAACCAGTCCTATAATTTGCATATTGTGGGTGAGAAGGGGTTTTTTTTTAATTATTTAAGTTTATTGTCAGTTATTACTTCTCTACTTATATGATCCTGGGAAAACATGTACAATAGTAGTCTTATGTGACCTATACTTTCTTTAGGCTTTACTCAACAGAGGCATTATATAATAGATTCCCATGGATAGACAGCTACTTCAAGTCAAGACTTTCCTAAAAATTCTGTTTGCAGTAAAATAAAACAGAACTATCAAAGGAAGCTTCTATTGATGGAGAAGTTTCTACTCAGAGGTATAACAAGCATAATGAGATTCAGCAGGGTAGAAAATGCAATACAGTATGTATGGAGAAAATTGAAGAATATGAGCCTTGCAGAGATAATTGAGCTATTATAGGATATTGACCACTAGTGGGAATAAACCCATATCCCACAAAGCTCAGTATGTATTGTTTATATCACAATTTTTTCTTAATGTAGTGTTAGAGTTGCAGTTTTATGCTAGTTTTAATTGTACGTACAAGCCTATTAAAGGGGTGTTTTGGTTTGTTTTTTTTTTCTTCTTAAATAGGTGCAACACAGCGGTGTTTCTCTTGTAGTGTGAGGTAGGAATTAAAGAAAGACAAGAGGTTATGCCAATGTCAAAGTAGGAGGGTATGCTCCTCCAAATACAGTTATGTAATGCAAGGAACTTTAGGTTGATTTTGTCCTTACAGGAAGCTGTAGTGTATGTTCTCCATGATGGACTCTTAACATAGTTTTAAAAGTCCCAAGATAGAGATATAACTAACAGGTATGCAGGGAAGCTCATAAATTCTTAAATATCAGCTCTACAATTTATGATAATATGAAGATTAATTTTAAACCCAGATGGTTAATAGAATATATGTGTAGTGAATGCCTATAAAATGTGACATGTTTAAATTAACGCATGTGCAGGCAGAGAGGGATTTCCTTTAACATGTGTTAAGTGACCCAGTGAGACAAATAAAGCTGCTGAATCATTGCATAGGAAAGCTAGGAAAAGGGACATCTTACAGCTCAGCGATGTATTTCTTTCTTAGAATGCAACAATTTCTGTTCAAGTGATGACAGACTTGTACCTTTAGACTCGTGACCTTATTTACAATTTAAAGAAGCTCTGGAGGGAGGGGTTTGTTTTTCTGCATTGTAAAGTTTCACTGTTTTTTCTTTAAAAATCTGAAATTAGCTTAAATGTCAAATGTCCAATAAACAGTACTAGATAAAGCATATGTAAGCAAATGTGCATTTTTCTTTTATCTTGTGCAGAGCTGGGTCAAGGTTTTTGCCACCCTAGGCATACAAGGATTTTGGTGCCCCCTCCCCCAGCGGCCAGCAGTTCAGCACCACCACTCAGATCCAGCCCCAGCTGGGGAGTGGAACCCCCACTGGGGTCTGGCCACAGTTGGGCGTTCAGCCTCACCTGGGGAGCGGAGCCACAGGTGGGGGTCCAGCCATGAGCAGGGAGCAGAGCAGCCCCAGCCCAGCCCTTGGCAACCCCTAATTTTTGGTGCCCTAAGCAACCACCTAAGTTGGCTCTATGGAAGGACTGCCTTGATCTTGAGTGTGTCTTTTCCCTTTTCCAGCTCCTTGAAATTGCAACCCTGTGATTGCTAATATACCATTCACTGAGGAGCCTCAGCATATCCTATGCTGTCAATAGATCTGTATTCAACACTACTGGAGGGAGTCTTCCTATGGAATTTGTGAAGCCTGGGTTTTCTTTCACAGGTTCTCATTTTTTAAGAGAAAAAAAAATATCTTATTTTTAATCCCTTTAGGTGAAAAAGGAAAAAGCTAAAATTTTAGAGAGCCACTGAATATTAAGGAAGATTTGGGACTAATGTTGTCTTCTTACTATGGATATATTCCAAAGGGGCAGCCATGTTAGTCTAGTAAGGCAAAAAAAACCAAAAAACCGAGGAGTCTCGTGGCACTTAAAGACTAAGGCTATGTCCACACATACATCATTATTTTGAAATAAGTTATTTTGAAATGAGTTATTTCAAAATAAAGTCCTTATTTCAAAATAAGTTAATTTGAATTAACATTTTCTTAATTCAAATTAAGGGAAAGCCTGCTTTTGAAACAGCTGTTATTTCAAAATGGTTATTTTGAAATAAGGCCATTTGGACATGTTGTTTCGAAACAGTTGTTCCAAAACAATGGTGTTCTTTCGAAACAAAATGTCCGAACGGCGTTATTTCAAAATAACAGCCGTTTTGAAATGAATGGGGTTTAAGCTGTTTCGAAATGACGGTTCTTATTTTGAAATGACAGAGCCTGTCATTTCGAAATAAGAAAACGTTGTGTGGACATTCAGTTTTTTATTTCAAAACAACCAGTGTTTTTTTTCACAGAATAAAGTGAAAAGGTAAGACAGCGAGTGAAGGTAGAAAGGAAGAGGGAGAGAATGCAAAAAGGAAATTGCAGTGTTAAATTCAGAGACACAAGAAACAAACTGATAGAAAAGCAGATTGGGTACAAAAAGATGGAGAAGAGAAAATAGAAAACTAAGGAATGCAACCTTAAAACAGTAAAGAAAAAAAAGGCTTGATGCACTTAATATTTCAGATATGTGTTGATTATTTCTAGATGTTTCCCCTGTTTATTATAGTGCTCTATAACGTCTATTAATAGGACGGGATGGAATGATGTTGCTAAGGAGTTTTGTTGGAGTCTGTTTACTTGTGAATATGTAACTAGGTTAAGAGATCAGGCTTTTAAAAATATTTTATACCTCAGAGTCAGAAAAGGGTTTTTTTGTTTGTTTGTTTTGAATACCAGTTATTTTCTAAATTTTAAATATCATCTTTTAATTTCACTGATTGTTGAGAGCAGGAATGGCGCTAGCATTTCTGGTGACCCCTGCAGTGCAGTAGACACCTGCGCAGACAAGTGATGTCATAACTCAGCACAATGGCACGGTCCCCATTTTGGTGCCCATCAAACGTCAGCGCCCCCCTGTAATGCTTACAGAGCTTATTTCGTTACAACTGCCCTGGTTGAAAGCTAGAAAAAATGTCTTACAGTGAGAGTTTGAAAGAGCTCAGTCTGTTTATCTTATCAAAAAGAATAAAAAGTGATTTGATCACAGTGCAGAAATACGTTCACAGGCAGAAAATACTATTCAAGAGTTAAGAAGGGCAGTTCAGACCCAGAGATCCTGCAGCAAGCTTTAATACACCCGAACTATCTTGGGCTATGTTCACACACAGGGGGTTGTTTCGATACAAGTTGTTTTGATACAAGTTGTATCAAAATAACACCTTATTTCGAAATAAGTTAATTTGAATTAACAGTTTAATTCGAATTAAAGGAAAAAAGCAGGAATCGAAATAGCATGTTCAGACAAGTTATTTCGAAACGAGTCACCGTTGTTTCAAAACAACATGTTCAGACGGCATTGTTTCAAAACAATCATTTCAAAACAACGTTGTTTCGTCCCCACGTGGGGTTTAAGTTGTTTCGAAACAATGGTCCGTTGTGTGAACATGGCCTTTCTTATTTCAAAACAACTTCTGTTGTTTCAAAATAAGACTGCTGTGTGAACACACCCTTGTACCTTTAAAGAGAGTGATGATATGATACCATTATTATTAATAGTATGATATAATACAATATTACCATGAAACCACATATTTTTTATAACCAGAGATGCACATGCACTGCATTTTTATTGCTGCATGGACATACATTCTGAATATTAACATGCCTGTATAAATAAGATCAATTATTGTAAGATAAATTATTTTTTATTTCTTATAATTTCTCTCAAGTTCAAGTTGCCTTGAACTTGTATGCTACTGATTTCTGCACTGAATTTTTCCCCTGACCAAAGAGACACATAAAGTATATAGTATTTTCTATTATTTTGCACATATTATGTGATCATGCAATGAACAGTTGTTGTAACAAATACACTGAGGAGAAGAGTGAAGCTTGCTGTGTCAACTTGAACTCTGAATTTGCTGGCTTTTTTCAAATTAAGATTTCAATTGAAACATAATGTAGTGTTTTGCATATATTATGTTTCCTGGTGTTGCTGTGCAGAAGCCCGAGGCACCAGAATAACTCTGATTATAAATAAGGTGTATGCTGATTTAGTTGTCAGACTGGAAGAGTCTTTTATCTACTGTGTACTTGCTTGAAAAAGCTGTCCAATCAGCAAGCAAGATTGCATTTCTTTTTTACTTGGTAATACTGCTAAAAAGGATAGCTCTGGTTGCCCCAGTTTTTCCTTACATGGAGCACTTTGTCAGAAAGAAAATGGCGTGCCACTAGCATATCACCTATGTTTATAAATGCATACTTGGTTATTTATTTTTATTTTATTATATTCCTTTAATTAGGTACTGGAGATACAGTGAAGAAATGAGGTCCATGGACCCTGGTTATCCAAAACCAATCACTATTTGGAAAGGTATCCCAGAATCGCCTCAGGGAGCCTTTGTCCACAAAGAAAATGGTATGCAGATGCTTTCCTAGCTTAATCATTTCCTATCATCTGTTATGATGAAGTAGAGATGTATAGAAAAGATTGGCTGATCAGGTTGGTGGACTGGCTGAACTCTCATTATTTTCCAGATGTTTCTTGCTGTTCAATTCATGGTCTTCTTAACTTCTTATGTATAGTTGTTTGATTAATCTCTTTGAAATCATGGAGAAGAATGCTTTATTTTTATAATAATGTTTTGTTTGGGTTTTTGGGTTTGTTTGTTTTTTTTTGCAGGATTTTAGTGCTTCATAAAAAATTCCTATTCTAAGTGTATCTGTTCACATAGAATAAAAACTTTTAGATTCATAGCTTTTGATTCATATACAATAAAAGCTTCTAGATTCATTTTGTTGTACTGTAGTCATGAAGCAGACTCTTTCAGCAGATGAATAGAAGTATCCTGAGGAATCTATAACTCTGAGATGACATAACTGCATGATGCAGAGCTGTAATTTACAGACACTTTAGAATTCAGTAATGCAGCACGGGATGGCAATTTCTGCGTCCCTATCATTTTGTCCTCTCTCATTGGCTATGTCTACACTGCAAAGGCTTAGTTGACTTTATTAAGTTGACTTAATAAAGTCTACTTGAAGTCAACTTTAAGTAGACCTTATTAAGTTAACTTAATAAAGTCAACTTTCAATGGGTCCCCTGGCTTAAGTCAACCTTATAAAGTAGACTTAAATGGCCCCACTGCACTAAGTCAACTTTATAAAGTCAACTTTAATGGCCAGATTGTGCTAAGTTGACTTTATAAAGCCGACTTAACCCTTAAAGTCGACTTTAAGGGCAGGAGTTATTATGTCAACTTAAGGAAGCTCTTAAGTCAACTTAATGAACTCCAGATGTGGCCAGGGTTTTGCTTAAGTTGACGTAAGCCTCCCTAAGTTGACTTGATCTCATAGTGTTGGCATACCCATTGATCGAGCAGTCTCTCATGTTAATAAATAGCAGTCTCTTTTACATTTGCCAAAGGTCTTATTAAGAATCAACATGTGCAGTACTTTTCAAAAAACATTTTTTTTTGAAAGACAAATATGGTTCTCTCTTGAAAGCCATGGTTTAAGCCTGGTCTACACTGATGACGAAACTTGGTAGCAATCAATAGGAGTTGTGCAAGCTGTTCAGAGTAGCATGCATAACTCCCATGGTCTTCTTAACATCCATCTCCACTGCTCTGTGCTGATGGAAAATGTGTTCTCATCAACTCAGTGCTATGCCACCTGAGGGGGTGATTTTATGAGATCAGTTTCTGGTTTGATTGAAACAACAAGGAGTCCTGTGGCACTTTTAAAGACTAATAAATGTATTTATAGTATGATCTTTCATGGGAGAAAGTCCTACTTCATCAGACACTTTGAAGATGGGGGAACTTACAGAATGGGAGAAAAATATATGCAGGGAAGTTTAAGTCATACGCTCAGGTCAGACTGTTACAGTAGTTTAGATTCAATCACTGGGGAATAGCATATAGAGGAAGATGATGTCAAATCACCTGTTGTAATGAGAAAAAAATCCAATGTCCTAATAAAGTGTGTCTTTACTACCTCTAAATTGAACTAAATAAATCAGTCTGATGGTGGAGAATTTGCTACTGTTAGTTTAAACATACCCTTAGAGTACTATAGTTTTGCATTTATTAATGAAGTGTTTGCTTCTAGGCTTAAACTGCAGATTCCTTTGAGGTGTTTTCAATGTATTGAAAATCTCACCTTTTACAATTAGGAGTTGATTGCACAGTAATAACAATGGTGATGTTTTATGCTTTGTTCCGATGGAATGGTGGATGGTTCTTGACCAAATTTCCTAACCATAGTTTAGATATAGGTCACTACTTTCCTTTTTATACAACAATTCATTTATCTTTCTCTAGAGATACAGATTTGAAGATACAGATACTCACAGAATCTTAGACAATAAGAATGAAGGGAACCAAATGCAATGCACAATAATACCTGCTTGGCTCTTTGCAAAATAATTATAATGAAATCAGTGCCACATTTTCCATTAGGCACTGTAGGCACAGTGCCTAGGGCCTATGAAGGAGGAAAAAAAATTAAAAAGCAGAAAAAATAAGGAGAAACAAGGAAAATCACATGGTTTAGCATTAGAATAGTTTAAAGTGCATCATGTCAATCAACGTAATTCAATTGGCGTTTACCCCTCTTTTTGCATGTTTCGGAATGAAAGTGCCTAGGGCCTACAGATACCAAAATCCAGCCTTGAACGAAATAAATAGCAACTGTAAAAAGATTTTTTTTTTTAATTCCCCACATTGATAAATATGCAGGCATATAGTTCTGGACAGGAAAAGAAATATACTAAGTCCCTTCTTCTGCACAAGTGAAAGAGCCTGACTTTTGTTTGGAAAAGAGATTATTAATATTATCTCTAATATATAGTCCACTAATCTTTCCAACAAGCATTATTACTGTGCCAGATGACACTTAATCTGTCATAGTGTTCCTAAAGACCTTTACCACCGTAGGAAAGAACAGGGGGCCTATCAAATAAAGCTAGGGAAATCTCCAGCTGTATGCATTCAGGTCATAAGCAATAGGAGGAAGTTCACCCATTATGAAGGTTTGTTCCATGCCAGATCAATACCATTTTTGAGCTGGGATAGAAAAATAATTTAAGATTTTTGACAGGATGTTAAGATTGCTTAATGCAGGCATGTTTTGTAATTATAATGGATAATCTGAACAACCACATGCCAGTTCCTTGCTGAAAATTTGAAGCTGAGTACACCAATTTTCTTTTAGCAAAGTTGCTGTTCATCTATGTAGTGTTTCCTCCATCTGAAGTACAGTAGCAAACTAAAATGACACTGAAGAGGGTCAGTTCTCATTTCAAACTTTTCTAGCACAGTCTTAGAATTCATTTAAGCTGATCTTACATCCCGAGAAGAGCTCAGAATCCTTCAATTATTGGGGCTTAGGTCTGGTTCTATGATATAATTCTAAAACTGATCAAGTCTTTAATTAATAGCTAAATCATTAGAACCTAAATTCATCATTTTTTCCTCTATGTTTTTTCATAGTCATATTATTAAAAATAAACCATATTTGAGTTCATTCAAATAAAAAACCTGAGATGTAAGATTATCTAAAGACAAAAAAGAAATGAAGTTCTGCCTTGGATGCTAGTTTGAACAAGAGGTTTCTTAGGAACTATATGCCTAATGCCAAGAAGATCTGAAAGCTCCCCATCCAGATCTGGACCTGAAAATTCCATATTACTTTAACTTTAGAAATCCTAATGCTCAAACGAAAATCACTATCATTTGGTGGCAGTCCAAGTTGTTTAACTTGATTCTTTATAAGCAGATTATTGACATGACCGTGAATAACTAAACTTTTGTCTTCCAGGCTTCACATATTTCTACAAAGGAAAGGAATATTGGAAATTCAATAACCAGATGCTCAGGGTGGAACCTGGGTATCCCAGATCCATCCTCAAAGATTTTATGGGTTGTGATGGACCGATGGACCGGGACAAAGACAGACACAGCCCTCAAGATGATGTAGACATTGTCATCAAACTGGACAACACAGCCAGCACTGTGAAAGCCATAGCCATTGTCATTCCCTGCATCCTGGCCTTGTGCCTCCTTGTCTTGGTTTACACTGTGTTCCAGTTCAAGAGGAAAGGAACACCCCGCCACATACTGTACTGCAAACGCTCTATGCAAGAGTGGGTGTGATGTAGGGGTTTTTCTCTCCCAGGAGTTTGTGATAACTTCAGATTCAACACAAGAGCTGTTATGCAGTTTCCTAGCTAGGAGCAGGCATCTGTCAGCCTGAATCAGAGCTGATCTTTAAAACCCAGGGGGTTGCCTGTCCTGCACATGAGTGGGGATTCACTCTACTGGGAAGCTTCCATGCTAAACAGTATCTGCCGTTTCTTCAGTCCTTTGTCTTTCTCTGTCATTCGGTTCCAGGCCTTTCCTCTGCACGCTCAATACCCAATAAACTATCAGGATTAACTGATGAAGAGGAAAAAAGAAAAGAAAAATCCAATGTTTCTACTGTTTTTCCCCTAAAGCCTGTTCCCCTTTGAAAATAATTTTGCTGAAAGTAAAAAATTTTTTAAAAAAATAATTAAGAATACCACAACAACCCACAATTGAACTTTCAGGAAAGTGTGAAGACCCAAACAGCTTTGTCTCCAAAGAGGATTGCTTTCTGTCTGCTATGGATATAGTTGTATACTCCTACACACAATTTTTGTCAAGTGGGAGAGCTGGATGACATGCAGGACTTCAGACTGTTCGGACAGCCATTTTCCAACAAACAAGGGGCCAAAATATCTGCAATATAGTAACAGCCTTAATAATACATTCATTTTGTGTTTTATACAGCTGTTCTGAGCTACGTCCTCAATGTTTTAACATATTTATATTCATTACTATATTCAAACAGAACCTTTTTATTGTTTCTTTCTTGGTTTTCTTGCATCAGTTTTTTTCCCAAGCTGTACCAGGCCAACTGCCCCAGACCTTTCATAGGTCTGTCAGGAACACTCATTCCAAAGCATAGTGAAAAGCAGCATGTCTCTGAAGTGGATTGCAATGAACTAAATTGACAGTCATGTTACAGAGAAAATTGACACTAGTATTACGTTGGTGTAACCCTTTGAGAACTATAAGATTAGTTTTTAGAGTCTGAAGGATGCTAATCCTGGTTGCCATGGAAGTACAAGGCTGCAGCAATGATATATTGAAATACAGGTTAATGAAATTCAGGTTTATAAAACAGATATACTGTAAGTGCAAGTAAGGGCTTTTAATTGCTTGCATTATTGATAAAAGGCATTTATAACAAACAAACAGAAATGCAAATATATTTGCCAGCTACTTTGTGGTTAAAAAACCCCACTGATTTTAATAACTTCTAGCACTCAGACAGGATTTTTTGAACTGGCTATAGTTTTACAACTCAGCCTTTTATCCTAGACATATTGAATTTCTGTTTTAAACTGTGTTGCATGATAATTCAATTTGCCTTGATACACAAATACATGAAGATAGAGTTATAGTTTGAAGGGAAAGCTAAAATGATGACTCTGATGTTGCATGAATATTGGGTGAATTACCTGTTGCATGTTTGCCATAGTTCTCAAAGGGTTAGTTAGATTTCTGGCATTTAGCTATAAATTAAATCACTGACAGAGCCAAGGGACCACCAAAGCATTTTGTCATTGTGTGTAATTTGTGCTAACAGCAGTATTGTCATTTTCGTGTGACCTGCAGAGCAGGTTTGTATCAATATTTTTTTCCTAGAGAAAAGTCAGCAACTGACAGACCTCTTTACTGATTTTAGGAGCTGCTTCTTGCAGCAATAGGCTTTACAGTCACCAGGCTGTGAACTTATTAGAGATGGTCAGAATGAATGCACCCCACGAGTCAGACACTTGGCTTTGTATGAAAGCCAGGATTTGAGGGGAGTAGCTTTTGAAATAATGAACAGCTTGCCTTGAACTTGATTATTGATCTGTTGACTGTCATTACCAAGTTAAACATTGTCTTCTGTGAAAAGCTTCACTGTCTGAATTTCCTTAAAGTGCACTGTCCTATGTCTTCACTCTTTGACCTTTAACTTGCAATCTGGCACAAACTGAAGAGAATCTGGTGTTGCTAATCAATTTGGATTGGTCTTCGTTTTAAAATGGCCTGATATTCATTATCCAAGGTTGCAGAAAAGCACTGAAGTGTTTTCTTGGGAAAGAAGGGACAGCAACAAAAATATTTATAGTAGATCTGTAGATGGGCATTTTGCTATGTATACATGCACACTCTAAAAATGAAGTACAGTAGAAGTGAACTTTTATTTAATTTAAATACAATTTTCAGCATAAAATTTAGTAATTTCTACAAAGAATAGTTATTGGTGATAAAGTTATAAGAAAAGTACTTAAATACTTGAAATAGCCAGCACTGGCTTTTACATAAGACAAGATTTTTATACTAGATTCAACAGATTTCTTATTGATTTCCTAAAACTGGATCATTACTGGATCATTTTTTAGAGAGTGTAGGTATATATATAAATATATATATATATATAATTATTATTTTGGTAATGGATAGCTTGACTGCCTTGAATTTATATTTATATTGCATATAGCATGAAAAAATTAGTATGCTTTTTTGTTCAATTACATGATTTGATTTTGATTTGAGGACTTAATTTTATGATCACGTGTGGCATGCTATAAAGCATTGCAAATATACTTCTTAGACAACAAACATAGCTGTGTGTATGTGTATACACATATATGTATATATATACACACACATACATATAGATAACAAAATGAACAGGTTAAAAAAGGGTATAGTTTTACAGAAAATATGCAATGCAGATGGCATTTTGGAGATGTTTTTCAGAGGTAATGAATGTTGTATGTTAGGAATGCGCCCGTATCAGCTCAAAGCATTACTTTGGTAGATTCATTTCAGCTATTGCTGAAAATGTGGAGTGTGTTCACAACTGCAGAGCATAGGATAATATTTACTACACATCAGCTCATTTGAGGAATTAAAATACTGTGCCTCCCTGTCATGGTTTTTAATCCACTGGCTTACTTTTGTTGTCAGCAAACAACTATAAATTATGTTCTGCTACAGATAGTACAAATGGACTCATTTTTGTTCTAATTTTGTCCCTGGGATAGTTGGTAGAAACCACTGACAGAATTATTTAACCTGCAGTCAATTTTCCTGTGCAACAGGAAAACCAGAAAACTTGATGTTATCCTTAAAACAGAACAGCATCTTATCAGCTTTCTTACTCACTTAAATATTCCACTTCAATTTCAAACTCTCTTTTATGGCAGGTATGCCTTTTTGTGCAACTATTTCCCTCAGAATAATGACGTGCTGAGCATGTTAACTATTGTTCATTGATAAGGTAACAAAAAATATTTGTATTTGGAGAATACTTGCAGCAATTGTACTGGAAGGTAAGTGTGATAATCTAGAGCTTGATATATGGTACATCATAGATACAAGAATGCATAATAATTTGATTCTTTAATCTATGTTATTTTGCATAAAAGTACCTATATATTATTTGACAGAGAATAAAAAGTTGTGTATCGCACGCTCCTGCCATGCAGGTTAAGATTTTGTCAGGATTTCTATTACTATAAACTTCTATTTTCAATAGCTTAAATCACAGCTATTAAAATTTGCTTCATGTTGAAAGATCTGGGGGCAGTTTATGTTCAGTCTAATTCCAAAAAGTTTACATTTGGTTCCTTTTAGATTGTAGGAATTGAAAATGAATGAGCTACTTTCTCAGGATTAACTCATATAAAGCAAAGACACCTTAGGTGTGCAAAAAAAGAAATTTGATAAACAGTTCACAGTAGGTTCTAATAATTGTTAGTGTCGAGAAACAATAGAATAAAACTGATGAGCTGAGTTTTGAAAGTTTGGTCTCTGTTTATGTGCAGTAACTTTTTTCCTAATGCTTTTAATAACAGTCATATTAGTATTGTTGCAATCTACACTGTGGATATATGCAATACTAATATGGATTTCATCAGTCTGTTACAGTTTATCAAGCTGATTTTACAGGTTTTGAGTAAGTCAAGAATAACAAAAAACTATTTACTATAGACAAAATCTCTTCAGTTATAAAAAGACATTTAGCAGAAGATGTATATTAATTCGGTAGGGTGAAATGCAGAGGCTCAGGGGGCTCCATTTGAGCCTCCTTAAATCTGAAAAAATATAATACACTTTTAACTTCCTATAAAACATTTTTGGGGGGTTTTTTTGGGGGGGGGTGTTTTTTTGTTTCTTTTGGAGTTGACTGGAGAGTAGGCTAAAAAATAAAAGGCTATGATTGTGAAACACTGATGAAAGCCAGGAAATTTCTAAATGAAGGGCCAGACTTCCCATGTCCCACAGCAGTGTGTGTGTTTTCCCTCCACCACATTACCATCCCATAACCCCTGACCTTGTAATATTGTGGGTTAATAGAGTGTAAGGATTACATTTCAGTTTATTGGCTTTGTTGGCTTATGATGCAGTCCTGATCTTAGTTAAATGCAGCTTTTGGTACTTAAATATATGGAATCAAATTCTGGCTCATTGGTAGGAAAAAATGCATAGAACAGAAAAGTAGGTATGCCTATAAACATTGGAACATTACACTCTATCATTCCAGCTTTTCATATTTGCATTATTGGTGGGTGCATGCTTGAAAGACACTTAAAAGACAAAATAGTGAAGATCAAACAGTGCATCTTCTATTTTTTATGCATTAAAGCAAATCAGGACTCAAACTACCGCACACATAGCAACACAAATGGGAACCATGACAACAAAACAGACTGAAGCACAAGGAAGCAACTGTCAGGGTTCTTGTTTTGTGCCCTATATACCAAGTAAACTCAAGTTTGGCCTATCTGCCTGTTCGGCTCCAGAAGCTATGCATATGCAGATAGTAGGAGAAGAGAAGGAGCCAATGCTCTGCTCAGTGTCTGCCTTTCGTCTGTGCTAGCAGCCCTGGATGCCTTTTGGTTGCTGTGCTTTCAGCCCTACAAATGAATGATTATAGACCACAGGCAGCACACAATGGCACTAGCATCAGTGGAAGGTAAGAATGGTCACCTGTCTAGTTGGGTGTTGGATGAACTTCAATGTATCGGCCACCAATTTTCTTCATTTCATGCATGTTTAGGTATTTAGTAACAGATGTATACTGTATATGGGATCTCATAATATGTGACATGTGGTTCATAGACACCAGTGTATACTGCTGCAAAGGGAAGACAATCAAAACCTTTTCATGTGATAGCCGCAGAAACATGGATGGCATTCTAAAAAGACAGATATCCATTCTTCTCTGTGTATGCAATGTAATGTTGCCATCATTGCAAAAACCCATAAATGATCATTTACACAGTGTAGCCGTTAATGATGATACACATCAGCTTTGTATTTATGTAACCTGAACTCATAAGCCTATGTAGAATGACAGCATTCACAAACCATTATCATGGTGAGTGATCCATATTAACTGTCGAGCTGTGATTAGTCAACAGTGACCCTGAAGCCATCAAACCATGTAATTCCATCAAATCACATACTACATCATAAATGCTGCCCCATTTGATCACTTAGCACATGTTCACACACTCACCAGTTTCACAGGCTCGGTCACCTCTCACTGTTACAATAATGGACAATGATCAGTTACCATATTTCATTATGTGATACTAATACAGAGATCAGGATCATACTGATTCCATGACATGCCCTAAAATGGTATGTACTTCAACATCCTTCCTCACAAGTGGTTTACACAGTACTGTTATTGCTACTGTCAGTTATGGTTCCTTTTTGTTTCAACATGCTGCTCAGTTCAAATAGCCATATAACAGCTGTATACACAACCGTTCATTGGCCCTCACTAGCATAAACCCACCTTTACCGAAGATGTGGATACAGGAATTCATTTTCACTCAGCAGGAACAGCATAAATGTAAACCTGATAACTAGTGTCATTCTCAGAGCAGTCAAGCCCCTCAAAACAAACAAGGAGTCTGGTGGCACTTTTAAAGACTAACTAATTTATTTATTGCATGAACTTTCAGATTTTCACTTCATCAGATTTTCTCCCACAAAACCATGACTTGGTATCCATGTGTGAACTGACAGACATCCTACAGAATACACATATGTACATGACAAAATAGTCACTGTGCTATATGAAAAAATTATGAAGCTACTACAGCTCTTATTATTTTCAAGTAGTTGCTGTGGTAGAATAGTCAGCAATATAAAGTATTTGCTGATAGTTTTCCAGTATGCACCATTAAATGATATCCTGGCATATCCCATCAAGCAATACTATAAGACTGCATGTCCCAACCCCAAATTTATGCATGTGGTGAGTCTAGTAATGCCCACCATAGGTGTTCTTATTGGGTATTGGCATAAGAGTGGTAGAAGCTGTTCTCAATTACATTATATTAGCACCGCCAATAAATTTGATTCCCTGTTTGCCAGTTGTTTGCAAGTGTGCATGGATAAATACATTTGGAGGAAGACAATCTCAATGAGATGCATTCATTAGGCATTGGCAGCAGCCAGTGATGCTGCTGTGTCATTGTGATGATATACAGCCTTAACTTTTCATAAAGAGCTCGGCTTTTTTTTTTGTCAGTCCACCTACCTGCTGAATACTGTATTCATGTAAACAATTGCTACCTAGCTATGATATGACTATGTGCCGAAAGCTAGATGATACTCCTAGCATAACCCTGCATGGCCATGATCTATCAGAGCACGTTGTTTGTCAATGCCTGTAGTGATATGCAATATCAGATTGACATGACAATGAGTATGTCTACACTGGAGCCTTAAGTTGACTTAACCTTCCTTAAATCGACTTAAGGAAAGCCATGTCTATATTGGGCTTTTATTAAATCAAGTTAAGCACTTGCTTAAGAACTTGCTTAAGTTGACTTAATAACTCTAGCCCTTAAAGTCAACTTAAGCATTAAAGTCAACTTTATTAAGTTGACTTAATGCATTGTAGATAGTGTTGTCTACGCTGTAGGCTTTGTTAAGGCGACTTAGTAAAGTTGACTTATACAGAACCCTCCAATGTGGATGTAGCCTTTAAGCAGATTTTTTAAGTTGACTTAACTTTTAAATCAACATCATAAAGTCAACTTTGTTAAGTTGACTTAACTGAGCCCTCTAGTGTAGACACAGTCAATCACAAGGAATTCAGTGTCTACTACTGATATGATGGTGGCTACAATTATATGAATCATTCCATGTGCATTTATGATACATCTTGTGCACACCTTTCGCTAAAATGATGCTATGCAACATCAACATCTTTTACTCATCCAGTCTTAGTGTTTTAATCTTTTTTACCCACAGGGTTGATTTTTCTGCATCCATGTATTTACATGTACAGTCAAACTTTCAGGTATTTGGGCATGCTTTTTAAAGTCTGTGTCAACCATTGCCGACTGCTTCTTTCCTAAATTGTGAATAAAAATTTTTGCACAACCTGCATTAATCATCACAAACTGGTTGCTCAGGCTATCGTGTTTAATTTTGGGCATCTTTTGTGAATGAGGTTTCAGCAGCAGTGTATTGTCATGGTTGTCAGCTCGCTGTGCATTGTTCACATGCATTCATGCTATGATGGTGAGCTGTCCAGGATGCTGTTTTTCAATAGTGCTAGCATTGTTCTGCACATATGACCATCATTTCTAGCATTCTACCAGTATTTGGTGGCATCAGCTGTTATGATTAACCTTCTCTTCTCCTACAGTTATTTTTTTCATCTTGGAAGTAGGTAATCTACAATTATGGTATTGAGGAGTTGGGGTATTTCATTTCTGACACATCAGTTCATTCATATCCTCCACCCTTGTATCATTTTTATTGAACCAAATCATTAAAGAGTAGGACCCTTTCCTATGTGTTGTATTATCATCTTCTTTCTAATCACCACTAATGTATACCTATCAATAGTATATTTATGCACAGGTCTTGGTGATATCTGCTTTCATGTATAGGGTTTAAAAACCTGCAAGTGTTAATTTATGGCTTTGAAGGAGAGTGACATGTATTTGAGAATTGTAGGCCTTCTGTATGAGACAAATGTGCTTTTATGCACAGAAGCTATTGGGAGTGGGTGGTGGGAAGTGATGTCTGCTCTTGCCAGCTCTGTGGTTAGTACAGAATCCCATGTCGGTGCCGTTTTCCCCAGTACATTGGCACCCATACATTGATCAGCAAACATTGTTTTGATGCTCCACACAGCTCTTATTTCAAGTGTTCTTCCTCCTGAATGGCATATGTCCTGCTTAATCTCTATGCTTTGTGCCCTACTATCTGGCATAACTTAATTGCTGCTTAAGTTCTAGTGTTTGGATGTTGGTTCTGACTCCAGTGGCCTTTTCAGTTTTTCCTCTAAATACCACCTCTTCTTGCCATTAGCTGTTTTCTGTACTTTCTTTAGAAACTGATTTGGTTCCAATACATTATGTAGTAAATATTACAAGGTAGTGATCCTTTCCACATTGCTCTGTGCTTGCTTAACTTCACCTGTGAGATAAAATAAGATGTGTGAATGCGGTTCTGATGTATATTAATAGGTTTTGGTACAGTGCTTGGGGTGAGAATATGTTTAGATGGCATAAAATAACCCACATTTGGATAAACCAAAATTCTTTTCAAGCTTTGCACCCTGAACCGTACACCACAGTTAGTTATGTAACTTTGGATAGCCCTACAAATAAGCCAGAATAAGGGTGTAATGATTTCATAGTGTGCTGCGCATTTTTTTCACCTTATTTTGTTTTTACTGCATAGCCCCATAGGCATTTCATGCCAGAGTTTGTCTCATTATGTTGTGTACCAGAAACAAAATAACTGGATCATATTTACTTGCTTTCTCTAACTAAATTTGTCATTCATTTTATTTTATTCTATTGGTCACACAGCATTCTATACAGTAATGTTTTTATAACTGACCTTTGTTACTCTTTCTGGTAGCTTCTACTGACAAACACAAAGTTTGTGTGCAAATGCAAGGCTGACCAAATGGTGCTAAAGTGTATTATGACTGTCAGATATAATCAGGCAAAATTTTGTGGTGCTTAGACTGATTTTTTCATTGATTTTACTGATCAATGCATTGAACAGTGTTTTGTTATACACAAGTTGTTCTTTATTAGTAAATCAAGGCCTCATCATGCATTCTTAAATAAAATGGGTTAATTAATCTTTGTAACAGCTCACCAAGCTATTATCTCTTTAACTCCTTATAATGTTGCATCATTAAAGGTCAAGGGGTCATGATATTAATCTCATTGCTGTAGACCATTAACAAAACTGAACATTTTCAACAAAGTACTTATGTTTACAATGCTATAACCCTTTGACTGCTGCGGCAACCTTTAACCACAAAAAAAGAAGTCACATGCTAGAATCTTTATGGTTCTTGCCATGGCAATCAAAGAGTTAAGGGCTGTGCAGTGTTTTGTTTTATATTTATTAATTTATATTTATTTTTCTTTTAATTTGAGGAGGGGGGATTGGGGTGGGGCAGTTCTTGTCTGCTGTAAGTGTCTTAACAAAGGGTAGGGTTAAAATGGCTTTTTATACTATTGCATCTTATGTACTTACCATTGTTTCATTGTGTTGTAATTAAAAAAAAAATCTGTCAATAAATAAGAGAACAGGAAAAAAAATTCTTAAAGGCATTGTGGTTTTACTCAGTGTATCTAATTACTTCTGTGTAGGTGCCATTAAAATTTGCAGCCAGTCTCAAATTCAGTGGAGAAAAGTCAATGGACTTTACCACTAGGTATGAACATGGAAGGCTTAGGGTTTTTTTAACTGAAACAGAATAGCAAGAACTAATTTTTGGAAACTAGGAAGGCAGAGGAAGGGAATACTGTAATGCTGTATGGGCTTTTATGTATCTCTGTAAAAAAGACCTATAGCTAGCTGATTTTTCCCATCTCCAGTATTTAAGAAAAAGCTTACAAGAAGCAATGATGAGAAAAGTTGTTTATTTCCACTTAGGGGAATAGTTGGAAAGAGATCTCCAGGTCTGTGTTCCTAAGATAGATGTTATTTTGGAGAATAGCTATATATGCCAGTGATTCTGTAAGATAAAGTGGCAGACATCATGGGAAGCAAGAGCCCTGTGACGCTGAGGCTATGGATTCAATTCTGCAGGTTTCTGGGCTCCTCTTAGGTCACGATAAAATGAGGCCTTCCCAATTCATAGAGTGGAAGGAGTTCAGTAGTTCACAGAATGAAATATTGTGTGCATAAAAACACATTTCCTATGGAAATGAGGAACATATCCAAAACAAATTAGAAATGAGATGAAGGGTTGGTGGTTTGCAGCATGACAGTGCCTGACAGTTTTAGATAGAGCTTTCTTGGGGCTGACCCAGTACTCTAGAGCAAACTGCCTTTAGATCACTGAACTACCTCAGACCTTTCCATTTGATCTTTGCCTTTGCTCATATGTAAATGTAAGTAAGCATCATGACAAAAAATCTACCTTTGACGTTTCATCTCTGGGAGGGGAAGAAAGAGAGAAGGAAAGAACCATAGGTGATAGATGCTAATCCTGTCACTCAATGCATTGGCGGAAGACCCAATTTTCACAGTCAGCCATGGGTGCAGTATAAAAAATAGGATAGAATAGAATAACTTCGCTGCTGGTGCTGAGTCTGATTGCTAAAACATAAAAGTCTGAACAGAATGTTTTGGCAATCATATAAATGAACCCTGATGTTGGTGAAAATCAAATCTTTTAAAAATAAAAAATCCCTTTAGCTAGTTTAGAAGAGTATCAGAAGAGAAAAACCTTATTTATAACATGTCAAGTGATTCTTACTCGGCACGCTATGTTGTGCAAATGTTGCAAAACAGATTTTGGTTTAATCCTATTTTCATGTGTTCATTAATTTCTGAATAGTCACCTTTTAATGATGACATTTTGCAGACTGAGTATGCCTGCAGGTGGTACAGGAAATTACGTTAATGTCTATGCAAAATCAGTTCAGATGTACTTGAGTTACACTAAGAAGAATAAGAGAAATACTTTACCTATTATATAATAAATAAATAAATAATCAAGCCATGCTTCTTGGAACAGAACAAACAGGAAAAGAAAGAAAAAAAAAACAGACTGAGCTTTGTAAGGACACTTTTTCTTGTTATGGATATAAGTTAAGCATGTTCTTAATTTTAGACAAAAGCAGTACAAATTTAAAAAGTTATAAGATTGAAAAAAATCACTTCTGAACACAGCTCAAGTAGCCTTTGTGAACAGCTCAGCAAAACCTAATGTGACCTTGCCCCCTTTGTGATATCAAAATGCCCATCCTTCCTGGCTTCAGCAGGGGATTTGGATTGCTGTATTCAAACTGTGCAGGAACAATCTGCCTATGGGTAATTGTAGATGTCCAAATGAAACTCAGGGAAGAGAGTCCCTGTCTTTCATAAACATTAACAATAGAAAGTCAGTGACAAATTTAAGTACCTTGTCACATCAATGAAACCTCTCTTGGCATTTTTTGCTGCATGCTACAGTATTTTGAAAATACTAAACATTCTTTTGTTTAATCTATATTTTATTTTATTTCCAGTGCTCATTCCTTGCTATTCTGGGTGGTGGTTGTATCTTGCCTTAATTAGACTACAGGCTCTTTGGACAGAAACTGTGTTTACCTCTGCATTCATATAGGCCCTGTCACATTTGGGACTTGAGAGTACTCATGCTCAGTCCACTAAAACAAAAAAAGAAAACAGGAACTGAGTAATGTCATTGTGAAATGATTAATGTTACTAGCATCTTAATTGTGCCTATTTCAACCTTGGAAGTTGCTTTACATATGTTCAAAAACATAATTTAACAAATACATTAAGAAATCTTTAAACCAATCTCACGGATGACCTTCTCAGACCAGCAAGGCTCCTTCATAGACTTCATTGATCCCAATCAAGTTTTTTTTGCTCCTATCCAAAGCAAAACCTATGGAAGGACTATCCAGGAAAAACCCCAAGGAGAGACGAGATTTACATGCTCATGGAACTGTAATTCACTTCTCTTCGCATAACCTTGTGGTTCACAGTGGAAATTATTGGAATGACTTAAGTTTTCTTAAATGGACTTTGGGTCAGGCCCAGAAGGTAGATCATTGTAACTTAAATATCCATATGCTGCTGTGCACTTCTTTTTATTTTATTTGTTATCTAAAATTTAGCTGTTATAAAAGCAATCAATTACAAAGAGAAAGAAGTGGGTAAACTATAGGCTGTGTCCACACCAGGGTTTTATTTTGAAACAACAGCCGTTGTTTCGAAATAAAGCCTGGCATTTTCCAAACGACATTCCATTATTGCAAAACAACGGGACCCTGTCATTTTGAAACAATGTCTGTTGTTTCAAAATAGTTAAACCTCACCTGAAATCGAAATAGCCATCGTTTTGAAACAGTTGTTTCAAAACAATGTCGTTTGGACATGTTATTTTGAAATAATGGTTATTTCAAAATAACACTTTTGCCCTTCTCCTTCCCAGGGTGCCTTCCTTTTTGTATATATTGAGTGGTGGCATGGCCCAGCGAGGGGGCCATGTTGCTACACCTCCCATGCTGCCCCTCTCCTGAAGTGAAATAGCATGTCCACACACAGGGTATGCTATTTTGCTGTGAGGGGTTCCCTTATTTCGAATTAACATTTTCTTATTTCGATTTAAGTTATTTTGAAATAACTTATTTTGAAATAACACTTTACGTGTGAACACAGCTATAATGTACAATAGCATCCAAGAATGAAAAGCACTTCAAGAGCACATTTTTTCAGAGGTGTTTTATAAGAATATTTGGTTGCTGAAAAACATCCAGTTTGAAGTAGTAATCTTTACTGCTGCTCTGTTCAATATCTTGATGCAATTTGGTTGGAACTCATTCATTCCTTCAAAAGTCACTGCCAGAAACATCTTCTAAAGAGCATGCTTAATTACCCTGATGTTTGTATAAAATTGCCGTGATTAATCACAGTATTGATTATGCTCCTTTTATGTTTTCCAGTACTCTTCTATTTTAAACGGTCCCCTGAAGTAACATGCAGAGGCAGCCTTGTTATCCTTGACTTGCTAATTTATTGTCTAATAATTGGTGAAAGATTCATTGTGCAGTGTTTTAGTTTTTGACACAGAACAGGTTATCCATGCCAGTACAAGTGACATCTGTGACTGTATTTCCTCTGCTTTTATATTAGGTAACTAGAGCTTAGTAACACCTGTCATCATTCTTCCACATGTTCTTGCACATAGTCATTTTTATAAAGTTTCCGTCAGATGGTAGATTCAGGTTAGAAGACAATGAAACATACTGCTTTTCTATTTGCCTCATTTATTTGCTAAGAAATTGCTAGTGGCTTGGTCCCATTTATACAATTTAATGGTAGAGACTGGAACAGAATTGACACCTTGATTATCAGTCCTCAATAACTTGGTCAAACTGAAGATTTCCTGCATAAGGGGGTTTCTTCTTAAAATATAGCCTTTCAGTGTAATATAACTGGGGCTACAGCCCTGGAACCCCCCAGGTCTGCAAGTCTGGTAGTTTTTTCCTTGAAGTCAACATTTCTTTTTCCCTCTGCCATAGTCCATGCATTCCTGAAGATCATGGGAGCACAGAGACAGCAGAAACAGCTTAGGAAAAGTTGGTAGCTAGCCCTATAGCATTAGACGATCCTACTTCATTCCTTCTGGTAATTGGGTTAAGGGATGAGGAATGTCAGGATTCGTAATAAAAAATAGGAATGAGTAACACCAGAGTGAAAGAGAGTAAAAAAGGAAGGAATGAAGGAGCCTCTGCAAACATCGTCCAGTGCTAGAATATCAGCCATCTAGTGGTTGGTCTGCATACATTAGAACACTATGGTAAAGAAACTCAACCAGACACCAAGGTGAAATACCGGCCCCTCAGACATTAGTGGATCCAGGATTTCATCCCAAGTCTCCTGTTCAGCAGAGATGTGATGTTTCTAGGTGCAGCACCTCCTCCCACTGGAGTTGTGTTCTCTTCACCACTCTTTCATTCAATCAGCTGCAGTGTGCATTTTCAGACTTTGCTAATTAATTAATTTTGGGGGGAGGGGTTTTTAGCAACTTCTACTGCCTTAAGTAAAGTCATGTTTTGCTCTGGGCCCTCCGAAATAAGTAGATCATAGTATAATAAATCTTATTTCTATACACAGAAATTGTGAACATTACTTGTGCAATATAGCTTCTGATAAATACTACACTGAACTGAGGCCTTAAAAACAAAGCCTTTGGTACTATAAAGCTTATTTCAGTATTCAGATGACTTCAGCCAATATATATTGTCTCTTTGTCTCTTCACCTCACTTTAGAACCCTCTGCTATCCCCTCCTCTTCTTTAAGAGAGGGTTTTTCAGGGCACAGACTGGAAAAGGACCATGGACAGGTGGATGAGGGAGGGTGCAATGAGGTAGGTACAATTTTGCCAGGTACAATTGCTGCCATTGAAATTTCTTGAGCATGGGAATGTCTACCTGCTAGCACCCTGCACGCCAGTTATACCCATAAGGGCGGGATGGAGCTAACTCATAACCCTACCCCCTTTCCACACCAGCAAGCAGAGATTGACACCGGTGAATGGACGTAAGTAGAGGTGTGATAATAAATATGCTCAACAAGAACAGCACTTTGCACAGACCTACCTTAGGATAATGGTTTTCTCTACCATCTTCATCTTAACCAACACTTTACTAGCCCTAGCAAGTCTCAGAGAACTATTGCTATGCTGCACCTTATCAGTCAACTGAAATTGAATGAACAAGAGAATGAGAATACTGATTTTGTTACGAAGAGTGGAATGTGAAAATGCTATAGTCATAAACATTTTGTTTTCCTGGCAAAAAGTGGGGGCAAAACAGAGAACAGCATTATGTAGAAGTACAGCTTTTTAGCTTTGCTTCATAGTTGCGGGAACATATTCGGAGAACAGCCTTTATTGTATAACTGCATTTAGTGCGAATTTGTATTTTACCCACTTTTTCCCCTGGAGAGGCTATTAATTGACTGAAAGTACAACCATCAGTTAAAGAAGAAGGGGAGATATATATCTGAGCCCAATGTTGTTGGGAAAGTCAAAAAATGCCCAACTGTGAGATTGCTCAAATCGTATGACATGAAAGGGACATTGCCAAATACCATAATGCCCTACTAGCTTCGGAAAGCTCAAACCAGGAATTGTAATCTCCTTTAAATGTTAATTACAAGAATAGAATTTAAGTGGTTCAGAGAGACAAGAAATTTAAAGTTCTAAATATTCAATTATTCCATTGACCAGTCATGGCGTATGAGCATTGTGTATGAGTCTCTGTTGGCTTGGGCTAGAGAAGATGCTCCTTAAGGGACTGAAATTATAGTAATCTCTCTGTCTAAATTACAGAGGCTTAATCAAGGAACTATACACCTGTAATGGTATTATGTGGAGGGTGTCTTTCCTTATATATTAATCTAATTATTTTAACACTGAATATCACATTCCCTCTACTTATCTGTGCATACAAACTCTGCTTGTGGTGAAGTCAAAGTCCTAGGCCACGGTTTTTCTGAGACTGGGGATGAAGAAACTTCTCTGTGTAGACTGTGGAGCACTGAAGTTCCTCGGCAGCTGCTCCTGTAGCCTTATGACTGTAGTGGGAACTGGGAGAATAAGGTCAGCCATGTGCTTAAAGTACTAGCTAGACTAACTCTGGGGCTCAGAAGATCTGAATTCAGTTCCCAGTACTGCCACAGGCTCTGTGTGTGAACTCAGTTAAATCACTGCATTTCTTCATGTCTTTCTGCTTTATTCATCCTGTAGCTTTGGAATGTAAAAGTTTGTAGGCAGGGATTGTCTTTCTATGAGTCAGCCTGGGATGCCCTTAATCCACAAATAGCTTTAAGTATTTGAACATTGAGTCCCATCTGTACTGAGTGCCTCACACAAGGAGCCCCTCCCCTCCTTGGTGCTACTGTAATAAAAATCAATGATGATGCGTAGAATGGCCTCCATACTGCTTGCACATCCCCGTCATGGGGAAAAAGCGGATGGCTCCATGTGGTGTCCAGTTCCCATTTCCTGTGCAGCCCACACCAACCACAACTACACTACAGCTGTGCGCAATGGGAGTATGATGAAAAATGTTAAACAGACCACATGGCTTTACCAATGTCCTTCATTCTCAATGTGAATTTAAAAGCTAGAGCCCTTTATGTGTTCAGTCTTGCAAAGAGAAAACAGAAAAAGAAACAGAAATAGATTTAATAATGGCAGTAAACTCTGAGCATGGAATAAGCCACAAAAACATGTTGACCCTTGGGAGCTACCATGGTAACAATAGTATGTTTTGCATGAGCATGTCTTGAGAGTTTTCTTCAAACAGTTAAAGGCTGTTCATTCACTTCACAATTTCTCGTGGACAGATTCACTAACAGAAGCCAAGAAAGATGCAGGTGATGGTTGACACATTTTTTTAATCCTAAAAAGAATGAACTTTGTCAACAAAATATGAAAAAAAAGTCCTTCTTTGAGTGAAAGCTGGAGAGTTTATTCTCATGGTTCATATTCCTACAAGTACTTTGAATGTGGCCAAGAAAAACTGATTTTGTCAGTAGCCTACCTATTGCATACAAAATAAAATAACAATGAAAAAAAAATCAAAACAAAATGAGTCTGTCCAAAGAAACTGCTGGCAAATAGCTCCAGCACTAGATCCTTCTCCCCTTCTGCCAGCATCTGGGGAAAATAAAAAGAAATGTGTTCTTCCTCAATAACAGTTATCCCGAAATTTTTGACATTATGAGAAATAATGTATACATTTATTTAGTTTAAAGATAGTTTATTTCCTGGACATGTATAGATGTCTCCGTAAAAACACCAAATAGACCAGCAACACTGATTATCAAAATCAGGCTTCTGGCATTTGAAAGTCTCATTTGTGAACTGAGTCTGTTGTAATGCTTTCAGTGATCCCCCCAAATACTCCGAGGCTAGTGACAGAGTGCTCAGGAAGGACTGTTGAGACTGCCCCCTGTCACAGCAGTCCTCATTTAGGGAGGTAAATAGTAGCTGGCTGGAGAAAACCAGCACCTAATCGTACAATTATGGGCAGTTACGAGCTCAGTTAGGCTGAGGCCGGGCTGAAAGGACGGCAGAAGGAATAATGGCTTTTCCTTCCTCAATCACACTGCTGAGGTGACAAGCTGTACATGAGGTGTGGTGTTGATATAAATGAGCTGCACCCATGGAATGGAATCAAGGCCTCTGGCTGGTTTTGTGAAGAGAACGAAGCTGAAGGAGTGCAGGTTTGCTGATCGCCTTCTCAAAACTGTATACTTTCAATTTTGAAACAAGTTAAAATATCATAGAATGGAAAATGGGTTGAGTTTAATAGGCTCAAATAGCTCTACACAAGCAGTAACTGATTCTGAATGGGGTAACAAGAGTCAGACATACATATGAAAGGAAAATAGATAATTCCTATGAACCTAGTTTGACCTTTTATGTACCCAATTCAGGAAAACATTTGAGCAAGCGATTAAATGTAGCCCTTTTCAGTAAAGCATAAATGTACATCTGAAGAGGTATGGACTGCTGAATCGTGACCTATTTGCTTTCAGTATTTGGTTGTATTGGACGGGGATTAGTCAATAACACAAATCTATAGCTATACTTTAAAATGGTGCCTCTTACTTTTGACCATGAACCTATAATATGATGTCATTCTAGTCATAGAAAACTTACTTATCTAGCTGTAGCAAATATATTACATGGAAGATAATGTTATACCAAATGCTCTTAATTACCATAGTGTTGCTAAAATTAATTATACTAGAAAATTTAATTGGTTTTGGAACTTTTTTTATTTTCTTCTTAGTGTAACTACAAACTATTATCTCTCAAGGATTGAATTCATTGTAACCATCATGAAGAGAGCATATTACACATTTTTTGAATTTGAGAAACAAGTGGAAGATGCCAATGCTCTGGTAAAGAACTAAGTTATAGTCTTGCCAGATTCTCTCTACACGTGACCTCTCCAGTATGCCTCTCACTATGAGTGTTAAATACAGTATGAAATCAAACGCACTCATTTTCCAGTATGGACACATAGACTCTACTATTCTGTATTTCACCAATGTTTTTTCTGTAATGTTTTATTCTTCTTATTATTATTATTGTATTATTTCATTTATTTATTGGTATATGACAAATATTGTCATTCTATTGCCATTATGACTGAGAAGGTTTGCTCAGGAAGATTAGCCTTGCTCTGTGCCCTAAAGATTGTTTGGTTCTGGCTTATCCTCATCTTCATTCTGAGGAATACACCTGAGATCCCTATGCCAGACAAAGTGGATTGCCTCAGGCCTTCTGGCCCATGAGAGTTTTATCTGACGAATTTAGTTGTCACAGTGAGGCACAAAAGATGAAGCAGTCTCTAAGACTGCTCCATGCTAGAGCAATATGCTGGGAACCTCCTCTGAGATATTAAACTCCCTCAATTCCTATTAAAGATAATTAAAGGCAATCCGAGGTGAGGATACTAACACTTTGTTTGAAAAAGTGTACTGTGCTATGAAAAACATTACTTAAAGTACAGCTGCCACTATCAATTTATAAATAAAGCACAAATAGCAAGCACAGTTGAAAAAAACTGCTATATTTGGAGATATACTGGGTTTCTGCAAACAAGTCAAAGAAATGTGCATTATCATATCTGGACTGATTGTCATAGAATAACAGATAAAAACATTCCTTTAAGATTCAGTGTGAGCTATGTTTTGGATACATATGGCCCTCCTAATAGCCAAAATTAAAATTTGATAATTAAAGTTGTATGCAGATAGAAGTGTGCAGCCAATTAATCTACTTCTGCAACATGCATAAAAATATTTCCCTTAATTTTTCAGCATTAATTCAAGATTTCATGGATACGGAAAACCTCTGGAACTCATCATAAAATTAGTAGTGACACAGTTAAGCTGACTTCCCCTGTTGGAGCACACTGTGTTAACAAATGTCTTCTAAGACTTCCTAGCACACACACCTTTGAGTTTTGAAATGAATGTTTTCAGCCTGAACAGAACAAAGAACAAAGATCTCCTTTTACCATGGATGCTATTGAAAGTTATTTCAGTTTTTCCATCAACATTAGAAGTAGCCAACATATATAACCAGAGAAATTTATTTTTTTCCTGTGCATGTTAGCATCAGGATAGAGATTCTAATGAATCCATTGTCAGTAAACATAAGGGTGTTTTTTTTCCCCTCCTTCAAATTTTGGAACATTAAGTGAGAAGTCAGTCATGCATGTGAATGTATCACTGTTCTTGGTCTAAAAAGTCCAACTTTGTCAGTTAGGAAAAAGGTTTTTCCCAGCCTGCATTTTAGAGGCAGATTCATAAATCGAAACTGTCATTAGAATTCTGGAAGCATTAAAGTTATGTTTGTTTATTTCAGTTTCAGTTTAAAGCTACATATAGAGGTAAGCCTCTCTGAGGCTTTACCACTTCAAACACAGCCAGTTACAACTTCCAATATCCACCCTTCCAAAAGTTTGGTTTTGTTAAGACAGATATAAGACAATGCTCAGCTCAAACCTTATACCCATCCTTGGCTGATCCTCCCTTTAAATTTCTTTTCCCACATTTTAAGTCCTCTCTAGAGGATCACATTGTATTACTACTGGTTGAATCATCTGCCTCATTGCATCCCACTTACTGTTTCCAAGCCAGATCAACAACTGCTAACAGGCTCAGGTGTTTCAAGCAAGGATGGCCAATTGGTAACAGGCATCAAGAGATTCCCATACTGAATGAATCTTGGAAGACATCATCCTGCTATGAAAGTATAGGAGATGAAATTTTGGGGTATTTTTGCATATGGTAATTCATGGCTTCTTTTGAATGCCTCCCCCACACCGATAGGTTTAATTTCTAAATGTGTACTGCAGACTGAATTAGAAAGTACAGGGTGGACCTGTTACCATGCGACTGGTTTGCCCGCAGAACTGGTTAACACGTGGTAACCGGATGTCCCCCAAAGGTCCCACAGTAACGCGCGGGTCCCATTAATGCACCTTGTGTAAATGGGACCATGCGTGTCGCTGCCCTGGAGACGGGCCCCAGGCACCGGCCCAGGCCCTGCTCCCCGGCCCCTCTTCTGTGCTGGGGTCCGAGCTGGCCTCAGGCACCTGCTGCTGCCAGCCTGGCCCTGGATCCCCGGCCAGGGACATGGCAGGGAGTGGCCGGGGATCCAGGGATTTGGGGCAGGGAGTGGCTGGGGATCCAGGGCCAGGCTGGCGGCAGCAGGTGCCTGAGGCCAGCTCAGACCCCAGCACAGAAGCGGGGCCGGTGTCATGGCCCGCAGCCAGGGAGCGGGGCTTGGGCCAGTGCCCCGGGGAAGGCCTTCCAGTCCTGCTTACACGCGGGCCAGTCTATGCGCGGTTGCTGGGGGCTTGTCCCCTGCCACCCGCGTGTAAACTGGTCCCCACTGTACTTCAGAAAGACAAGTGGCATCACCAGGAGGACATGAACAAATTTTAGATTATTGTACAGGCCTGCTGTGCTGCATACATAGTTCTAGAATAGATTTATTTGAACTGGACACAGCTCACAATACTGATTTTAAATAACAGGCTACAGTTGATAGTGAGGAAAGTCTTTTTACATAATACAAAGTGACAGGTAAATGCCAGTTATTCAGTGCTCTTCAGTAGCTTGAAGAATTTTACCTCATAATAAGTATCAGCTGGATAAAAAGAAAAATGTTTTGCACATAAAGCTACTTTCTGACCCAAACTGTAACATTAGGTTATACTATGTCACCCTGATAAAGTTAATCTCAATGCCAGACCCATAAATCTGCCTGGATGAGTCTCACCTATGTGCACACCACTGACCTTGGTGTCACAAGACTCAAAAATGTAAGAAGGCCTGAAGGTGAATAGTATTCATGTTATGTAACACTTCTTTATTTGGAAAAGTGCATATTTGCAATTCAAGTTCAACCTTAATCCTTTGCACTCTAAGGATAAAATTGACATCGTATCGACTCATGTAAAGCTAAAAATTTGCTTTTGACTTAAGTATAATTTTGCTGTGATTGGCAGCTAAGAATATCTGCTATCAGCTTTAAATTGCTTTCTGTCTTCATCCTGCAGGTTAAATTTTTCTTTGGTTTGTTTGTTAAATGGATTACAGGAAATCCAACAAAGATGTCAATTTCCTTTGTGTCTGGAAGGAACAGGATAACTAATTTTAATGGATCCTGAGCTGCCAGTTTAATGTTGCCCTGATTCTAAGGGCGTGTGGGGCAGGGGTGTGTGTGACATATTCATTAGCAGTGCATGTTCTCTCCAAACTGAAGAAAGCCAGGCAGACGAAGTGAAGTATAAATTAGGGATGTGAATCACTATGGCAGCAGAAATGGATTTACAAACAACATAAAGAGGCTTCCTCATTGGCTTTATGAGACTGAGTCTGATGGCATGTGCTTTAAACTAGCTTAATTTGTATTTCTGAGAAAGTGGTGACTTCAAAATAGCTCAGGGCTTAGTTTAAAAAGGAAATAATCTCTTAGCATTATCTGTGAACATAAGATGAGATCTCAAAGTATGAGTGTACTCAGCTCTTACAATGCTGGGCAGTAGTATAAAACCTTGAAATAGTTATATAGTTTGTTGATGTACCAAACAAGTATCTAAGACCCTATTCACACTTTAAGTAACACAGTTGAAACTTGATTTCCATCCACATTTAACAAATATATAAACCATAATATGAATGAACTAATAACAATGCTCATGAATAATTATGGAGGGTGACTCTAGCAAGTGCAAGCATGGTTCCTTACAAAAATAACTGCCATTCTAGACAAGGAAACCGTGCCACATTCGTAGCAACTGTACCCGTTTTTGATATCACCTGAGCCAAATACCACTAAGGCTGAATCTTGATTGAGAACAGTTCCTGAAAATATGTATTGCTAACATAATTAAAACCACATAGTGTGAGCCTTCTGTCAAACATATGCATTAATTTAGTAATGGGGACAATGATAAGACTTGGATATTTTTAAAGACAACTTTGGTACACAGGCAAAAACGTAAGGGAGTTAGCCATGTGACTTTTATTGATTTTTGTACCTTTGAAAATCTGCCTAACTCATAGACTCTAGGGTCAGAAGGGACCAATCTGGTCATATAATCTGATCTACACAATGCAGGCCACAGAAACCTCACCCACCCACTCCTTCAATAAACCTATAACCTATGACTGAGTTATTAAAGTCCTCAAAGCATGATTTGAAGTCTTTAAAGTACAGTGAACACTAGCTAACTGTGCATGTGCAATTAGTGTGATTGCAGGTGGAGACTGAATAATTATTCATACAAATGGCAATGATTTGTAAGCCTTACCTCAATCCCTGGAAAAATTATGGAGCAGGTTCTCAAAGAATCCATCCTAAAACACTTAGAGGAAAATAAAGTGATCAGGAACAGTCAGCATGGATTTACCAAGGGTAAATCATGCCTGACCAATCTCATTTCCTTCTATGATCAGATGACCGGTTTTCTGGATGCAGGATTATCCGTTGATGTGATATACCTTGATTTTAGCAAGGCTTTTGATACAGTTTCCAACAGCATTCTCACTGGCAAATTAAGGAAATATGGGTTGGATAGGTGGACTATAAGGTGGATAGAAAACTGGCTAGATCAACGGTTTCAGTGTGTAGGAATCAATGGTTCCATGTCTAGCTGGCAACCAGTCATGAGTGGTGTGCCCCAGGGGTCAGTCCTGGGGCCGGTTCTGTTCAACATTTTCATCAATGATCTGGATGATGGAATAGACTGCACTTTCGGTAAGTTCACGGATGACACCAAGCTGGGGGGAACAGTAGACATGTTGGAGGGCAAGGACAGGATTCAGGGAGACCTAGATAAATTGGAACAGTGGGCCAATAGAAATCTTATGAGGTTTAGTAAGGACAAGTGTAAAATCCTGCACTTGGGACGGAAAAACCCCATGGACTGCTACAGGCTGGGGAATATTCAGCTAAGTAGATGCAGTGTAGAAAAGGACCTGGGGGTCATGGTGGATGGGAAGCTAGATATGAGTCAACAGTGTGCTCTTGTGGCCAAAAAGGCCAATGGCATACTGGGCTGCATCAAAAGAAGTGTTACCAGCAGATCAAGGGATGTGATCATTCCCCTCTATTCTGCACTGGTGAGGCCACATCTAGAATACTATGTTCAGTTTTGGGCTCCCCACTACAAAAAGGACAGGGACATGCTAGAGAGAGTTCAGAGGAGGGCAACCAAAATGATTAAAAGGCTGGAGCACAAGCCCTATGAGGAAAGACTGAAAGCATTAGGCTTATTTAGTCTGCAGAAGAGAGGATTGAGGGGGGATTTGATAGCAACCTTCAACTACTTGAAGGGATGCTCCAAGGAAGATGAAGCTCGACTGTTCTCGGTAGTAACAAAGGACAGAATGAGGAGCAATGGTCTCAAGTTACAGTTAGGGAGGTTGAGGCTGGATATTAGAAAAAGCTTTTTTACTAGGCGAGTTGTGAAGCATTGAAATGAGCTGCCGAGGGAGGTGGTGGAATCTCCATCTTTGGAGGTGTTTAATGCCTGGCTGGACAAACCCATGACTGGGATGGTTTAGTGGGAGTGGTTCTGCCTCTGGCAGGGAGTTGGACTAGATGACCTATGATTCTATGATTATCTAGGCTCAGAGTTATATGATTTGTACATTCATTTCTTCTATGTGCCTGATTTGTTGAAAAATCAAGCACTAAGGTCAATATATAGTGGTTGCTCAGTACCAAAACAAAGAAATGACACCTCTTATAATAAATAGTTTTCAATATATTAGGAGCACAACCACTTGGAATGTGTTCTTGGAATGTGCCTTTGAGGAAGTATAACCCAGATCGTACTTTTCAGCTTGTCTTTGTTCACCAACTTCCAGGGTCTTTCACTGCTGTTGCTTGTGTTATTTCTCATAATCATTATTTGGCACTAAATTAACAGATCTGCCAGGTTTTTACTTAAAGAACATAATGAATCTGAAAGAGGAGTTAAAATATTTCTTCTCCATTTCACCTCCCACAATGGTGTTATGCTGCTGTAATTTCCTTGACTTTACCAGAGTTCCCTAGAAGTTCCATTCCAAGTAAGGTCCTTACCAGTCCCTCAGGTCCAGTTACAACAGAAAAAGACTTCTTTGTATGGGTTAATTACAGCTAGGTCCCCTTATACCTAAAAAGAGGGTGAGAGTGCCAAGGACCCTTAGTTATCCATCCAAGGCCTGAGTGATCCCAGAACTAAACCTTTTGCTAAACCTTCAGTGATGAACCAAAATGAATAATCATTACAGCAAATGGGATTTCCTTATGTCGTGGTGGAAGACAGACAAAAGTACAAAGAGTAATAAAGCCAAAATTCTCTCTTCCTCACCTCTTCTTCCTCCCTGTCTCACCATAACTTTCACTCTTGGCACTCAACCAGAAAAAAAAATATTAAAATCAACACATTTCTTGGCCCCTAGCAACAACAATTCCAGATCTCAGTAGGAAGAATTGTTAATAAAGTCCTCTGGCTGAGAATCTAGGTAAGTGCAACTCTTTCATTGTTTCAGAGTTTTGCACTACATCTGTAAGCAGCCATTCTTTGTATCAGTGCTGTTTTTAGTAATATTTTTGAGCCTAAGTGGGCCCCAAAAGTGGTTTGCAACACTTCTATTAACTTCCATGGAGAGGGGATCGGGTTCTTTAACATCCTTCTGTTTTATTAAAACCAGAAGCGGAGGAAAAATCCAAATGAGAATTAGTTGCTTGACCCTGTAGTTCCCCAAAGTCCACAAATATAAGGTACAGTAAGTTGGATTTGAAAATCATTTACATTTCTGCTTGGCATTGCTGCCTTGATTAGCAAAATAAGAGTTGAACATGGTATCATAGACACACATACATATATTTCTTTGATGAAGGGTTATTTTTTAGGAGTGAGAACAGTACATCACTTCAAAGAAGTTTTTAACAGCTGAATTTCAGGTAAAAAATAGTTTTGGCTGACATTTATATGTTGTTTTTATTGGCACTATTTATATAGGAGTTTGTGAGTGATTTCATGTTTGATTGTCTATGACTGCTGTTTTAAGGTTAGAGATACTGCTAGCTGTTCATGAGGAAATAAGGAATCTCTCCAGTATTATGAAGTGTAACAAAGGGCTGCAGAAGGTAAAGATGCCCTGAGTCAACATTAATTTACAGGATTGGATTTTTTTTTTGGCATATCGCTTATTTTTCCAGAAGGGGAATGTGCATAAAATGCTCTTTTGGGCCACTCTCATTCCTTTTGGCTTGATCCTTCTTTCTTTTTTCAGGTGCAATTCTTCTCACTGTAACGTAACATGATCTGGGCAACATGGGATAATCTGAACCGAACTCTCATAGCTTCATGAAGGTTAAATGAGGAAGGCATATTCCATGACTTTGTCAATTAAACTGTACAGAACATAGGAGACCATGTCTGCATAAAGTATACCTGAGTTAGAATGCCCACAAAGATACAGGAAGTTTCAATTGTTTTTCTTGTGCTAACTGCAGTAATAGAGAGAGCACATCTTCAGGCTACAACAAACCTGTGAATTAGCTAGGAAAATGCAAAAGAAAATGGTTCAAACACATTGCAGCTGCATATTATCCAAAAGAAGCTGTCACTAAGCATTGCTGAGAAGCTGGAATGGTTGAGCTTCCAGCTCCCTTGGAAAAGTGTTATGGTGTTTGTATGAAAAGGCAGATTGATCTCATCAGGTGAAGTAGTGAGTCTTAACTCAGAACAGTTATGATACAAGAAGGAGATTTCTTAGATATCAATTCCATTCCTCTGGCAGCTAAACAAAGAGGGACAGTTCCAATAAGGAGGAGAAAATTTGGAAAGGCCAAGGCCATGAAATGTCAAATACATTCAAACATCTGGGTTATAGTCATATATTTTTTTCCATCAAAAGAAGTTGAAAAAATATCCTTAGCAGATCATATCTCTAGGGTGGAAAATTGGCATCTCACCATAGGATAGAGTAATCTACAACTCTAAAGTAAAGTCTGGGACTTTGTGGTGTTATGGGTTGTTAAGGAGGTCATTTATATTTGCTGTGCCTGAGTAGTCTCACTCATAAGTCATTTAGACTTCTATTAAATAAAAAATGATGTAGATGCACACTCTGAAGTTACCTAACAGCACTACAGTGACAGACATGAGCATGGCTATTATTTAGAATGTGTCAAAATTTTTCTATACAGAGATTTCCAGGTGTTAGGGGATAACCTGCCATATAATTTGAATCTGTAACAAGTTTTCTTCTTTTCCTTTTAAATGGTTGCTTTAAAAAAAATCAGTTGTCCTTTTAAACATAAAATATATGCAGCTAAAGCACTACTAAATGACTAAGTGAACTGAGGACCTATACTCAGCTCAAGAGCATTTCTTGGCTTGTCTGTCTGAATGTAACTCAATAATTTTTCAGTATTGCATCCAATATTTCAGGGAATTTCTATGTTTCAGCCCTTGAGCGTATTGATCTTGGGGTAAGAAAGCATTAGAAAACTGAGATGGAGAAACGCAGGCTAGCTGGAAACTCTAAGCCTGATTGGCATACCCAGTAGTTTCATTTACATATGCATTTTCCTACAGATCCAAGAATCAGTAGATGGCAGCCTCTAGCACCTCCAGCAATACTATTCTCGCCTATTTCAACGTTTTCAGTTGTCCCACAGACGTTTAAAATGTTGGCACACTGAATGATTTATCTCCCATAGAAAATGGAAAGAAGGAAGTTAAAAAGTTACAAAGTCTGGGGGAAGTGGAGGCAAGCAAGTGTGTGTCCACTGAGCTTGAATTCCAAATGCAATGAAATATGCAGATTTCTAAACATGTAGATTGAGAGGAACACTCAACAAGAGAAATGTGGGGAACACAGAGCCCCTGCCATGTGGTGAAAAGGGAATGGGGAGCAAACAGAGATACTGGGATAAGGGGAATGAAGACCTTGTTACAGAATGAGTGTGGACTGGAACAGAGGCAGAAGAGGGTTGGGGAACAAACAGACCATATAGCATTAGGAGAAAGAGGAGAATAGAGCCACTGGTACAGTGGAGGAGAAAATGGAGCATACAAAGTTTCTGACATAGGTGGAATTGGGGACCTCAGTATGGGGGCAGGGACAAATGGAGGGCACACATAGCCCCTGGCATGGGTTGAAGGAGAGAATGGGGGGAACATAATGAGTCCATTAACACGGAAGGGTGGATTCAGTAGAAGGAGAAAGGGAGAAGCACACACAGATCTTCTGGCCTAGAAGGGAAGAATAGAAAACATATAAAGCCCCTGACTCTCAAGAAGGGAGGGTATTATTGTGAGTCTCTGAAATAGAGAAAAAAATAAGGAGTCGTGTGGCAGTTAAAGACTAACAAATTTTGCATGAGTTTTCATGGGAGAAAATCCCACTTCAACAGGTGCTTTGAAGATGGAGGAACTTACAGAATGGGAAGAAATAAATGCACAGAAGTGTAAGTTATGGGATCAGGTCACACTGTAACAGCAGATCAAAGCAGTTGTAAAGATTCAAACATTGGGGAACAACATATAGGCTATGTTCACATGTAAACTTATATTTCAAAATAAGTTATTTTGAAATGAGTTATTTTGAAATAAAGTCCTTATTTCTAAATAGGTTAATTCGAATTAAGAAAATGTTAATTCGAATTAAGGGACAAGCTCAAAGTGAAATAGCATGTCCAAAGACAGGACTTGTTATTTCACTTTAGGAGAGGGGCACCATGGGAGGTGTGGCAACATCGCCCCCCTCCGTGGGCCATGCCCCCACCCAATAAAGGCTAAAAGGAAGGCACTCTGGGAAGGAGAAGGGCAAAAGTGTTATTTCAAAATAATGGTTATTTCAAAATAATGCATCCGAACGCTGTTGTTTCAAAACAACCATTTCAAAACAATGGTTATTATGATTTCATATGAGGTTTTACTGTTTCAGAACAACAGCCGTTATTTCAAAACAATGGGTCCCATTGTTTCAAAATAACAGAACATCGTCTGGACATAAATTTTATTTCGAAACAATGGCTGTTGTTTTGAAATAAAACTCTCATCTGAACACAGCCATAGAGGATGATGAGGTCAAATCACCAGTTGTAATGAGAGAAAAATCCAAAGTCCTGAAGCAATGCAATCAAACTTGCAAATAAATTCAATTTCAGCAGCTTCCCTTTGAAGCCTTGATCTGGTATTCATCTTTCTGAGTACCACAGTTAGTAAATCATCATTGGAATGATCAGGAAGATTGAAATGTTGACACACTGCTTTTAGAATGTGGTGATTTCTGATGTCAGATTTGTGCCCATTTATTCTTTTGCACAGAGATTGTCCTATTTGTCCAGTATTGAAGGCAGAGGGGCATTCCTAGCACAGTTTGCCCCTGTAAGTGGAGTTACCCACATAGTTCAGTTTAAAGACAACATTGGATTCATTCTGATTAAAGAATTAAAGAAGTATATATAGTTCTTTCTTTAAAAAAAAAAAAAAACAACATGGTGCAGTACCAAGACAAGTTCATTGTAGAAGATGAAGTAAGTATATTACCTCAGCATTTTTCCCTTTATTATCCATATTTTCAATGTCATAAAAAGACTGATTTTTGGATATCCCAATTTGATTAGGATTAATTATATAGCCCTACTCTAATTCTTTTTTTGAACTGAGTCCCATATCAGCTGCTTTATTACTTATTTATGTTTGCTGGTAGATTAGTCACCTCAACAGGGCAACAGGTAAGAATAGGAGTTATGGGTGTGATGGGGTTGTCAGTGGGGAAACAGTTTTGGAACAAAGGTTGATTATGTCACAGGCAGTATGGATTCAAGTGAGACAACTTGTAGAGGAGATATGTTATGCAGTGTGAATGAGAGTACTGGATTATAGCCCTTTAACTTCGGTATTTATAAGTTAGATCCTTCACTGAGCACTAGACACTGAGCATCATTGTGTATTAATCTGTGGCATCTAGAGAATGCAGGATTCCAGCAAGTTATATTTCCAATGATATAACATGAAAAGATAAAGATAAAGGTGACTTGAAGATACACTTACTCGAATCTGAGGGGATGTTGGAGTGTACCGAGAATTTCAAGTATTTGGGTAGAATAACTGCAAGGAATGCTAGATATCACTCAGAAATCTAACATAGCATTGGACTCATGAGCTGCTGCTCTAGCAACACTCAGCCACATTTGTGTAAAAAAGGACATTACTATGAATTGTAAAATCAAATTGCTCCAGTTTCTTGTCTTCAGCATCTTGCTATATACATGAGAGACATGGATTCTAAGGGAACAGGGCATAAAATGCCCTCAAAATGCAATGCTAGTGTCATTAGACACATATCAGCTGTGCATTGCACTCAAGTAACAAAGAGGTAATTAACCAAATGTACAGCATAATCAGAGCACTACTTGGTATCATCAAGACAAACAGAATAAACAGTCTTGAGTTTGTGAGAGATATGGGTCAGACTGGTGGAGGAAGATGACTAAAAAACATTTGGCAAGGACTGGTATCAGGTGCCAGGGCAAAAGGTGATGGAGAAGAGACTAATTGGATGAATTGCCTGACTAGATGGATACAGTATGGTACACTCCTGAAGGCTGTGTGAAGATCACAAAACATGCAGGAAGATTGCTGACCATTACTCCCCAATGTTGTGTTTACTGTTCATTGTGATGTGATTTTGCCCTATCAGTATAAACAAGAATTAATACTTCATATATGTATTGATTTTTCATGTATATTAATATTCACCTTCATCTGTTAAAATAAAGGCAATTTGTTCTAACCTTTCCTAAAAAATAAGCAACTCTCCTCACAGTACAATTTTTCTTTCCCTAGAATCCACATATATTTTCTGAATCCATCTTGCTAAGCAGCTTCTCAAGTTGATTTGTTTATCTATTTCAGGGCCAGCAGCTGGTAGAACTTGGAAGAGAGAACCATAATTAAGGAGAGAGGCAGAGAAAAATACTTTAAACAGAAAATGACCACATCCCTCCTTCAGCTGTTATTTGTGATGAGAAAATGAATCTGTCAGAAAGGAAACTATGACCTCTATTATCCCAGGTTTTGGTAACATGAGTCTGATGGTTACCAGGGAATTTAATTAGAAATAACTGGATGCTTCCTGTACTATCCTCATTGATGCTTGGATAAGGCCGCTGTCTCTGAAAACAAACCTTGTTCTTTTTTCCCATCCAGCTTGCCATCTTTTGAATTGTCAAAACAAACACTTGATAACAATTTTTTGTGCCAGTTGGTGGACAGTTCTTAAAAATGCATGACAAATAATTAATGCATTAACTACAGGTAGCAGAGTTCATTGCTAAAATGGACTGGACTCTTGCATAAATGCATGTTGGAAAGATTTTTGAAAGGGAGTTCTGTCATAGTCTTCAGTGGGAATGGAATTTTAACCTACATGTCACAGTACAGATGAAGGTTAGCATATAAAACCCACCATTTAGGTGCAAGAACCTACATTTTTGCCATAAAATCTTCCTAGTTCCTTGGCATATGCTTAAAGAGTCCCGTGACACCTACATTTTTGCTGTAAAATCTCTTTAGTGTCTGGGCATATGCATAGTGGGTTCAGTCCTGATCCTTCCAAAGAGCTCAGCCCTGTCTATCACACCTAAATTCCAGAAGAATCCTCAAATTAAGTGTTGACATGCCTACTTTGCTGTTGGGCCCAATCCAGTCCCAGCCTGTCTAGCTCCACACAAAGTGACTTGTGGGCAGATGACTCTATTGTAACTTTTGGCCTCATGGCTAGGACATTTATCCAGGTTGTAAGATACCCTAGTTCAGTTCCATCTGCTGGCTGATTTGGAGGATGTGGTGTTTTGGATTACCTTAGGTGACGGGAGTTACTATAATGATAGATGGGAGGCTTGTTTTAGTGCTAGAGAAACCTGTGTCTGGTTTCCTTAGCTCTCAGTTCTCTTCCAATAAATATTCTATATGGAGCTCTGAGTATGCTGCCTCTTATTACTGGACTATAATTCATCTAAATATAACAACTGGTGATGGGATGTGAGACAGAGCCGGCTATTCTCAACAACTTTCACATCTATTGCTATGGCAACCCCAATGACCTAAAATAATCCAGAACACTACAGAAGAAGGAGGATTTGAGCTAGGGTTTACTGCCTTTTTTATGGTTGTCTTAACCACTGAGCAATGGGACAGCCTGCAAGGAGTCTACTTGGCTGTGTCCACACACTGTTTAAATTGAAATAACACTGGTTATTTCGATTTAAAAAATGGTAGGTCCACATGACATTCCCTTATTTCAAAATGAGGAGCTCCCTCATTTCAATACAGGAGCTTCCTGCCATATGTCCAGATGATGAAGATGTCATCAATGTAGTGTAAGTAGAGGAGAGGTGCTTTGGGATGAGACTTGAAGAAACATTGTTCTAAGTCGCCCATAAAAATCATAGAATCATAGAATGATAAGGTTGGAAGGGACCTCATAGGTCATCTAATCCAACCCCCAGCCAGAGGCAGGACCACTCCCACTAAACCATCCCAGTCATGGTTTTCTCCAGCCGGGCCTTAAACACCTCAAAAGATGGAGATTCCACCACCTCCTTCGGCAGCTCATTCCAATGCTTCACCACTCGCCTAGTAAAAAAGTTTTTTCTAATATCCAGCCTCGACCTCCCTAACTCCAACTTGAGACCATTGCTCCTTGTTCTGTTCTCTGTTATTACTGAGAACAGTCAGGCTCCATCTTCCTTAGAGCATCCCTTCAAGTAGTTGAAGGTTGCTATCAAATCCCCCCTCAATCTTCTCTTCTGCAGGCTAAATAAGCCTAATGCTTTCAGTCTTTCCTCATAGGGCTTGTGCTAGAGCCCTTTAATCATTTTGGTTGCCCTCCTCTGAACTCTCTCTAGCATGTCCCTGTCCTTTTTGTAGTGGGGAGCCCAAAACTGAACACAGTATTCTAGATATGGCCTCACCAGTGCAGAATAGAGGGGAATGATCACATCCCTTGATCTGCTGGTAACACTTCTTTTGATGCAGCCCAGTATGCCATTGGCCTTTTTGGCCGCAAGAGCACACTGCTGACTCATATCTAGCTTCCCATCCACCATGACTCCCAGGTCCTTTTCTACACTGCTGCTACTTAGCTGAATGTTTCTCAGCCTGTAGCAGTGCATGGGGTTTTTCCGTCCCATGTGCAGGACTGTACACTTGTCCTTATTGAAGCTCATAAGATTTCTATTGGCCCACTGTTCCAAATTATCTAGGTCTCCCTGAATCCTGTCCTTGCCCTCCAATGTGTCTACTGGTCCCCCCAGCTTGGTGTCATCCACAAACTTACTGAGAATGTAGTCCATTCCATCATCCAGATCATTGATGAAAATGTTGAAGAGAACCGGCCCCAGGACCAACCCCTGGGGCACACAACTCATGACTGGTCGCCAACTAGACATGGTACCATTGATTCCTACACGCTGAAATGGTTGATCAAGCCAGTTATCTATCCACCTTATAGTCCACCCATCCAACCCATACTTCCTTAATTTGCCAAGGAGAATGCTGTGGGAAACTGTATCAAAAGCCTTGCTAAAATCAAGGTATATCACATCAATTGTTCTTCCTGCATCCAGAAAACCAGTCATCTGATCATAGAAGGAGATGAGATTGGTCAGGCATGATTACCCTTGGTAAATCCATGCTGACTGTTCCTGATCACTTTCTTTTCTTCTAAGTGTTTGAGAATGGATTCTTTGAGAATCTGCTCCATAATTTTTCCAGGGATTGAGGTGAGGCTGACTGGTCTATAATTCCTTGGATCCTCCTTTTTCCCTTTCTTTAAAATAGGCACTACATTTGCTTTTTTCCAGTCCTCTGGCACCTCCCCCCTTCTCCATGAGTTTTGAAAGATACTGGCCAGCGGTGCTGCTATCTCATCGGCCAATTCCCTTAGCACTCTTGGATGCAGTTCGTCCAGCCCCCTGGACTTGTGCACATCCAGCTTCTTTAAGCAGTCCCTAACCTGACCTTCTGTCACCAAGGGCCTCTCTTCTTCTCTCCCAGCTGCCACACCCATGGTAGTGGGCTGGGAGCTGACCCTGCCTGTGAAAACTGAAGCAAAAAATGCATTGAGCACTTCAGCTTTTCCCTTATCCTCTGTCACGAGGATGCCTGCCCCATTCAGCAAGGGACCTACACCATCCCTGATCGTCTTCTTGTTACTAACATACTTGTAGAACCTCTTCTTGTTATCCTTTACATCCCTCGCTAGCCGCAACTCCATTTGCCCTTTGGCCTTTCTGATTTTATCCCTGCAACCTCTAGCAATATCTTTATATGCCTCCTTGGTCATCTGACCAAGCTTCCACTTCCTGTAAGTTTCCTTTCTATGTTTAACCTCAGAGCAGAGTTCTCGGCTAAGCCATTCTGGCTGCCTCATATGTTTGTTCTTTCTCCTAATTGGAATGGCAACTTCCTGTGCCCTTAGCAAGGTTTCTTTAAAATATAACCAACTCTCTTGGACTCCTTTCCCCTTCAGATTAGCTTCCCAAGGGATCCTGCCCATCAGTTCCCTGAGGGACCCAAAATCTGCTTTTTTGAAGTCCACGGTTTTTGTTTTGCTTCTTTCCTTCCTTCCTTTAATCAGGATCCTGAACTCAACCATGTCATGGTCACTACTGCCTAGCTTGCCATTTACCTCTATGTCCCTGATCAATTCTTCCCTGTTTGTGAGCAGTAGGTCGAGCGGTGCAAGGTCCCTAGTTGGTTCCTCTAGCATTTGTACTAGAAAGTTGTCCCCGATACTCTCTAAAAATTTCCTGGATTGCCCATGCACTGCTGTATTGGCTTCCCAGCAGATGTCAGGGTAATTGAAGTCCCCCATCAGCACCAGGGCCTGTGATCTAGAAGCTGCCGCTAGTTGCCCATAGAACACCTCATCCACCTCCTGCTTCTGGTCTGGTGGTCTATAGCAGACACCCACCACAACATCCCCCTTGTTGCTTTCCCCTCTCAGTGTAACCCACAGACTTTCTACTGGCATGCTTCCACTTCCATAATGGAGCTCTGAGCCGTCATAGAGCTCTCTTACATATAGTGCTACTCCTCCCCCTCTTCTTCCCTGCCTGTCTTTCCTGAACAGTTTATACCCATCCATGGCAGAGCTCCAGTCGTGCAGACTATCCCACCATGTCTCCGTTATTCCTATAATATCATAGTTCCCTGTCTGCGCTAGTATTACCAATTCTTCTTGCTTATTTCCCAGGCTCCTCGCATTAGTGTATAGGCACCTAAGATACCCAGCCGATTGCCCTACTTTGTCATGTTGATTTTCAGTTCTATTACATATACCTCCTTGCATTTTTTCTTGGAGTTCTCCTCCCCCACTCTCCTTGCATATTGGGGCTTCAGTAGAGCCCTTAAGACATTCATTTGATTCCCCCCCCCCATGTTCCAACTACCTTCTCTTTTATTGCTGGTGCTACAGTCCCAGCACCCCCCAAGTTCCATCCCTTCCCCCAGATCACCCACATTGCCACTTACCTGTGGGCTTTGGTCTCCTTCCCCCGTTGAACCTAGTTTAAAGCCCTCCTCACTAGGTCAGCCAGTCTGTGCCCAAATATGCTCTTCCCCCTCCTGGACAGGTGAAGGCCATCTCTGCCTATCAATCCTCTGTCCTGAAACAGGACTCAATGGTCAATGAAGCCAAATCCCTCCTGACCACACCATCTTCGCAGCCAGGCATTCACCTCTAGGATGCATCTGTCTCTCCTCAGGCGTCTAGCCTTGACTGGAAGGATCGAGGAGAACACCACCTGTGCTCCAAACTCCTTCACCCTCGCTCGCAGAGCCTTGAAGTCACCTTTGATCTGCTGAGGATCACCTCTTGCAGTATCATGTACCACATGGATAAGAAGCAAGGGTAGTAGTCTGATGGGCGGATGATTTTAGACAATCCCTCTGTTACATCTCGAATACGGGCACCTGGCAGGCAGCATACCTCTCTAGAGGCCTTGTCAGGGCAACAGATGGGTGCCTCCATTCTTCTCAGGAGTGAGTCCCCAATCACCACAACCCTACCTTTCCTCTTAGGTGAGGTGGCTGTGATCTGCCCAGCCTTTGGGGTGGATGGCATCTCCTCTACCTCCCTCATTGTGTCCAGCACTGCATAACGGTTCCTCACCACAATGGATGGTGGGATGTGAGCAGGCGTGGAGCACTGTCTACTGCCAGAGGTGACCAGCTGCCAGTGTCCTTCCTCTGCCATAGGCATCCCATCCATTTCCAGAGCTATGGCAGTAGCCCTTGGCACTGGGATAGGGACCTCCTCCTTGCAGGTCTCATCATGGACACTGTCAAGGAACTTTTCCAGGGCATAGATACCCCTGAGTTGTGACACCTCCTCCTGTAACTCTCCTACCTGTTTCCGAAGAGATGCCACCAGAAGGCACCTATCACATAGGCTCATCTCCCTAGCCTGATCATCAGTGGCAGGAAAATGAAGGCCACACTCCCTGAAATTCCACACCAGGGTTTGGGGGGAGATATCCACGGAGAGACGGTCAGTCTGGCTACAAACAGAGGCAAAGGAAACAGCAGGGGCGCTGGCACAAGCAGTGTGGCTCCTCTTCACCATCTTGGCCTCACCAAACTCCCTCACAAACTCCCCTGTTTGCAGTCCCCTGTTCACAAGCCAAATGTTTACATATTGTGGGCCTATATCAGTGCCACTGACTTGGAGGTATAATTTGTCCTCAAATCTGAAATGGTTGTGGGTGAGCACAAAGTCCTGTCACAAGCTGTGCTGTGGCATCATCTGTGATGGTTCTTCTAATAACTTGTAATCCATCCTTGTGTGGTATGTTGGTGTAGAGAGCTTCTACATCAATTGTGGCCAGGATGGTGTTTTCAGGAAGCTCACTGATGGATTAGATTTTCCTCAGGAAATCCTTGGTTTCTCGAAGATAGCTAGGGATGTTGATAACATAGAGTCTGAGAAGGGAGTCCACATAGCTAGATAAGCCTGCTCTAAGAGTGCTAGTGCCTGAGGTGATGGGGCATCTAGGGTTTCCTTTTTTATAGATTTTAGGTAGTAAATAGAATATTCCTGGTTGGGGTTCTGGTGGTGTGTCTGCCTTTATTTGGGACTGTGTTGCCTTAGGTAGCTTCTTGAGTAGGCATTGTAATTCCTTATGGTATTCTTCATTGGGGTCAGAGAAAAGAGGTTTGTAGAACATTGTGTTGAAGAGTTGTTTATAAGCCTCCTGGTTGTAATCCAGTTTATCCATGATGACGACTGCACCTCCTTTGTCAGCCTCCTTAATAATTATGTCAGAGTTGTTTCTGAGGCTGTGGATGGCATTGCGTTCTGCATGGCTGAGATTATGGTGTACGGGTGGTTGTTTGTCCACAATTTCAGCCTTTGAACAGTGGCGGAAACAATCAATGTAGAAGTCTAGTCTGTTGTTTCAACCTTCTGACAGAGTCCACGAAGAATAGTTCTTCTTGCAGCGTTTGGAGGAATGTACTTGTGTGTCACTGCATTGATCACTGGAGTTATGGAAAAATTCTTTGAGTCTTAGTGAAAGGAGTCCTCCACATCACCGCAGAATTTTATCTTTAGTATGGCGGTTGTGGGGCAGAAGGAATGTGTGTAGCTTGAAAGATTAACAATGTTGTTGGCTGGATTCAAGGTATCACTCTTGTTGTCCTTAGTGGTGTATGGGTGGTTAAAATAGTTTGGTGTATTTTTTCTTTTGTAGGAAAGTAAAGTGTGTGTTGTAGTTGGTTTTTTCTCCTTTTTTGTGAAGTCCAGTCATGTAGAAGAATGTGCTGTAGGTTGGATTTGTATGAGAGAATCCAACAACAGTGACACCTTCAGCCCAACCCTGAAGTGAGAGCCCTCCTAATGGAGAGAATCAGGGAAGCCAGGCAATTGGGCAGCTATTGACAGGGGAGGCCACTCCCTAAACCCTTCCCAAACAGTGAATCTCTGCAACATCCCCTGAATGTCCCTGTGCCTATTAAGCATCAACTAACCCTAAAGTATAAGTTTGTTCTTTAATTCATTATTAAACTATGAAAAAACCTCCAAACACTATAAAGAATCCAAATGGGTCTCAAATAGATGAAAGGATAAATATTGTTTCCAGGTTTAAACAAAACTATGAGTAATCTGGTTAATGAAATAGCACTCTGTAATTATCCGAATGATCTGATGTACCTAAGATGATAAAGTTTCAGAGAGAGTGCCCATGGAATAATCCTACTGAATTATTCTGGATAAATTTGCATATACTGCAGAGGCATTTTCTCCTAGAGTTTGCAGTTTGCTGTCCATTCCTGCTTGTTTTCAAGGGCTTAAAATATGTTCAGTGTATTTACTGGATGCAGACATAATTATAGCATTTGCTGAACTTGCTGAGAATTGCATTTCTTTAAGTATATGTATATTTCTGCTTGTCTCTGGGTAAAATATTTATTTTGGATCTGTTCAAAAGAGCGCATTACCCATCTGTCTCTGTGCAGCTTTCTGGAAGTTCTCATGGTGAGAGTATTTCTCATCTTGAATATTATAGTCTGAAATGTATTTGATTTTTTTAAAACTTTCTGTTGTGGCAACACCACTTCTGAATGCTCTATATACAGTGATGACAGTTCCCGTCCTGTAAAGGGCCATCATATCTATCTCCAACATCTGCTTAATAGGGGTCTCAGTGTCACAGGGCACATTTTACTGTACTTTCCATTCTGATTTAACAATCAGTGCATCTACTATTTTAAAATTAAGCATTTGCTTAAAGTGGAACACATTACTGGAGTTGCGTTACAGTCTTTGACAATGAGTTCCAGTGTTTGCTAGGCATAAAAATGATTTCCCTTTCCCAAAAGACATTTACTGCCAGCTGGAGGCTTACTGATTCAAATTTGATTTTTGTTAATATAGTTACTGTTTGAATGTGAATTTTATCCAGGTTTGAGGCTGCTCGTCCTCTTATCCACCATCTCTTCCTTGCACAAAACTTCTGTTGATTCCAGTGCAATCTGCATATGCTAAAGCCATGAGATTATTGTTATTAATGACCCAAAGGTTATGTCCACATGCACATTGTTATTTCAAAATAAGTTATTTCAAAATTAGTTATTTCAAAATAAAGTCCTTATTTTGAAATAAGTTCATTCGAATTAAGGGAAAAGCTCAAAGCGAAATAGCATGTCCAAACAGCACTTGCTATTCTGCTTTAGGAGAGGGGCACCATGAGAGGTGTGGCAACATGGCGCCCTCCCTGGGCCATGCCTCCACCCAATATAGGCTAAAAGGAAGGCACCCTGGGAAAGAAAAGGGCAAAAGAGTTATTTCAAAATAATGGTTCTTTTGAAATAACATGTCCGAATGGCATTATTGAAAAATAACCATTTCGAAAGAACAGCCATTTTGATTTAAAGTAGGTTTAAGCTATTTCAAAATAATGGCTCTTATTTTGAAATGACAGAGTCCATCATTTCAAAATAAGAATACATCGTGTGGACCTAATCTCTTTCGAAATAAAAGAGACGTGTGGACATACCCAAAGTTTCAAAAGTGGCTAGTGATTTTGGATAACCAACTTCAGCTACCATAAAGGGACATAATTTTCATAAAATGCAAAGCACCTGTCATCTGCAAATCAGGCCCATTTAAGTTGTCCTGGGCTAGGCACCTGAAAAATGAGGCATAGAAAATTGACCAGTCAAGTTTGAAAATGTACACTAACCTTCATCTAATGCTGATATGGTACTTCCTAGGCAAATGAAAAACAGCCCCTGCCTTGATGAATTCACAGTCTACACTTACACATAGTTTGGTAAATGGTTACAGACAATGAGGCAAGGACAAAAGAGATAAGGGTTACAGTGAGTATATTTGCTGTAGTTTCCATTTTTGTCTGTTTGTTCTTGTTGCTGTGACTGAATAGTTTCTGCTTTTGTATCATTTGAGGCAGGGATTTGAAAAGGGTGAGGCTGACTTTGTGGAAACAAAAGGAGATGGCAAGGGAGGAGGACAAGGGAGATGGTGCTGAGAGGGGAAGGAAAGTAGCAAGGGAGAGAACTTTAATGGAGAGGATGAGAATGAAGGCAGTAATAAAGAGACAAGGCTATGATGCTCGGTGAGAGAAAAGGGTGAGGCAGCACAGTGGAGGATCTATCACAGTGGGGCAATAGATGTTGAAATAATGTAGGATCTAATAGTAATTGATTCATCTGCGCTACCAAAAACAAGATGTTGGAAAGTTCAATATTATGTAAATATAAGGAATAGAGTCATGCAAATAACTGACATCAGTTTATTGGTGTGCCACCGGCAGAGCAAGTGCCAGCTTGTGACATGGCCACGAGGTCAACTGACAAATCCATAGCTAGGAATCACTTGGCTCACTTGTGTCTTAGCATTGTTGAACTGGATCTTAAATTCGAAAGAATGTGTTTAATGTTTAGACTTAATGAAATGATTATAGATGGTTGCATGTCATAACCTCGCTTATTACATCTGTATCCCATTTGATAGGTTATAAGGCGCTATATGTGTTTGGATTGTAAACCTCTCTAATTGTGTAAGCCATCAAACAGGAAAGAAGCATGTATTAATGTAAAATGTTTGTTTCCTACAAAAAGGGTCCTCCCTATGAAGAAGGGCCATTGAAAAGAAATGAGCTATTGTGAAACATCAAAGAGCCCCTGAACAGGAAACATACATATGGACTCATCCCATTAGCCTGAACTCCAAGGGAAGGAACTAAAAATCTCTAAAAAGAACAAAATATGTCTTCTTGCTGCTTGGACGCTGAGGAGCATAAGCATAAATAAAAGATCCTTGGTGCATGGCTTGAATTATCTGTAGGGGACATATAGACCATGATTATCATAGAAGCTTCTACCATAATATGAAGCCTATGACTGTCATTTATTTGTATGTATGTATTTACTTGCTTTAATCTTACAACTAACTCACCGATTCCTTTAACTTAGTTAATAAATTTAACTTATTATAGGACTGGCTACTAGTACTGTCTTTGTGAGATCTAAGGTGCTATCCACTTAAGGTGATTGGTCCTTTGGAGCAGTGAATAACCTGAATATTTTTGGCTAGGTCCACATGTAACTTTTAAATCAAAACAACGACCATTGTTTCGATTCTAAAAAAGTGATGTCCAGATGACGTTTCCTTATTTTGAAATAAGGAGCTCCCTTATTTCAAAATAAAGAAAATCATTTCGATATAATAAAACCCACTTTGATATTGAAATTAGGGTTATTTAGAAACTCTGGTTTCAAAATAACCACATCTGGCTCTGTTATATCGATATGACCTACATATCAATATAACAGTTGACTATCCTCCCAGGGTGCATGACACCCTCGGAGGCAATCCCCCCCCCAGCACCCTGGCCAGGGAGGGAGGGGAGGTGCAAGGGGGCGGTGGGTCCCACAGCTGGCTCGCGCTGCTGTCCCAGCTTACCAGTAGTCAGGGGCCCAGCCGTCACAAAGCCAGCTCACCCTGCAAAGAGAGCTTGCTGGCAGCCAGGAGGGTGGTGGGTCCCAGAGCCCACTCGTGCCACAAAGAGGGCTTGCCAGCAGCCAGGGGCGTGGTGGGTCCTGCAGCCGACTCACCCCACTGCCCCGGATTGCCAGCAGCCAGGGGGGTGGTGGGTCCTGCAGCTGGCTTGCCCTGATGCCCCAGCTTGCTGGCAGCCAGGAGGGTGGTGGATCCAGAGCCCACTCGTGCCACAAAGAGGGCTTGCCAGCAGCCAGGGGGGTGGTGGGTCCTGCAGCCGACTCACCCCACTGCCCCGGCTTGCCAGCAGCCAGGGGGGTGGTGGGTCCTGCAGCTGGCTTGCCCTGCTGCCCCAGCTTGCTGGCAGCTGGCCAGGTGGCAGCTGCGGGACCTGCCACACCCCTGGCTTCTGGCAAGCCCCCTATGCGGGGCAATCCCTGGTGGCAGGCAAGCCCCCTTTGCGGGGGAGCCGGCTGTGGGACCCGCTGCCTCCCTGGCTGCCGGCAAGCCCCCTTTGTGGGAGCAGCTGGCTGTGGGACCTGCCATCCCCCTGGCTGCCAGCAAACCCCCTTTGTGGGGTGAGCGGGCTCGGGAACCTACTGCCCTCCTGCTGCTGGCAAGCCCCCTTTGCAGGGTAAGATGGCTGTGGGACCTACTGCCCCCCCGGCTGCCGGCAAGCCCCCCTTGAAGGGCCAGCCAGCTGGGGCACCTGCCCCCCAGGGGGCAGTTGGGGTGCCCTACGGTCCCTCCCCCACCGCCCCACTAGCAGTGGGGGTCACAGGGCAGGGGGATCACTGCCCTGGGGGCTTTTTCCCCTGTCCGGCTCTCCAGGTGAGAGCCAGTCAGGGGATTGGTTGACAATATGGCCATGTCAGGGGGCCATGTTGCCACACCTCCCATGGTGCCCCTCTCCTGAATTGAAATAGCAAGTCCTGTGTCCAGACTTGCTGTTTCGAGTTGGTGTTTTTCCTTAATTTGATTTAAGTTAAATCGAATTAAGGATTTTATTTCAAATAAGCATGTAAGTGTGGACATAGCCTTTATGATTGTCCTTTACATCATGAATCTGTCACAAAGGCAAGCTTATATATGCAGCAAGATAGACTTGAATATCCAAGAGGACTGTCTGTGATTGATTCTATGTTAAGGCTGTTGTAGTACCTGAGCAGTTCATACACGATGCTTGGTAGTTTCAATCTAAGTATAGGACTCACGACCAATTTGGAGTTTGATTCTATCCTGAGGCTTGTCAATCTCCAAAGAGATAGCCGTGTTAGTCTAGTCCAGCAAAAAAACAACAAGGAGTCTTGTGGCACTTTGAGATTAACAAATTTATTTTTCGCATGAGCTTTCGTGGGAGAAAATCCCACTTCCTCAGATGCTTCGAAGATGAGTAAACTTACAGAAAGGAATGAAAATAAATGAAGGGGGGTGTAAAATATAGGATCAGGTCATACAGTAACAGCAAATCAGAGCAGTTGTTAGGTTCAAACCATGGGAAACCTGAATTCAAATTACCTTTTGTAATGGGAAAACAACCCATAGTCTTGATTAAGTCCTGCTTTCACAGAATTTAGCTTGCATATTAATTCGAGTTCAGCTGTTTCTCTTTGAAGTCTTGATGTCCCAGCCACATCCCTGAGGATAGTCATTAAAAAAATCACATGCTTGAATTACTCCCCACAGCCTGACAATAGTCAATTCCTTTAAAAAAAAAAAAAAGGCAATTTCAGCTTGATCCAAAAATGATTTATTCCTAATTTTTCAACAAATCAAAAAGTTATATAGTTTTTAATCAAACAATATTGTCTGATCAATTCAGAATCAAATGTTCCATTTAGATTTTGAGTCTTCAGTATTTTTATTTTTTCAATAAAACTTTGGCAAAAAAAGAGTAAAAAGCATCTTTAAATGAAAATTGAAGTTTCCTTTTTAAAAATGTGAAAATGAAGGATTTAAACATTCTTTGAATTTTCTTCCTACACAAACAATTTGGCAAAACTAACATGATTTTTTAAAAAAATCTTTTGGGCTGAAAAATTTCACTGAACTGTAGTTAGGGGGTGCTAAGTGAAAACTCATTCACCCAAGATACAGTTGCTGAAGTGCAATGACATCTGGGAATTGGGTCTTTACAGGCCACTCATGGAGGTTGCGGAAGGTAACTGAGATCAGCACCCTAGAAAATCAGTTTGTAGGAGCACTGGAGCAATATTTGCAGACCTTGCTCTCTACCTTGTCCATGCTGCTACCGCTATTGGAGGTCAGTGGGTTCTGAAAGTTTTATATCCCTCGCATGTGGCATCTATGGAATTGTATAAGTTTCTTGCTGCTTCATTTCCTAGAGAAGACCCAGACTCATGCTAAAAAGTGAGGTACTTCTGAGTGGTTCATTCTGTAATTCCAGTTCAGACACTTTTTCTGTTCCCTCTTAGTTCATGTTGTTGGGGATGGAATGGTGGGTTGTCTGAATGGACAGACTAGTCCAATTGGCTGAATTCCCTTCAACATCTCCCTGATGAATTTAGTGAGATAGTATTCTAACCAGGATGAATATCCAGAAATCTGCAATAGAAACCATTTAAAAAGTCTGCTGAGCTAAGTGGGAGATGCTTTTGACTACGTTTTGTTTAGCACAACAGACTTAGTGGAACAATTCACACACATTAGGTTTTGTACATTAACTGTTCTTTTTTAGTAGTAATTAGTCACTGTAGTCTTTATTAATTTCTTCTGTTACCTAGTGGGCCAAAGCCTCTTGCTGTGAAATGGAAGAGGATACATTTTGTCCTGTAAATATGACTTAAAAAATTGCTGCAAACATAAGTTTTCACTGATCTTTATAAACATACATAATTAATCTTGGATGATAGGTAATCTTGTCTGTGTAAACATTTGTGTAGTCTGACTATGCTCTGAAAGTGCTTTTTTAAACCAATCTAGGCAAGAATATGCAAAATAATAATGATTATTATATGAACATTTGGGGAGGGATATCCTAATATGAAATATCTACCACATGAAAACAGATACCTTTTGCCTCTGTAGACAGAAAACAAAGTTATGGTTAGTGAACAAAAATATCTAATGGAAGATACAAGATTAAATTTATGTTATGCAACTCACTTTGTTTGGCATAGAAAATACATCAAAGGCTTTTTTTCATCAGAATTAATTTTAAAATGCATTTGGAGCTTTAAATACTGCAAGAAATATTTTTCTTGTGTTTAATAGCATGACATCAAAGACCAGAACACACCTAAATGAATTAGTACAACAATCTATGCACAATTTGAAAATTTCTATTTTTCTGCAGGGGATTCTGCAGGGCAGGATCCCTTGGAAGGCTGATCTGAAGGTGAAATGTGTCCAAGAGAGTTGGCTTCATTTTAACGAAACCCTGCTAAGGGCACAGGAAGATACCATTCTGATTAAAGAGAAAGTATAGCAAATGTGGAAGGCGCCCACAGTGGCTTAACAGAGCTCTGCACTGAGCTGTAGCATAAAAAGGAAGCTTACAGGAAGTGGAAGCTAGGACAGATGACTAAGGAGGCATATAAAGACATTGCTCAGGACTGCAGGGATAAAATCAGAAAGGCCAAAGGACAAATGGAGTTGCAGCTAGCAAGGGATGTGAAGGATAACAGGAAAGGGTTCTACAAGTATATCAATAACAAAAAGAGGATCAGGCATGGCGTAGGTCCCTTACTGAATGGGGCAGGTATCCTCTTGACAGAGGATGAGGAAAAGGCTGAAGTGCTCAATGCTTTTTTTATTTCAGTTTTCACAGGCAGGGTCAGCTTCCATCCCATTACACTATATACAGTAGATTGGAGAGAAGAAGAGAGGTCCTTGGTGACAGGAGGTCAGGTTAGGAACTACTTAAAGAAGCTATATGTGCACAAGTCTCCAGTAACATATTGACTCTTTTATTAAGAATGTAAGACCATAAGAACACAAGAATAGCTGTACTTGGTGAGATCAATGGTCCATCTAACCCAGCATCCTCTCTTCTAAAATTGGCCTTTGCCAGGTGGTTCAGAGCGCGTGAACAAAGCAGACCATCATCAAGCAACCCGTCCCATTGCTCATTACCACCATCTGGCAAACAGCAATCCCTGCCTGCGTGGCTAATAACCACTAATATACCTATCCTCCACCAACTTATCTAGTTCTTTTTTTTAACCCCGTTATAGTCTTGGTTTTCAAAACAGCATCTGGGAAGTAGTTCCATAGGTTGACTATGCAATGCGAGACAAAACACCTCCTTTTGTTCATATTATGAGTACAGTTCTATTGTAATACAATTTAGGTTAACTTGGAAATCAAATGAAAAGACTATTTAGATAAGTTTGAAGTGCCTGAACTAATTCAGTCACTTTATAAAAATTAAAATCATCATAGAGGTAACAATGAGTTCACCTAAAATAATTTTAACTGAAAAGCTAAACACAAATTAAAATTTATTCCAGTACCCTAAAATACATTTTTCAACTTGATTGACCAACCAAAGATGACCATCCAGAATTCAGTTGCTGTTGTGTGATGAATGACAAAAAAAGACATTTGCCAAACTAAGCTATAAAGGCTTGATTCTGGTTCCACTACTAAAGTCTGTAACAAAACTCCCAAGGATGTTAATGCAAGCAAGTTCAGACACTTTGTTCTTTTCCCAATACATTTTGTATGTGCTATTACATGATCACACATGATTGTTATACATTCGCATTAAACAGGTATTTTGATATTTCACCTTCTAAAATTTTCTCTCAAAAATCAGGTATGACAATGTTATAATTTCTTTGCATGTTTGAAAACCTATGCAGTGTGTATGTGTGTGTGTGTGTGTGTAAAGAAGTGGATCTCAACATATTTACCATTGTGGGATGTATATGGAGCTCTCTATGGCTATGTCTACACTACACAAGCTAAGTAAACTGCTAAGTCGACTTAATAAAGTCTAAATTACAGTTGACTTTACTAAGTCAGCTTAGTGAATCCACCCTTCTCTTAAGTCAAATTAACAAAGTTGGTTAAGTCAACTTAAGAAAGTGTCCTAATAAAAAAATGTGTTTGCTTAAATTGACTTTACTGAGGTGTAGTGGCTAGCACCTCTGCTTAATATGCAGATGGTCCTGGGTTCAAGCCACACAGAGTTAGACTCCTTGATCTCATGAGGTCCCTTCCAACCCTATGATTCTCTTCTATTTAAACCAGCACATATTATTACACAGGGCTTCTTAAGTCAACTTAGATTGGCCACATTGCTTTAAGTCAACATAATAAAGTTGGCTTAATGCCTAATTTGTCTTAAAGAGTAAGAATTATTAAGTCGACTTAAGGAAGTCCTTAAGTTGACTTAATGAACTCCAAATGTGGCCAGGGATTTGCTTAAATTGACTTAAGCCTCCTTAAATCGACTTAAGCCTATAGTGTAGATATACCCTATGTGCTGTGTGGACCACATCTGCACAATACATATTCTACTTGTATGGCCCTGAGGATGTTACATGGGTCACAGCCATGTGGTGACTCGGCTGTAAGCAGCACCACACGTTGAAAACCACTGATATAAGGTATTAGCATTGTAATTGTTGCTGAAAGGGCAAAGAAGATTTTAGGCTCCACACTTAATCTTGTTTTAAAGCTGGATGTCATAGCTGGGGAGGTGCTCCTTTTTTATCACTGTAGCTAAGAGTGGTGCCCTATCACCTTTGTTGCTTTTGCATTCTGAAAAAGTGTATGGGCATCTTCTTACCACTGCACAGCAATAGCCATGGTGCTGTTCAGTAAGACTGACCCCCGCATACTTTAGGCTGTATCCTCTTTTCTGCTCCTCTTGTCAGTACTGCATAACATAAAAAGCCCACATCTATGTTACAAAAATGGGAGAACAATGCTTCTTCCACAAGCTCTCTGTTTCTGACTCACCTTGGTGTAATGAGGTGCTCACTGAGTTCCTGATAAGCCTTACTGATGCACATTACTGTACTCACAACATCGCCAAACAGTTTTTTCATGATGAGTTTGATTTACTCGCAATATAGTAGTGTTTGGAGAAGGTGTCACGGGAGGAGTGAGATTATGCTGGAAGGCTTGTAAATTGTGTTAGGCAAGACTTTAAGGTTTCCTAGGAATGTGCTATTTTGTGATCATCTGAGCAGTTGTCAGTGAATGACAGTGAAAATTCTACAAATCTACCAAAAAACCTTTTTCAAATTATCCCCTTAGGAAAAGCTTCAAAATCTCCATTAGCAGGCTCCCATCCACTCTGAACAGGAGGGGTGTCAGAATAAAGCTGTGCAGTATCCCTCAAAAATGAACCTTAGGGTGCAATGAGAGATTAATCACCTTGGATGATCCTCAGGATCCGTTCACAGCAAATAATCCATTTGCTTAAACAAATTTTATCTATTCCTGCCAGGATCCACAGACTTGTCAGCAGCATCATGTAGTCAGTACTGCTGAAGGGAGCTGATCCATCTATGTGAAAGAAATATATAGATAGATTTTTTTTCTTTTATCTATTGTGTAAAGGAGATCATTGCCCAATAAAACTAGCATGACCTCTTAGGGTATGGCCACACACACTTCTGATTTCAAAACAACAGAGGCTGTTTTGAAATAAGAAGTGCCATGGCCACACGACGCACGGCCATTTCGAAACAAGCAAACAGCTTGTTTCGAAATGGCCCTGGTTGACTCGAAACAACTTAAAACTCGTTGTGTTTTGAAACAGGGTTGTTTCGAAACAGAGGTTTCAAAACAGGCCTGTTTGAACATGTTGTTTCGGAACAAAGTGTTCTGAAACAACGGGCACGTCTACACAGCCCTTTTATTTGGAAAAAACAACCGTTATTTCGAAATAAAAAAAATTTAGTCTACATGACGTTTCCTGATTTCGAAAGGATGGACCTTGTCCTTTCGAAATAAGGATCGTTATTCCAAAAAACTAAAACCTACCCACCCCAAAACGGCCGTTATTTCGAAACGGATGTTTCGAAATAACGGCTTTACACCCTTTGTTTCGAAACAACACTGTTGTTTCAAAACAATGGTTCGAAACAGCGGTCTCTTTGCCGTTATTTTGAAACATCCGTTTCGAAATAACGGCTGTTTCGATTCTGCGGTTTCCCTTATTTTGAAAGGGCTCCTTTCGAAATAAGGGTTTTATTTCTAAATCGGTCCATTCGAAAGAACCGATTTTGAAATAAAATGGTCTGTGTAGACGTGCCCAACATGTCACCTTCCTCCCAGGGTGCTAAGCACCCTGGGAGGAAGGGCAGCCCCCCTTCAGCACCCTGGCCAGGGTGCTGAGGTGTGTCCGTGGAGGCGGGGTAAAGCGCGGCTGGGCGCTTTACCTCGCAGGGGCTGCAGGCACCCGCCAGGAGAGGGACGGTCCGGCACCTGACCCCGGGGGCTTTAAAGCCCCCACAGCCCCCAAACCTAGGGGTGTGGCCCCAGCGCGCGGCTGGAGACCGCTGCTGCTGGGGCCGGAGTGAGCGCCGGCCGGAATCCCCGGCGCGACACTCCTGCGGGAGGCGTGTCCATTTCATCCCCTGGACATGTACCCAGATTCCGGTCAGGCACCCCACCGCCCCTCTCCTGGCGGGTGCCTGCAGCCCCCGCGGGTTAAAGCGCCCAGCCGCACTTTACCCCGCCGGTGCCTGCAATCCCCTCCCCAGGCGGAATAGCATGTCCACACTGTGGACATGCTATTTCGCTGCCTTATTTCAAGGACACAGTTTTTTGTCCTCGAAATAAGGTGTTTTGAAATAATATGTTAACATAGCCTTAGAGTTAATAACATAGCCTTAGAGTTGCTTTTCTCCTGCCTCTTCTTTTCTTGTACAGAAGAGAGAATCAAAGCCTCCATTTTGATTGAGCTTGAATATTTTCTAAGCTGCCATTAACAAAATGTTTGAAAAACTGGTTTCAGTCTGGGAATTCAAAATTCATTGGCTATGTCTATGTCTATTTTGTTAGTTCAGACTTGCTAGTCTGAATGAAAAAAATTCCATGGCTAGTCCAAACTAACCTCAGGCTAGTTCCAGCCTAACCACAGCTTTTGAGTTTGAACTAGCCGCGCATCCAAGTTCAAACTAATAACTTAGTTCAATTTTTTTTAGTTTGAACTAAGCCTAAGTCCATGTCTACATTAAATACAAGAAGGTTCTGGAGAGTGTTGAGGACAACTTCCTGGTACAAATGCTGGAGGAACCAACTAGTGGCCTTGTACCTCTCGACCTGCTGCTCACAAACAGAGAAGATTTGATTGCCGAAGTAGAAGTGAATGACAACCGGAGCAGCAGTGACCATGAGGTTGTAAAGTTCAAGATGCTGATTAATGGAAAAAAGGAAAGAAGCAAAACACAGACTGTGGACTTCAGAAAAGCAGGTTTTGGCTCCCTTAGGGAGCTGATGGGCAGTATCCCTTGGGAGGCTGATCTGAAGTGGAAAGACATCCAAGAAAGCTGGCTGTATTTTAAAGAAACCCTGCTAAGGGCACAGGAAGATACCATTCCAATGAACAGAACGAACAGCAAATGTGGAATGCACCTAGCGTGGCTTAACAAAGAACTCTGCAGTGAGCTGAAACATAACAAGGAAACATACAGGAAATGGAAGCTTGGACATATGACTAGGGAGGCATACAAAGATATTGCTCAGGACTGCAGAAAGGCCAAAGGACAATTGGAGTTGCAGCTAGCAAGGGATGTGAAGGATAACAGGAAGAGGTTCTACAAGTATGTCAATAACATGAAGAGGATCAGGGATGGTGTAGATCCCTTACTGAATGGGGCAGGTAGCCTCGTGGTGGAGGATGCAGAAAAGGCTGAAGTGTTCAATGCTTTTTTTACTTCAGTCTTCACGGGGAGGGCCAGCTCCCAACCCACTATACTGGGTATGGCAGATTGGAGAGAAGAAGAGAGTCCCTTGGTGATGGAAGGCCAGTTTAGGGACTACTTAAGGAAGTTGGATGTGCACAACTCTATGGGGCCGGATGAACTGCATCCGAGGGTGCTGAGAGAGTTGGCTGGTAAGATAGTAGACGTGCTGGCCATTATCTTTGAAAACTTGTGGCGAATGGGGGAGGTGCTGGAGGACTGGAAAAAAGCAATTATAGTACCTATCTTCAAGAAAAAAGTAAGATTCAGAGAATTACAGATCTGTCAGCCTCACCTCAGTCCCTGGCAAAATCATGGAGCAGATCTTCAAAGAATCCATACTGAAACACTTGGAGGAAAATAGAGTGATCACAAGCAGTCAGCATGGATTCACCAAGGGTAAATCGTGCCTGACCAACCTCATTGCCTTCTATGATGAGATGACTGGATTTTTGGATGTGGGAAGAGCCGTTGACGTGCTATACCTCGACTTTAGCAAGGCTCTTGATACTGTTTCCAACAGCATTCTTGTCAGCAAATTGAGGAAGTATGGGTTGGATGTATGGACTGTAAGGTGTGTAGATGTAGTGGATGGGAAGCTGGATATGAGTCAACAATGTGCTTTTGTTGCCAAAAAGACTAATGGCATACTGGGCTGCATCGGCAGAAATGTTGCAAGCAGATCGAGGGATGAGATTTTCTCCTCTACTCAGCATTGGTGAGGCCACATCTGGAATACTGTGTCCAGTTTTGGGCTCCCACTACAAAAAGGATGTGGACAAAAGAGTCCAGCGGAGGGCAACAAAAATGATCAAGGGGCTAGAACACAGGACTTAAGAAGAGAGACTGGCGGAATTAGCCTTATTTAGTCTGCAGAAGAGAAGACTGAGGGGGGATTTGATAGCAATGTTCAACCACTTGAAAGGGTGCTCCAAGGAGGAGGGAGCTTGACTGTTCTCAGTAGTAACAGAGGACAGAACAAGGAGTAATGGTTTCAAGTTACAGCTGGGGAGGTCAAGGTTGGATATTAGGAAAAACTTTCTTACTAGGAGGGTGATGAAGTATTGGAAAGGGTTACCTAGAGAGGTGGTGGAATCTCCATCTCTGGAGATATTTACGGCTTGGTTAGGCAAAACCCTGGCTGGGATGATTTAGTGAGTGTGGTCTTGCTTTTTCACAGGGGGTTGGACTAGTGGGCCTCATGAGGTCCCGTCTAATCCTATGATTGCACCTAGTTCAAACCAAAGTTTGAACTAAGCACTTAGCCTGGACTAACCAGGCAAAACTTAATAGTTCAGACTAAGCTTTGTGTAGTTCAAACTAAAAATTGCTTAATTCAAACTAGGCAAAGCCTATTGTAGACACAGGCTAAATTAGTCCCGACTAAGCAAGCTTAGTCGGGAGTAATTGACTAGTGTAGACATAGCCATTCATTGTTCTGGAAGGGGAATGAGTCTTGCCTTGGTTTCAGTGCAATTCACATTTCTAGGTCTATAGTGATGATAGATTAAAAATTAAACTTTAGTTCTTCAGACTGCACCACAGTTCACATAATATATCTTAAAAAAAAAAAGAAAAGAAAATTTCATGAATTTGCTTTAACAAGTTTTTCATTTTACGAAAGGGATGGATGTTCAGATAGCGGCATACATTTCTGTACCTAGCTGAAGATAATGTTATGTGCTATCTCAGTTATAAAGATATTTAATTATTTATTATTATTTGTGTTACAATAATGCTGAAAGCTCGCCTCTGGTTTGTGCCAGGTGTTATAAAAACATAATGAAAGACAGTCCCTTCCCTTGAAGAACTTATAGTTCAAAGCTCTGAGCAGGCCAATGCCTGTCCCTGTGTGGAATCCCACTGCAGCACACTGCAGAATGAGAGTCTTCTACTGGTCCTGCTCTGGAAGTCCATGGGACTTTACCTGAACACAAAGGTTTTCCTGTGTAGACCCAGTTAATATATATATTACGCAGCTGGGTTTCATACAATACTAATACAATTATATAGGTATGTAATTGAAAGGAAAATAGCTATAAAAAAAATTCCCCTCTCACCCCTATGGGTGGTATGTGTCTTCCTCAACCTCGGGTCCTCTACCAGAGGCCTGGGAGTTTGAGGGTTCTGCGCAGTATCTTAGCTGTTCCTAGCACTGCACTCTTCTGGACAGAGAGCTCTGATGTTGTTCCTGGGATCTGTTGGAGCCACTCTCCCAGTTGAGGAGTCACAGCCCCGAGTGCTCCTACCACCACTGGGACCACTTTGGCCTTCACTTCCCACATCCTCTCTAGTTCCTCTTTCAGGACCTGGTACTTCTCCAGCTTCTCATACTTCTTCTTCCTGATGTTGCTGTCACTTGGCACTGCTACATCTATCACCACCGCTGTCTTCTGGTCCTTGTCTATTACCACGATGTCTGGTTGATTGACCAGTACCTGCCTGTCCGTCTGGATCTGGAAGTCCCACAGAATCTTAGCCCTGTTATTCTTCACGACCTTCTGTGGGATCTCCCATCTGGTCTTGGGAGGGTCTAGCCCATACACTGTGCAGATGTTCCTGTACACAATGCCAGCTACTTGGTTGTGCCGTTCAGTGTATGCTGTTCCTGCCTGCATCTTACATCCTGCCACTATGTGTTGGACTGTCTCTGAGGCTCCTCTGCACAGTCTGCACCTTGGGTCCTGTCTAGTGTGGTAGACCCCTGCTTCAGTGGATCTGGTGCTCAGTGCCTGTTCTTGTGCTGCTATGATCAGTGCCTCAGTGCTGTCTTTTAGTCCAGCCCTTTCCAGCCACTGGTAGGATTTCCCAATGTCAGCCACCTCAGCTATCTGTTGATGGTACATCCCATGCAGGGTCTTGTCTTGCCATGGCACTTCTTCTGCTTGATCTTCCTCCCATGTCTGCTGCTGCCTCAGGCATTCTCTCAGCAGCTCATCTTTGGGTGCCATCTTACTGATGTACTCCTGGATGCTCTGGGTTTCATCCAGGACAGTGGCTTTGACACTCATCAAACCCCGCCTGCCTTCTTTCCGGCTGGCGTACAGTCTCTGGGTGTTGGACTTGGGGTGGAAACCTCCGTACATTGTGAGGAGCTTCCGGGTCTTCACATAGGCAGCCTCCATGTCCTCCTTTGGCCAGCTCACTATACTGGCAGGGTATCTGATGACTGGCAGGGTGTACCTGTTGATGGCGTGGATCTTGTTCTTCCCATTGAGCTGGCTCTTCAGGACCTGTCTTATCCTCTGGTGGTACTTGAATGTTGCTGTCTTCCTTGCCTCCTCATCGTGGTTCCCATGTGACTGTGGGATGCCAAGGTACTTGTAGCTGGTCTGTATGTCTGCTATGTGGCCTGCTGGTAGTTCCACCCCATCAGTCTTGACTACCTTTCCTCTCTTTACTACTATCCGGCCACACTTCTCCAGTCTGAATGACATCCCAATATCCTCACTGTAGATCCGTGTCAGGTGGATTAGCGAGTCAATGTCTCGTTAATTTTTAGCATACAGCTTGATGTCATCCATGTAGAGGAGGTGGCTGATGGTAGTTCGACTCTTGAACTTGTATCCATATCCAGTCCTTGTGATTATCTGGCTGAGGGGGTTCAAGCCAATGCAGAACAGCAGCAGGGACAGCGCATCACCTTGGTATATGCCGCACTTGATGGCCACTTGTGCAAGCTGTCTTGAGTTGACTTCCAGTGTTGTCTTCCACAGTCCCATTGAGTTCTTGAGGAAGGTCCTTAGTGTCCTGTTGACTTTGTATAGTGCCAGACATTCACAGATCCATGTGTGCAGCATTGAGTCGTAGGCTTTCCTGTAGTCAATCCAGGTTGTGCTCAGAATGCTACTACTATATATATCTATATATCTATATATCTATATAGATATATACTCCTTTCTATATATATGTGTGTGTGTATTTGTGTGTGTGTGTGTGTGTGTGTATTTTTCCTTTGAATTAAAGTGTATTTTCTGAATCTTTCATACTCTCTCTCAAGTATCTATCAAAATGCTAGTGCTGTGCAATGGATATGAAGACAGATCTATATGGAAGTCTTTTGATATATTCTCATCCTGGTAAGGTTTTATTAACTGCTAGAGAAAAGTTTTGTACTGAGCATTGTAATCTCAGATTCTTTTGCCTATTTTTGTAGCTAATAGGCACTTCCAAGATATTAGTTTTGTCCTTACAAATATCAACACTGCTGTGTTTATACTAACTTTGATAAACAGCTCACTAAACAGACACTGTTGTAGCTGTTATTTCTGCATTCTGGAAAACAAAGAAAAAGGTTGTATTTTTTTTTTTTTTTTACTCTGACTGGGTGATATTGAATCATCATTATTTCATTTAAATCTATAGGTTTATAAGGAAGGATTTGGTATTTTTGCTTCTTTGATGACTTAGATCCAGCCCACTTTTCCTAACAAACTGTATGCCAAGTGCCGAGCCTTTTGGCCCCACTTCTGCAAAACAATTAAGCAGATTGAGCATGCTCATTTAAGTCAATGAAACTACTTAAATACATATATTTATGTGCTCTCTAGTACTGAGCTAGAAAGTTAAGTATTTTTGTCCCTGCCCACAGCCCCCCAAACAAGGGGCTAGTGGATTCTGGTTTTATGAGGATTCACAGAAAAGGGAGACCCACCCATCCTGGATGCAAGGAAGAGAGTTCTGGTTTGATGCAACACAATTTTATTGACAGTGATTTTAGCAGCAATCAGGTTCAGCAGCAAATAAAGTATTAGACTAGCTAAACACAAATCAACAAACACCACACTACAACATATGATGATAATTCCAGCCAATCCCCAGCTGTTTCCACGTCAAATTCCATTATAAACTTTTGATTCCACTGATTTTTCTTGTGTTGGACCATTTGGCTTGATTGATTAATGCAGTTTAATTTCCTATGTCCCAACAATTCTATCCCTATTTCTGTGGCTATTCCATTTCAAGCACCTAACAACATTTCTCCTTACAGCAACGGCTAGACACTACTTTGTCCAGGGACGATGCACCCAAGCCTCCTGATGATTGTATTTCACTTTTCTTCCTGCAGTGCTTGCCTCTTTCTTCCCTCACCTGGCCTACAGAGGTGCTTCTGCCCTTGTTCAGTGATCAGATGTGGCAGAGGAGTCTTTGGGTTGATCAGACTCTCAGCCTGGTAGGAGGTGTCCTATTGACTCCGAGTTGCTGTGCTTAAAACTGGGACTTTTATACCTTAAATGGGTGCTGCGTCATATTGCCCTTTGGAAATTCCTGGGTTATTACTTTCCTTTCATTCTAGTTTAAACTGGTTTTATCCAGTTTTACAACTTGCACCCTGCCCTTGGCCTTGAGGGTTGAATTGCAAACTTAGGGTTATTAGCTAATTAAATTATGCCTTGGGTGTGTGCACAGTGTGGCTGGACCTATCAGATATTTATTGGGGCTCATGGCTCCTGCATGTTGCATGTTATATAAACTTGGCTGGAAAGCCCCACTGGACATTCAACTGGAAAGTCCCTTTTGTCTGCTGTAAAGGTGGGGTAATTTGGGCTGGAGTTTGCCCTTTGAGGCCTAGGCCCAGCTGCAAACTGTTGTGTTAATGGAAGCTGATTGTTAGCACAATTTTGTGTCATCAAGCTCTGTCTGTAACATATTAGAGATTGACCTAAAACCCAAAGACTGATTCCAGATTGAAATATCCTTGAAATGAAGCACCTGCAAGGCCGGAGCCAGACTTTTGGCTTGACCTGTTACAGGAATAAGAGCTTGCTACAAAAGTTGGATCCTAACCCAAACTTTTTGAAAGTCTGTGTATATTAATATCCAAGAGTTTGGTTTGGGTGCATGTGAAAGAGTGTACCAATCCCATGGTGGTGCAAGGGTTAAAGAGCTGCTCTGGGTCCAACAGGCATGCCCCTTTTGCCTCTACTTTGCATGTGCTCAGTGGAGACATCATTTAAGAGGGACTGACTCAGCTCAGTCTGGGCTGACCATTGAAGAGTCCATTCAGAGGTAGCTGTTTCCCACTGCAAAACCACCAGACTCCATGCTGCCAGGATAGAGTCTCCGAGTCAAGCCTCTGGAAGACTGTCTACCATGGGAGTTGAAGGTCTTGACTTGCTAGTGTCAGCAGAGGAAACACGGGAGACAGCTCTATGGGTAACACAGGAGGGATCCCAAGTCCAGCCATCAGAGGGACTGGACAGAGGGTAGGAAGTGACCCAGGGAGTGAATGTGTAACCCATATGCCTAATTAAAGGAGCCATCTCTTTAAGGGTTCTCTTGAGGCTGGGTTATGTTGCTGGATAGAGTTGGCTGTCCAGGTCCAGAAGCTTCTGGAAATTAAGTGGGTGGTTGCATTGTCAGTGCGTGACTCGGAGAAGATGATCCAGGAGTGGAAAGCAAGATGTTTTCTCCCTGTTGTGGAACATTTTGCAGCAGATTTTTTTTCATATGCATGTGTGACTCATTGCTGGTTAAACAGTAAACTGACTAGATGGTGCTGGTTCCAGAAGAGAAATAAAAGCCTGCACGAATTCCTACCTAAGATTCCTGCAACCAAAGAAGAGGATTTCTGCTTCTTGCAACTCAAGCCTTTGGAATTAAACAAAGACTATGTTTGAGATTTGGGTGAACTCCACCTAAACTTTGGGACTCTTGGGTTTCTTTCTCACAATGTTTCTGTGGGGCCTGTTCTCTGAGCTTTTTAAATTAATTTTGTTTTTCAAATGATAAGAGTTATCATGTTAGTAGCTAACACAGTTCATTATATTTGTTCTTAGAGACTATTTAAATGGGAGGAGGGTGACTGAACAGTCTTTGCTGTGAGTCCCTTACAGACTGAATCTTGGGTCTCCAGGTGCTTCTCTATAGGAGTTGGGGGTTTATTTATTTATTTATTTATTTATTTATTTACTGAAGCACTGGAAAAGGGCAATTAAATGAATTCTAGATCACCTGAAGGTTACATGTGTGTGGCCCCTGGTCAGAATCCAGTGGAGTAGAGTGAGAATAGGTTGCCCTGTATCCTCCATTTTTGCCAGTGAGTGACACTACTCTGAGTTACCGTCTCCAGGCAAAGTGGCCTTTGTGCCCTTGCCTGTGGGTGACTAGCCTGAGCTGTGACTGCCGGGGAAACTGACCCTTGGACTCTGACCATTAGCTATCATGCCCTGGAGTATCGCCATTAGATTATACTGCTGGCCCAGAACACACAGCCGACTCCCTGACAGTGAGTCTTTAATTAATATAAACTAGAACTATATGATAGAACACAGTAGTCTCTGAGAGATTCAGGTACTTTATGCTTTACACAAACTAGATTACTTTCATTTGCACCATGCTGTTCAGTGATCTAGAGTGCTTTGCCTATTCTTCAGGGGTTAAGTAAGCTGGAACGCAAGGAAGGCCATTCCGGGGCCCATTGTTTTTAGAGGCTCAGTGTTCCGGGGCCCCTAAAAATAGAAAATGGACCCAGAACAGTGCATTCTGGAGTTCATCATTTAAAAATAGTGGGCCCCAGCATTCCAGTTCCATTTCCTATTTTAGGCCCCCCCCCGAACATGGAGCCCCTAAAAATAGCAGGTCCCAGAATGGCATTCTGCTGGGTTCTGACCAGCAGGGAGTGGGGAGATTTTAAATCTCCCTCCCTGAGCCGGCTCTCACTGTGTATGCTCAGAACCTCAGAATGTCTGAGCATGCTCACTGAAAGCTGAATCAGAGCTGGCACCTCAGGCTGGGCTGGTGGCATGGCTGCTCTGCTCTGCAGCCAGGTAAGGGGTCCTGGGGGGGTTCAGAGCCAGGCAAGCTGGCCCAATGGAGAAAGGGCATGAGGGAGGGGGTTGGCTGCAGACAGCAGGGGAAGAAGGCATGGCATGGCAGGGGGTTGGGGGACCAGTGGCCAGATGGGGACTGAGGGCAGTAGCAGGGTCAGGGCAGTAGCTGGGGTGGGGGGAAGGTGTTTGGGGGGCTGCAGCTGGGGGGGGCTGGCATGCGGGGGGCAAGATCTGGCATGGGAGGCTGGTGTTTGGGGTAGGAGCTGGGGTGCAGGGTAGGTGGGTGCGGGGGCTGGTATTTGGGAGGCAGAAGCTGGGGTGTGGGAGGGGGCCTGGACATGTGGGAGGGGGCCCACCCGTGCAGGAAGAGGGCCCACCCATGCTAAAAGGGGCCCCACCCAATTAGGAGGGTTCTGGGAGCTGCCAAATTATACTTTAACTCCTGCTATTCTTGTTAGGCATTGTGCCACTGCCACTGTTAGTGAACTGTCTATTCCCTTGACAAATCTATAATGATTCTTTTCACAGAAAAATCATGTGTCCATTCCTTCTCCATCCTATAATTCTTTGGTTTACTGAGGGACAGACTGAGCACCTGAGGTAAACACAAACCCATGGAAACAGTTCCAGTGGCTCCACTGGGTTTACTCATATGAGTAACTGCCCACCTGTGTGAGCAAGATATTCAGTCTGTTCCTTATCTGCTTCATCAGTATTTACTTGTGCATGTGAGAGGTAGATTTTTCCACCCCTCCTTGTTTTTCTTTTTGCTATGGCCAAACTCCAGCCTGGCTTATGGAATGTAGCTTGTTAGGCCTCTAATTGGGAAAAGAAATAACTATGTGGTGTTATCGTCCAAGGTCAGAAAACTGCAAACAGTAACACTATTTAAGAAAACTAACTGCAAGTAACCCCAGACCAGTTCAAACCGAACCCTGGAAAGTGATAAGAGACACCTGCAGAGCCCATGAGCTCATGAGTAAGATCTACTGACCAAGGTCAGTAAGTTTCCATGCCAACAAGCAATATGCTAATTTTCAGGGGTCCAAGGCATAAAACTGGGGTTCTGGTCTAGGCACTTTGGAGAAGCGATAGGTCAGCAGTCTGTTGTGTTGCCAGGAGATTTGGCCACCCCCTAGGCATCTCCCCACTCTTCACAAGGAAGAATGTTAAACCCCTTGACTGATCACCAAGGGAGCCTGCAGGTTTTTTTTCTTTTTGGCAGATCTTTTTTTTTTTTTTTCTTTTTCCTTTTGAATTCTTTTACTAAGTATTCAATTTTCACCTGTTCACCCTGGAGTGGAGGGCCGTAGCCCTTGGCACATCTGAAGGGAGTGGCAGGGGGTGTTCAACCACTGCAGCTGGTCGCGGTGGGCTCTGATTTTTAAGGCCACAGACAGGAGCCCAAAGGCTGTCCTGTGTGCCCTTGGTCGAGCCACTTTAACACCAGTCCAGCCAAGTGCAGGAAGCATGTAGTCAGTAGACACCAGCCTGGTGGGCCTTTGAGTTGAAGGTAACAGATAGGCGCCCGAAGGCTATCCTGTGGGATGCAGCCATCTTAACACCGGGCTGTTCTATCACATCTTGCTATCTTTCTCTCTCACTCAAAGGAATGGATCTGCTGTCTGTCTCTCCAGAGATAACATCCAGATGTGGTAAATATAATCTGGTCAAATTTGGGATTTAAATTGAAAAGTGCTTTTTGGGGATGTATGTATGTGTACTGTTACTGCTCTGAACCTATTAACCTCATAAATCAGAATCAAGCCAGTGTTCCACAATCAAATTGGGAAACAGCAGTGTGAAAGAGTGTAATAAAAGAATAAATCCATTTGTGTTCCCCACCAGGCACCCCAGCTGACCCTTATAACACCTAGCTGCAAATAGCCCATTGCTAGCCTCACTGGGTCGTGACCCATGGTGTCTGGAGAGCAAAGGGGAGAAGCAAGGTGTTTGTGCTGTCCTGGGCTGCATGTGATGTTTTAGTGTGTGTGTGTGTGTGTGTGGTAAATAGCAAAGCTTTTTTGCCTACAGATTGTGTGCTCTATCTCTGTCTCCCATAACCTCCACTCTTAAATTATACCAACCAGGATTGGAACTGGAGGTTTTAATTCAGGGTTAGGCACAAGGATTAGGATAAATGTTAAAGTGATATTTGTGCTCTACTTTCTGTTTATTGGGCTATTAATTTGTATTTAAAAGATCTTTAAATGCCTTAAAGAAATAGAGTTCTAAAACCGCAGTTTGTATGAGTTTTAATAAGTATAATTTAATAGGAATTGCAAGTTTTTTAATTTTTGTAATAGGAATATTAGTGATTAGATAATATTAACCTCTCACTTATTTTTTTCTTCCTTCTTTCCTTTCTGTAATTTTACTTATCTCAATAAAAGTCACATAGAAAATAGTTAACCCAAAAAATTGTGGTTTGGTCTTGCCTCTTGATTGGGACTCCGTCTTGCAGTGTGGGGATCATGCCCCCTGCACCCACTCCCCCACAACAGTGCATCAGTGTGTGTAGTTATTGCTGTTTTTAAAAGGAGTTAGTTACATATTACCTTTGCATTTAATGAACTATTCAGCGTTGATCACAATATTAGCTGGATTACAGTTTCTGAGAAGCTAGAGACAGTGTTATGTGATCTATATACCAATAGGTGTGCACATAACTAGCAGGCATAATAGTGGCCATGCATACGTATGCAGTGCATCTGTTTTTAATAGGACTATCTTCAAATGCGTCAATCATTATTAAATAAACAAACAAATAAATAAATAAATAAACCACCCACACTTTTTGCCAGTTTAAGATGAGTCACTAGTTTCCTATGAGGATTATACCCAGTAGCCATAGCACTTTTCAAGATCCCATCTTCACCCATGTTTCCTATAACACTATTTTAACAGTTTTTTTTTAATGGGAAGCATGTATTACCCTCTTCATTTACAGAACTCAAAAACTGCAGAAGAGACTCTCCTCAGACTTTTCCAAAAACTGGTAGCATAATACCAAGCTAACTTTCAACAGCTAATCTCCATTTATGGTCATCAATTTTGGATGATATATCTATCTGCCCTTTTTTGCTTGGTATCATCTAGTGATTTTGTACACCTAGAGTCTATTTCTCCAAATGCATCTACACATTCAAGAATTAGAAGCTGTCCAGTCAGATAGTAGTTGTCAAGGCTGTTTCCCCACTCTGGCACTCTGAGTGCAGAAGGTGGGGGCCTGCAAAAGGCCTTAAAAGCCACTGGCCTTAAAGCCCAGTCTTAAAACTCTCAAAGGCCTCCAATTTCTGGCCTTGGAGTGCTATTGCTGCCACCACCCAAATCAAAAACCTCTTGAAATCCCAGGAAGGCACACTTGGGAATTCTTTCCTGTGAGGTATCCTTAATCACTTTTATTCCTCTCTCAGGAGCGTGACTGAACCCCAGTGGTTATATCAGCTGGAAATGGAACAGAATCCCTCTTAGTAGCTGGCTGTGCAGTCTGAGGCACATGCACACAAACTTCTTGCTTTTCAGGACATAGAACCAGTGCTTTCTTAAAAGGTAAAATCTTTAATTAAAAAAGAACAGATAAGAAACACAGAGAGTTGCTTCTCTGGGATTTAACTTAGGTAGTTACAGGGTAGGGGGAGGGGCTAGATGTGCCCAGCACAGAGAAATCCAAAAACAAACCAAAAGCAAAGAAATACCCTGACCATATCTAAGTAAACATTCCCTCTTCTACTCATGCCTGGTCAGTAACAAACTTGAGCTTATCTTTGGTAAGGATGTTGCTGGATCATTCCTCAGGCTCCTCTGGCCTCCTCCTGATCCTCCCAGGAGCTCTTCTGCATCCAAAGAGGAACAGGCAAGGCTGCTGCTCCAATTCAAAAACCTTGCTTTGTTCCTATTGTTTTTCCTGGGACTCATTGACCAGAGTGTTAATCCCTTCCTCCCCAAGGGTTACTACAGTACTATACCAAAGTGCATGGTCAGATGGGTGAAAATTTATGTGCACCTTGAAGGAGGATGGGTTGTAACCCCGTTGTAAATTAAATCATAGGTGTGGAGACCATGCTGTGGATAGTTTTGGCCATGAGGAAAGAGGAAGCTATACTAGACATTAATTTGTAACCTGAACTGTAGGAAGCATTGAAGTTTGCAATACAAAATAATAAAGCAAAATTTTGTGATCAATGTACCTTTCTTTTAAAAAAAAAAATATATATATATGCCACACTGATTAGGGATAACAGAAAACTCTTTCCTTGTCATCAATGATAAGAATCATAAAAAATGTACAGAGGTTGTTTCAACATAAGAAATGCCATGTTCACATGACGTACGGCCATTTCGAAATAAGGAAACCCCTTGTTTCGAAATGGGAGCCATTCTTTCGAAAGGGCTTAAACCTACTTCCCTTTCTAAACAAGGTTGTTTTGAAACCAGTGGTTTTGAAACAACCTTGTGTGAACATGTTGTTTTGGAACAAAGTGTTCCAAAACAACATTTGACCCTTCTTCCCAGGGTGCTAAGCACCTGGGAGGAAGGGCTGCCCCCTCAGCATCCTGGCCAGGGAACTCTCAGCACCCTGGCCAGGGTGCTGAGGGGTGGGTCCTGGCCGGCAGAGGAGGACTGCAGACACCCGCAGGGTGAGGCGTGGCTGCGCTTCACTCCGCGGGTGCCTGCAGTCCCATCCCCAAGCGAAATAGCATGTCCACACTGTGGGCATGCTGTTTTGCTCCCTTATTTCGAAAACACTTTTTTGTGTTTCGAAATAACCCTTTATTTTGAAACGGCTTGTTTTGAAACGTCTTGTTTCGAAACAAGCACTGTGTGTGTGAACATAGCCTTAGTGTCTTCTTACTGCCTTCCTTCACAGATAAGCAACAAAAATGATTATAGGACTGAAAGGATTGATTTGGTAAGAACAAAAGAATTAAATATGTATAGATTGTCCAAATGGTAACTAAGGGGAATGGTAATAGACCCATAAAATGTACCTTGGAAAATAATCATGTAGTGGCAGAGTGATGGACTAGATGTATTCTTATTTATATTGTATTTGTGCCTAGGGGTCCAAACTGAGACTGGGGCCCCGTATTTTGCTAATTCCAGTACTCTAAACATTTACAAGTCTAAACAGATGAGAGGGAAAATAATGTACCCATGGTCACACAGTAGCTTACAGTCTAGAGCCTTATTGGCTGGGCCACACCACCTAACTTACATCATCCACTGCTGACTTCTGTTATGCCTTTCACTACTTTCAAGTTGACCTGCGGAATGTAGCAAATGCACTATTTCAGAGCCTTCTTATTATTATAGAGTGGAGTGTGGCCTCACCATTGGCAGGTGTTCACGGAGTCTTTCCTGAGGCAATTCAAGCATAGGAGACAACAAATGGAACCACTACTGCTGTCACTAGCCACACAAAAGGGATGAAGGTAGTGGTTGGCTGTGAACCTGTCTTCTATCCACACCATTCAGTTCCACTGGAGGGGAGCATCACTGAGAAATATTAACTCAAACTATGATAATTCTCAGTTTTCAGTGCAGAAGGGTCTGCCTGTTCATCTCATATCTTCCATACAGTAGGTTTTCAGTAGGAACATTATTTTTCTCCCACCAGCTGCAGACCAAGGACCCTTCCTGTTCTTTGGTTCTCCCACTTCTGAATAAAACAAAATATCAGCTGCTGTCCTAGCAGAAACTCTCATCTAGGCATGGCCAAACTGAGGCTTGGGAGCCACATGTGGCTCTTCAATGAAAAATCGTGGTTCCCAGAAGAATGTCAGCAAATCACTTTAGGAAAGCAGCCCCAGCTTAGGAGTTCAGGCAGGGATCGGGACGGTGGGGAGAAGTGCGTCATGGTCAGGGTTTTAAAAAAACTCCCCACTAGCCTGCAGTCTTCTACATCAAGCAGCAGCTAAGCTTTTTACTGTGTAGGCCTAATTTGCATGGTAACCTTAAGTAATTATTAGCATCTGACATTAGTAGGATCGATATTTGTCCTCTTTTTACAGTAAAATTAATGTGTGCAAAGAATTTTAAACTTAGTAATTTTGGAGTGGGTAAAAGTACATGGCTATATGCCTCAGTGCGGCTCTTGAAGGTTTAATAACCAACTTGTGTCGCTCTTGAGTGCCATAAGTTTGGCTACCCCTGCTCTCATCTATCTCTTTTAAATACACTAGGCCAGCAGCTGTGTGCTCACTGCACATCTGTCTTTGACAGCAAGTTCCATTTGGACTCTTTGCTGATTCATCTCTATCATTTAACCATTTTCTTGATACCCAGGAAATAAGACACAAGTTCCTAGATAACATCTATCTGAAATTAGTTGCCTAAGGGTTCATATAAATTAAAGAAGCAAACACATTATCTGAAAGAGGGTGCTGTGGTGTGTGTCTGTTTATAGAGCAATGCAGTACAGGATTAGATTTTAAGCTTTTTATCCTTCAATTAAGCATTCTACCCTACCCCTCTGATCCATGTCATGACTTCCCCTAAAAGAATAATAGGGTTTTCTATCACTAATCTGAATGTTATGCTTTTATGGGACAATACAATCCAAAAGTAATTTCTGATCGGAATAGAAAGACTATTTTTAATTTCTCATCCTGACAGATGTTTAAAGACAGCCTTCTACTAAATACCATCACCATCTGGATGACATGTTGCCCTATCCAGATGGAAAATTGTTGCTTAATATTTGTTCTGGGCAGTGTAGTGTAAAACTACCATAACATTTCAAATTAAACAATGTTAGAAAATCCATTTCAAATAGAAATAACAAAGTTAATAATTTCCAGCAATTTAAAAAAAAATAATTGGCATGAGAAACTACAGATCTATTATAGTAATAACAGGAGATTCTGTATTCCAAAAGTTATCAAGAGTGGAAGATCATTATGTTTCATTAACAACTGTTTAAATATGTAAAGTTAAAATATTGCCGAAGGAAGTTGTGGTCAATATTTTCTCTAGTCATTGCCACCACCTATTATTAACAGGAATAGAAATAGCACTACATAACAGTCATTTGTGGATGATAAGAAAATCTACTATTTCATGAAAGGCAAGATTAGTAAATTAGATAAACTTTGGTTTCTATCCAAAGAGCTGTCCTTTATACTTATCAAGAGATTTAGCATAGAGAACATGTAGGTTTCTCTACTAATGTCTTCATCTTTCAGTACATTAAGAGCTCAAACTATCATTTAGCAATATTTGTAGTAATGGTGAGCTGAAAGCATTTAAAAAAAAAACTTTTGGAAGTTCTGAGCAGAGGCCTATTGGGGGAGAATAAATATTTTGTTATGGAGGCTGTTGACATTGGTAACCCAGGGCATATTGCAGTATTTTTCTTACAAGATCCAGAACACCTTAGAAAACAGTATTGCTGGGGATCACAGGCCAATATTGCTCTGCTTAAAGTTTTCTCATAAATAAAACAGAATCCACTCATAGTGGCAATGAATAAAGTAAAATTCCATTTACAGTGAGAATGAAGGTCTGTAACTGTTTGTGAGCTACCAGGTGAAATCCTGGTTATAATGATTCCCAGTTTCCAGAGAACTTGTAAATATAACCTCACTACTCTGGTGTGACTATAGTGTTAGGAAATGAATAGACAAGAAATAAGAAAATTCCGAAACCAGTATAGGAACACTTCACTTTCACTGCTCACTCCACTGATGATTCGTTAATAGTTTTGCACAAACAAATGGATGACAAATTTAAGCTTCAAAGAGAAACTGAAGAATTGTAATTCATATGCAAATTTGACCTCACCTTCCTCTCTATGATGTTCCTCAATGTTTAAGTCTTAACAACTGCTTTGATTTGCTGGTACAGTGTGACCAGAACCTATGATTTATACTTTCCTGCATTTATGTTCCTCCCATTTTGTAAATTCCCCATCTTCAAAGTGTCTGATGAAGTAGAATTTTCTCCCACAAAAGTTCATGTGATAAATAAATTTGTTAGTCTTTAAAAGTGCCACCAGACTCCTTGGTTTTCTTAGGATGAGGGGATTTACAGCATGGGGAGCAGCTGGTTTTAGGTTAGCCTGATAGATTGACCCGACTTAAGAACTTATGGATAACTTCCATTAAATTACTAGCAATGAATTATTATTAAGATCAGTGGATTACTTGAATGTGAAACAAGATATGGTACCTGGAGTGAAGAAAGTGATAAAAGAACGAGAAGAAATTAAAAATAAACAAAAATTCCCTGAGGTAAAAGTTACTCCCAAGTGATAAACCTTTTTAAATGAAATAAGGTATATAAATCAAAAGTACCCAGATTTCTAACAACATGAAGTAATGTTTCTTGAAGTTGGAAAGATTTAAACAAAAATTTGATGTATTTTTGAGGGCAGCTGGATCTACTTACATGGAAGATGAATGAAAGATCATCATTGTTTTGAACATTGCAGGTACTGAATTTCATTATATAAGTCATTTGACCTTGCTGTCAGAGAATGAGCTGACTGAATTTGTCTTAAAAACATTTGTGGAATACTGTTCCTCCTCTTCTCCCTATCACCCCAGTGGTCAACATTATAACACTATTGCAAATAAAGTAAACATCATTCTGAGATGAATAAATAGGAGTCTTGTAAGGAAGACATGACAAGTAATTCTTTCACAGTAGTCTGGATTATTGCCTCCACTAGAATGTTCTGTCCATTTCTGGGTTCCCTATTTCATGAAAGATGTGGACAAACTGGTGAGCAACAAAAAGGAATAAAATTATAGAAAATATGACCAATAAAGAAGCATTTAAAAATGGATTTGTTTAGTGTAGAGAAGAGAAGACTGTGGAGGGACGTGATGACAGTGAATCCCACTTCATCAGAAACATGAAATGGAGGATACAGTATAAAAAGAAGAAGTATAATGCAGAAAAGGGTAATTCACAGGATCAATTCAGAATTATTTCAGCAAACCAAGTAAGTTGTTTGGATTCAAACAGCATGGCATAACAGATAAGAAGATGGGAAAGTTAAAAGGGGTGGGGGAGGAACTACCTTTTGTAATGACTGAACCAGCCAATATTTCTACTCAAACCCAAGTTAATTGTGTCATATTTGTGTATTAATTCTAACTTTGGAGTTTCCCTTTGAAGCTTTAATTTGAAGTGTTTCTGTTGCAGCACCATAACTGACAAGTCTTTCACAGACCGTGCAGGGAGACTGAAGTGTTTTCCAACTGGTTTTTGAATATTAACTCTCCTGATAACTGATTTGTGTCAGTTTATTCTTTCGCACAGTCTAGTTTGTCCAATGCATAAGGCAGAGGGGCATTGATGACACGATGTCATGTATCACATTGGTGGATGAACAGATAAATGAACCCTTGATCTAGTAGCTGGTTTAATTAGGTGCTATGAGAGTGTCATTTGAACAGATGTGTTGGCAGACTTGGCAACAAGTGTTTGTTGCAGGGATATGTTCCTGCTTTAGTTATTGAAAAAAGGTATAATAAACAATGATATAAGCTATATAATCAATTTACTCAAGACAATAATTGAAGGAATTCTGTTTAAAGGTAATGGAATTCTAATAAATGTTTAAATGCATATATAAGGGGAATTTAGGCATAAAAATGTAAATGTGCCCCAAGAAAATTCAGTATTAGCCATAAATGGACACAATTCAAAAGGATTCTATAAAACAATGTAACATATATCAAAAATATAGAAATGCTAAATGGTATGTGACATTTATTCAAGAACACTGAAGACTTTGGTCTAAAGTAAGTTTGGATCTATTAGAATGTAAAGGACATGCCTATGTTATATTTCTTGATTATTTTTCACACTTTCCTGAAATATCAATATCAGACAAGTGGTTAATAAAATTAAAGCAAGTTTTGAAAGGCATGGCATTCACAATACAGTAATGACTAATAACAGACTTTGATTTCACAGAAAAGAATTTAAAAGTTTTGCCATAAAACATATCGCATCAAGTCTAGGTTACCCACAATTGAAAATATGATAAAAAGATTACTGTCAAAAGATGAAGAAATAAATACTGATTGATATTAGGGATTATTAAATAATAGATCATTGTGTTAACAAGATATATCCCCTGAACAGTTGTTTTTTAACAGAAAGTTCAGAAATAGATTACATATGTTTTCTTAAGAAGGATCCTTTAGAGGATTGCATAAAACTACCTTATATGAGATTGAATGATAGAGTATGTATCTAGAACAGTAGAAATTCCACTCAGAAAGCTGCTGTAACAAAAGAGGTAGCATCTTCCTGTGATGTCATGATTAATGACGGTCAAGGGCATAGACAAAATTGGAGACATCTGAAATCATTTGCAAGACCAGACTCAGCTGAGAGATGAAATGATACAGCACAGGAAAAAGAGCAGCAAGAAAATGAAAATTTAAGTAGTGAGAACAGCTTTGATAATCAGCAAATATAGAAAATGTAAAGTCATTGCATTAAAGGAGAACTGTACAGAAAACAGAAGATAATTCCGTTATAAATATATGTATGAATAGATGTGTGCCTGAAAAGAAAAAAAAGAAGAGATATGAAGTTACTACAGCTTTAAGAGTATGAAAAGAATCATCAGAGTATAGAGTTGACAGTAGGAGGAGGCAGCTGGTTTGCTAGTAGACTGATAGATTGATTAGACTGAGTTGAGATGCTCTGAGTATGTGTTAACTATGTACCTAATAAGGTCAGTTGTTAACTTACTAGGAATGAATTTGTAAGGTAGGCTTAGAAGCTGTGCCTAAAAGCTTCTGGGGGGGGGGGCACCTAATCTGCATGGATCTTGTATTAGCATGAACACAAAGAGCACAAGGCATATGTTCACATGTAAACTATTATTTCAAAATAAGTTATTTCAAAATAAAGTCCTTATTTCAAAATAAGTTAATTTGAATTAAGAAAATGTTAATTCAAATTAAGAGAAAGCCTGCTATCGAAACGGCTGTTCTTTCTAAATGGGTATTTCAAAATAAGGCCGTTTGGACATGTTGTTTCAAAACAGTTGTTTCGAAACAATGTGTCTGAACACCATTGTTTCGAAACAGCCATTCTGAAACAACGGCTATTTCAATTTCAAGTGAGGTTTTACTGTTTCAAAATAATGGAACGTTGTGTGGATAGAAGAAATTTTATTTTGAAACAACAGCTGTTGTTTCAAAATAAAACTCTTGTCTGAACACAGCCAAGTAGGTATTTGCATATTGGATGCAGGGCATAGTGGGTAATGGTATTTGGGGTTAATCTGATCACAAATCTGTCAATATCTGTAATTCTACTGAGGGGAAATACAAAATACTGTCTTTTTGTGAATTGCTACTCTCTATTTCAAATCTGTCTGAGTTAGTTAGAGTTTAAAAACTACCCTGAGTTAAGAAGAGGCTTGCAGGAAAGGCGACTGCATGTTTCAGCCTGAAAGAAGTTGAAAGACAGGGGTGGGGGTTTGAGGCTATCTCTGCCTCTCGTCCTATTGCCTTCCCTGTCTGATAGATCTAGCTAGGCTTCTTCTGAGGCCTTTGTCATTTAAAAAGAGTTAAAGTTAAGACCTGGAATCACTAGAGGGAGAAGCAAACTCTCTCTGAGCCAGCATTACGAAAGAGAGATAAAACCCTGTCTCTGAGCTGAAATCACTGAAAAAGAGCAGCAGATGAAGGAGCCAGTGGATGGTCAGAGTGGCCAGCAGTGAGCTGGGTGGCATGAGTGATCAGTGGGCAGAGCCAGCAGACAGTGGGCAGAGCCACTGGATGGTGAGAGCAGCGAGTGATGAGCTGGGCACTGTGAGTGACCGGAGGGTGGAGCCAGAGGACAGTGGGCAGAGCCAGCGGATAGTGAAAGTGGCCAGCAGTGAGCTGTGTGGCATGAATGACCATTGGGTGGAGCCAGCAGAAAGCGGGCAGCGCCGGAGGACAGTGAGAGCAGCAAGTGGTGAGCTGGGTGGAGTGAGTGACTGGAAGGTAGAGCTGGTAGACACTGGGCAGAGCCAAGGGATGGTGTTATTGGATGGAGTGAGTGGCCAGTAGATGGTGCCGGTAGACAGCTGGCAGAAAGACACTCCCTACAAACCCTAGGGTTGGTTGGGAGCTTAGTTGGCACTGATCCTCCAGATCAGTGCTGATTTTGCTAGCGAGTTTACTTTTGCTGTTATGATATGTGGGATCATGTTGGAGGCCAAATTAGCACTGATTCCCCAGATCAGTGCCGGTTTTGCCATTAAGTCTTATATGTTCTGTTATACAGTGTGGGTTGTTGGGAATTTTTCTCTGTACTGATTTGCTAGATTAGTTCTGATTTCTGTTATTTGGCCTTTTACGCTCTGTTTTACTACTATTAAAAGTTCTGTTTACTACACTCAGACTCATGCTTGCGAGTGGGGAAGACTTAATCCTTTTGGGGTGCCCAAGGAATAGTGCAGGATTTCCCGGAAATCTGGGGGGGGGTTCGAGCTGGTTGGGGGTGCTATATTATTGAGAAACCCCTAGGTATAGAACCCAGTCCTTGTTCTGCCAGCCTGCCCTGGCAGAAGGGTTACAAATTATTACTAAGATTGGTGGTTTACCTGAATATAAACAACACAAAAATAACATGGTTCCAGAGTTTTCCCAGTTTCAGTACTTAAACCCTTAGAACCCAAAGGACAAGTACAATCATCCATATGGTTAGCTGAGGCTTAGAAGGATTGGGACCTTAGCTCACCACTCCTTTCCCTCACCTGTTGTGGTACTTGTCCAGCTTCATTCCTTGCCCCCTCCCCTCCACTAGCTCCTACTTTAAAGCAAGACCTATAATCCCCATCAACAACAAACAGAAGACCAGTCTTTGCTACAGTGGAGTGTGGAACTTCACACTTACAGTTGCCATAATTTTGGTCATGGGCATGTTGCAGTGCACAACTAATCTGAGTTCCATGCCACAAAGTCTCTGCCTCTAGTTTGCGCTCATAGGGTATGTCTACACTAGATGCTCTGTTAAGTTGAGCTAACAAGGTCGACTTTAAGTCAACTTAAAGTAGATCTTGTTAAGTTGACTTAGAGACCTCACATTGAAAACTCCTGTCTATGGCCTGCATCCACACTGGCAGGTGCTAGGTTGACGGAGGGGTGGTGCTTTGTGGGTAACTGTCCCACATTGCACCAGAGAAGTGCCAGTTAGGTCGAGTTATAGGCTTTCCCCATCTACACTGGTTTCAGTCAACTTATTAAGGTTGACTAAGTGTTAAGTTGACCTTAAGAGATGGTGTTGTTAAGTCGATGTAAGGAAGTGCTTAAGTTGAGTTAATAAAAGCCCAATGTGGCCATAGAAGTATGTAGGTTGACTTAACCTTTCTTATGTCAACTTAAGGCTCCAGTGTAGATGTACTCATGGAGAGGACTGCCTGTCCTTTGCTATTTCTTTCATGAAAGTAGTAGATAGAAATGAGAGGTGATGGCTCACAAGCAGTAGGGACTGGCCAAATGAGAAGCATCGTTCCCAAAGAGAGGTAAAATTGTGGCAAAAGTCCTTTCTGCAAGAAACATGAAATCCTTCTTCTTCCTGTTTCCCCTGTAAACTCGCCTTTAAATCTAGAAATTGACCATGGTTAAGAACAGTGAGGTGACAAGGTTCATACCTCACCCACCTTGTTTCTCTGATATCCTGGGACCAACCTAGGTACAACAACACTGCATATAGTGTAAAGAATGACAGTACAAGGCACTTATCTGGGCTGGGGAGAGGAAATATCTGCAGAAACACAGACTGAGCAAGTGACTGGTCTCTAGCTGTCAACAGAAATCTTTGTTGATGGTAATCTGAATATTTATATTCATTGGCAAAGACTATTATGATTATTGCCAGAACCTGCATTAAGACACGACATGCTGGAAGAAATCTCTGACTGGCTTTTTAATAACCAAGAATGGTACATTAATTTAAAAAAAACCAGTGATTTAGCTAATTTCATAAATCATGTTTGTCTTTGTAGAATCAAAATATTCTGGAGAATTCAAGTGGCTGCTACTCTGAAATCTGACACACAGAAGTGGCAATGTGGGGCTCAATGTTCATTGTCTCTATTATTTCCATATCAGATTTCTTCAAGTTCACAACTCTGTGTGTTCTCACTCATCATTGTGAAAATTCAGGCTGCAAGCTCAAAGTCAAGCTGGATTCTTTTCTTCTTGGACATCCTCCTTCAGCCTCTGCAGGCTAAATCCACCACTTAGCTATACCTGAGCATCACCATTGCCTTTAGCTACAGATTCGTGGCTCTTTGTGACCTTCTCTGTGTTTTTGTTAGTTTTCATCTGTTACATATGTGCAATGACATGGATAATAATTTGATTCAGAAAGTTTCCAAGAATAATTAGATACTAAATGCTGATGATAGCCAAAAATACTACAACTTTGATTTTGATGCTGCAGAAAACCATGGAATTGTTTCTATTTTTGCTGTGGTGGATGTCAGATGCAAATCCCTTGAAATCAATATGAAATTGGGTGAAGTGAGGTAGGTTAAAGTCCCACATGGGGGATAATACAAAGGAGTGGATTTTACCAGTACAAAATGTGAGAGAGGTTGTAGTCTTTCGCAGTATATTGTGAACTACTGTGGTGAGTGGTATGTTCTTTTCAGCTATGCTTTGTCACAGTCTAAAGTAGTGGTTCCCAATCTGTGTCCAAGGGCCCAAAAGTGACCCTTGAGGGCTTTCAAAGTGGCCCTCGGCTTCCCTCCTGCTGGTTGCAGAATGGAGTCACTACCTAAGGACCCAAGCAAAGTATGTTTCCGCAGGGCTAAAACACTGATGAAGGCTTCTTGCTTCAGAGAAAGAGATAGGAAATTAGCACTCCCATTCCCCTAGCTGTAGCAGAGAGCACTGCAAAGTGCTCTGTCTAGGTCCATAGTTGCTAGGGTCTTTGCTGGAGCCAGAGGGAGGGGAGGGGAGCACTGACCTTCTGTCCCCCAGCTGCAGAAGGGAGCCACTGTGCTAGGACCCAGATAAAGTGCTGCAGGATGTGTGCAGTTTCCTTGTTGCAGTCAGAGAGATGGGAGATCAGCAAGCGAAGAGGCAAACTGCTTGGGGTGGTGAGGCTGGTGGCCCTTCAGGGCTGTAAAAATTATATCTGTGGCCCTTGAGCCAAAAAGGTTGGGAGCTAATGATTTAAAGCATGTGATTTAGCTCAAAGAACTAACCAGCATGATGTGCTTTGAACTACACAGAGAGGTGTCCGTTGTACTATTAAATGCTGCAGTCTCTATTGCAGTGGTTCTGAACCTTCTGAAGGTTGCAACACACTTGGTGACATATCAGGAACCAACATGACATACCAATCCAACCCTCCTCTAACCCCCAAGGCCAAATCCAGATATCTCCCTGATTCTCTGCGACACACTTATTACAGTAATGTGTCCCAACACAGCAGTTGAGAGCCACTTCTCTACTGAGCATTGTTGTGGGGCATGACAAACTGAATTACTGAGTGAATCCTATACTTGTAGCTGGTTTAGCAGTGAAACATTTAAATTCCACCTATCCTGAAAGAGACTTCCTGCCCCACAGGGTGAATTCAAGAATAATGTTGATTTCTGATAGAAAAGACTTTTCTTCCTGCAGGTGGAATTTTAAAGCTTTTTTAGTCTTGACCCCATTGAGGTCAATGGTAGAACTCCCAGGATTAGAAAGACAGAGTGAATAACTATACAGAAGGATTGCTCAGGGTCATTGACTCAGGCATGGGCTGCAGGGTTAAAAATCACTGAGCCTTTGGGCTCAAGCTGAAGCCTGAGCTCTCAGACCCTCCTCTTCCAACCAGGTCCCAAAGCTCAGAATCCCATATAAGCCGGCACAGCAACACAGTGATTTTTTCAGCCTTGGAGTTTGAGGCTTGTGAGATTAAATCAGCTGACTCAAGCCACTCATGAATTTTGTATCCGTAATGTGTAGCTATACTCTGTGAGGCATAAAGTGAAAGAATAAGAAATCCAGTTATGCAATTTAGTAAAAATATCCCTATTGCAAAGTCCTTGGGTATGAAAATGCTTCTCAGCAAATAGAGAGCTATTAACAACAGGCATTATATGTTGTAAATATAGATTTTTCAGGTGCATATGTTGCTCTTTGATGCTATACTGTTTTATCATACAAAAAGGCGTATATAAGTTCTTTATGAGCCAAATTTTCAAAGGAGAACTATTCTGTTTATATACAAATGAGCATTTGCACAGTGATGTGCTACTTATGTGATAATATGCTCTTCAATCTATCAGAGAAAGACATAACATAATATGGGGATCTGCAACACAGGCCAAGTGAGCCATCTGTGGTTCTCTGAGCATCCCCTTCTGGCTCCCTGGCAATCTCGTTCAGGGACTCCCACCTGGCCCCAGCATCATGGTGAAATCAGAGGCGCCAGGGTCACTCCCACCACAACCGCATGAGCTGGAAGAAGCCCAGCGGCCACACCACAGCCCCTAGTGCTGGTGGGGTGTGTGTGGGCAATGCTTGCTCGCTCCATCCCTCCCTCCACTGGCGCAGCAGAGCAGCGCTGCCCCGCCTACCTCCCAACGGCCACCCCTCCCACGAGCGGATTGTGGAGAACTGTAGTTTGTAGAGGCAGGGATCTGGAACAGCCCACTCTGTGGCATTCAGGCCACTTTGACCCAGCTACTCCAGGCCTGAACAGAGGCTGCCTCACCCCCAGGCCCTGAATCGGGCCCATTCAACCCTGGGGTGGAGGGGTCAAAGCAGTCTGAACCCCACCACTTTGGATTTTAAAAATCAAGACTGGATATTCTTCTAAAAGATACACTCTAGGAATCATTTTGAATTCTATGACACATGTACTACACAGAAAAGCAGATGAGATGATCACAGTGGTCTCCTCTGTGTTGGAATCCAAAAATCTATGATAGAATTTTTGCTTCGTATAGTCAAGGAAACTAAGGCAAACCAACTCATATAAGGGTAAGTTCTTAAACTAAGCAGTACATCATCAACAGCCTTTACCTTACAATAGAGATAAGTTATCCAGTAGGTTTCAATCTACTGAACAACGTTCTTATATTCTGTTTTGACTTCCCACAATTGCTTTTTTGCCTGTCACTTTCATTCCATTTCCATTGCTTCTTGTTCTTCCAACTTGAATATTCAGAAATATAAGATTTTTGTTCACTACTTTAGTATCATTATAAAGCTCTTTATGTCCTTTCTGGAAATGTGGCTTATAACTTGAAATGAGTATCAGATGGTTTTTAAGAAAGACTGTTTTAAAAGTCTATTTTAAATAGCTTTTTACAGTCAAAGGCATAAGCAGTGACTACACGAGAAATGGAGGGATAGAACTTATTTTAAACCCACTTGTTTTCTTTTTTTTATATAGTTGTACAGTGAGAAACCCATTGTGCAGTAAGTACAGTAAAGAAGTTAGGGTTCATTAGACTTGTACAAAATAAGCATTTAGAGTCTTCCAAGAACCTGTTCTCCATTTTAAATAAGGTTTGTATCCTTTGGATCTGGCTTTGTCTTGACTACAGATTAACCTAATGTTTCAAAACAAAACACTATTTAAGCCTCTCACCTGGATTTCCTTAGTTTTTTTGTCAAACTGCAAGTCTCAACATGGAGCATACATTAATCATTTAATTGACCCATGTTTGCAAATATTTGTCTTACCGGGGTTCAGCCTTGAAATTATAATAAAGCATACAAATGTTTATCATAGCACTACAGAGGACTCTTGGATCCCACTCCCAACAGTACTATTAATTTGCCATGCTATAGCCATAGGTATGTCAACTAACATCTTTACACTTTCCTTTCTCTGTAAGGCCTGAGACCTTGTTTTTTGGGTAAGCAGTAGCAGCAATATTAGGAGAGACAGCAGCCATAAGTCAGGTAGTCATATCTTCACATTCCTGAAATTACATCAAGACAATATAATATCAGACTGTTAGGAAGGTGATACTGTCCTAATAGTATCCACCACCAGATAAGGAAACAGATCTTAAGCTGTTTAAACAAAACTTTGCTTGATGGTATTCTGTCTGGTGAGGAATCACTTACAAACAATTATGTCTGTAAAATCTATACTTCCTATTTTTTTGTCCTTATGATACCCACTTCTCTGTTGTTTATCTGAATGATTTCTGTATGGCTTTTTGTTTCTATCTGTTGCATAGCTAAGTGTGCAGTACTGAAATCAATTTATGTACTGGTGTTTGATTGGTTAAAGAGCTGTTTCACAATGGGCTAGGATCATAGGCAGAGTTTGGCTATTTAATTTAAGGGGGCAAAGGGTATGGAGGTAATTTCTGAGAATGTCACTTTTCCAAACTTCTTGCTTCTAGTCACTTGGCTGAAAAATCAGCTGCCTAACATTCCATTTGCCAAGGTAGCTTAAGTGGGGCATTGGCAGCACCTCATTCTGCTGCTAGTGCTCTGCTTCAGCTACCTTGGCAAATCGGGAGTTGGGCAGCTGAATTTCATAGACAATTGCTTTTTTGAACTTCCACCTTCCAGTCAAGTGACCAGAAGCCAGAGGTGTTATTTTTCTACCAGGCTCACCTGAGTCAGCCAGAAACTCTGGCAAAAATAAGTCCTAAATAAATCATCACAAGTTTGGGAGGGCAGTGTCCCACATGACATCCCCAAACTCCACCCATGACTAGGATTGATGTTTTGTAGTACTTTTACCTCAAAATGGTTGGTTAAGGTACAGCTAAGCAGAACCTAAATTTTAACTAGATAAACTGAGGTCCAAAGGAAGTTCTCTAGAACTTAACTATAGGACACAGCCCAGGATCAGAGCTGCCAGATGTAAATACTCTGTCAACTGTATATACAGAAGCTGGATTCCCCAGATAATCTAATCCTGATTAATGACAACAATAGTTTGTCTGCCTTACTGGGAGTGATGAGTATTGTATACTTAGTGTGTGTATTCTGTTTTGGCAAATGAGAAAATAAAGATGTTACTATGTAAGCCTCCTTCACTGTAGAAGATCCCACAAGTCCCAACAAATTACACCCAGAGCCTTGTGAACTGGGAAGAGGTGGGTACTCACAGTAACTAGGTTACATTTGGAGCCCTGCAGCCCAGAATGGGTGACACTGAGACCTGAAGTGTGAACTGGGTAAGGGTTGGTACCTTCTTCCTGGAGCCCTATGGATTGGGAAAGGATGCTGGTGCCTTAACTGAATTATGCCTTGAGCCCTTTGGATTGGGGTAAGGGTGGGATGCTACAATGTGCAGGTAACATCTTCATCTACTAAATGAGAGATAATACTTGTGGTTGTGAGTATTAGTTAATCTTTGTAACATGCTTTGAGGTCCTAATGTGGAAAATACATATGGAATGTTCAAAGCTTGTTAACAGAACTTCTTGAAAACATTTTCACTATCCCATGTGGTTAGCTTTAGCAGCACTGCTATCTAGATGGATCATATACTTAAAGAAAATTAGTCACCAAATTAAATTGGAGAGATGCTTTTGATTAAAAATAAATAAGTCCATCCAAACTTTTTTTTTAATTAAGTTCAGTTCATGTTTCAATCCAGCAAACATATAATCTTAAGGGACAGCTGACTGGAATATGTAGAGGATTTCCAGCATTCTTCCCAAATCAACTCCCACAAAGTAATGCAGAGTGTAGTTTTACTAATATATATAACTGAAAGACTAGATTTGTCCATGAAATCGCATGTCAGTTCTGTCTGAAGCACTGGAGGAGTGCAAGAAAATTAGGATGGAATTTTGGAAGAACTGCTTGCTGTCTTAAAAATAACTATAATCATGGGAGTTTAATAATTTCTTAAAATTACATTGCTTTTCTTGTACTTTATACAAAAATATTAAAAAGAAAAAATATTTGCACAAAACAACTTAAGAGAAAGACTGTGTAACTGTGAGTTGAAAAGGAAGACAGTAGATAAAATTAACAGATGAATATTTGCTGGCATATGTATGTTTGGCTCCATAACTGTTGACTGACGCCTTTATTATTTAGAACTTGCTGTCAGCTTTCTGAGCTGTATGTGGTTCCAGGTAGAATGTCTGCAGCACCAGACATTGTAATAACAGCAATCATGTAATATATTGAAAAACCAACGTACCTCTGGCTGATCAAAGCTGTGATGGCGTGTGTGCCAACCAGATTCCGAAGGAATTATTTCCTTGATTTAACTGATGGAGAATTCAGATTTCCTGGTGTGTTGTTACTTTAGAAATACTTCAGCTAATACTTTACAGAATAAGTAGATTCCATGATGCTGTTGTACAATACATGTGACTGGTAAGTACACGCAGTGTGAGTTTCATTTTTTGAAGGAACACTTGCCAGATGTTGTATCAACTATCAGGATTGCAAACCTTTTAAGGTAGAAAAATCTGCTTTATTAGGCATGTGTATTAATGCTTGGATAGATATTCATTGCAGAGACATTTGGATTTGGTACTGGGAATTGGTGTGAGTTTCTTCCTAGTTCAGGAAGAAACAGTTGAATTGTAATGATGATGTGATCAGTTCCAAACTGAATTTGTTTGTGTATATTGTTACAGAGAAACAGTTTCTAGGCCTTGTTCCAGTTGAATCCCCATGGGTCATGTGCCAGCATCCGGTCACTTCCTTAAAAAACAGATCTAGGGCATTTAGTCAAACTTTGACAGTATACTGGTACTTTGCAAACATGACTTGAACCTTTAATTTTGCAGCTCAGATCATAGCGTAGAAGCAAGTGCACTGCACTGAAGAGGAAAAAACAATTGGCTTGGCCCTGAGAGATGCTGAGTGACCACATCACTGTTACTTGAGGGTCTTGAGCTTCTCTCAGAAGAGCCTTAGTACCTGTCTGCACTGAATCCATAGCGTCACATAAACGTGAAGGGTTTTATTATGATTTTGGCTGCTCAGGTAAAAAACCAAAAGTTTTAACATAAAGCAGAATCAGGGAAACATCTGTCATTTTCATTTCATTGCAGTTGTTCTGTAAAGTGGAAAAACAAAACAAAAAACCCTATACTTGTAGGTTTTCTGGAGGTCACTGTAAAAGAAAAAAAACAGTCAAAGAAAATAATTTGTTCATAGTTTGCTGAATAGCATTTATAGCACTTTCAGAAACATAGGATACACATATTTAAATACTACATTCTGCCATGGGAGAATCCAGAAACTATTCTTTCTGTGACCAAGGAGATTTCTGAGTTTTGAAATAGAGGAATAAGATTTAGAATTGTGCATAAGCCCTAATGGGACAGGATACATTTTCCAGTATTGAATTCTGTTCTTCATTATTAAATTAACATTACTTTGGAGTTTAAAGAGCAAAGGCCAATTTTCAGAAAAAACAAACATCGTGTATACTATTGTTAATAGTTAACTGGAAAAATATTTCTGTGTTCTAGAAGGAGCTGTCATTTTTTCTTTTAAGACATGTGGAAATATAATTATTCTGAATTTCTCATTAATAATAGACTATTTGAATTGAGAACAAATTAGGCCATCTTTGTTGCTGTACAGTGTGCTTAATTTGAAAATTGATGTATTTTTCTCCACAAAAAAATGCAACAGAATTGTACAGAGAGAGAGAGAGAGAGAGAGAGAAAGAGATCCAAGAGTGAGGTAACACTTTCATGTGGATTAAGCTGACTTCAACTGTGAGGGAAATTGGCCAGCTTCTGAGACAGAATATTTTTAAAACTACATTTTAGCAATAATATTTGTATCATAATTCTTTGCATTCTCATAGACCCTTTCATCAGGTCATCTCAGTATGCATCACAGTAGCACCTAGAATCACAACCTGCAGTTGGGGTCCCAGTCAGCATTCTGTCAACATGTGATAAAAGACAGTCCATGTCCTAAAGGAATAACAATCTAAGTAAACAAGACAAACCAAAGGAGCAGGAAAAATAGAGACACAAAGGGGTGAAGTGATATGCTCAAGGTTACACAGATAATCAGTGCTACAGCCATGACTATAACAATTTATGTTCTTAAATACTACCTTTTATTCTATTTATAGCACTAAATTCATTGGCTATGCCCACACTTACACAGTTAAATCGATTTAACTTATATCAATTTAATAAAATCAATATGAAATTCATTAAATGGATTTAAGTTAAATTGATTTAACAGGTCCCCACTAGAAATTCAAATAGAAATAGCATTTCCATGGACAGGACTTGCTATTTTGATTAAGAAGAAAGGCACCATGGGAGGTGTGGCAATATGGTCCCCTAGAAGGGCTATGTTCCCACCAAATATATAGAAAAAGGAAAGCACCTGTGAAGGAGAAGGATAAAAAGTGTTAAATCAATTTAACAGTTAAATAGAAATAACATGTCCGCACTATGTTATTTTGAAATAACAATTTTGATTTAACCATCATATTGATATAATACTATATTTTATTATATCAATATGACTTTCCTTATATCAAAATGAGGGAGTTCCTCATTTTGAAACAAGGGAATGTCATGCAGACCTACCATTTTTTTAAATTGAAATAACCAGTGTTATTTTGATTTAAACAGTGTGTGTGGACATACCCATTTTGTATTTAAAGCTCTAGTTTTCAAAATTATTGACCAACTACCTGTCTGTCATATTTATAGCTTGCCCATCATTGTACATGCAAGCACCATTGTAGTTATGAATAGGTTATTGTAAATGGTTCTTGTAAATTTAAAAAAAATTCACATTTCCTCAATAGATATTACCTGATCAAAAGAAAGTTTAATCAAATAGTTATGTCATGCTTACAAACAACATTTCGTATGTCATTTTCTTTAAAAAAATGAATTGTAATGAGAGGCATAATGGAAAAAAAAATCTTCAGTACCAAATGAAAAATCATATAAGTTAATTCAGAGCACATAAAATAGGGATACCTGGAGGATGAAAGTGGGAAGAGGGATTCTGCAGTGGCGTAAATGTACTGTAAATTAAACTCTCTGTAGTTTTTACAGAGGGCATAGTCAGCTGCTAAGAATGAAAGGTTAGGGCATTCTCCACACAAAAGACCACACATTACAGAAAGTCATGGAACATTTAGGAAAGCAGTGTAGAGGTTTTCAATTCGTATTGTAAATTGTGACTAAAATGGTAGCACAGAGTGGCAGCCAATGTTGTAGCTGCTAGTGATGCAAGTTGTGTGCAAGTGTGTTTTTTTCAGTGCTAGGAAGACCATCTGTTATTTTCTAGTTTACTTTTACCTTGGACTTTAATGATGCCATCTATTGAATTAAAGGGTGGGTGTTTGTTGTGTTGTGAATAGTTTTTGTTTTTGTTTTGTTTTTAAAATCACCCTATTCTCTGAAGCCTGGCAGACTTGTGAGCATGGTCCTGCACATAGTACCTCACAACTTTCCTACAGGAACAGTAATCACTTTGCCCTGTTTTTGGCACATCATCCAAACCTGACCATGGTTGTGGCTGCCCTGTACCAGGGCCTGACTGTTGTCTGGTTTACATTGCTCTTCCATGCCCTTCTTCCAGACTAAGGCCATTTAGGCTCATAACATACAACTGGGGATGTTTGGACATTTGGCTTTCCCATTTTGTGTTGTCATGCTTTTGTGCACCTAAACTACTTTTGCTTCCCTGAACGATTTGGCTAAGTGCATATATCTGCTACTATTCTTTTAATTTTGCAAGCTGCTTTATAAGACATTCAGAAAGTATTAATTCTCTGTTTTGTTAGCATTTGGGAGAAAACATTTTTTATCAACATGCTTTAATGTTGCAGTTCTTTGTTAAGAGGGTTTTACTAAGTCCAGCATTCTGAGACATTTAAAATAAGGGACCATCAGAGTTTTGTACTTGTTTGTTTTGCTGTAGGATATGCCTTCTGTGTCAAACAGCTTTTCACCAATGGCTTCCAATCTGACTGTCTAGCTAAAACTATGTTGAGCTAGTTAGACATTTGAACAACTATATATAGCTGGCAAATGATTACTCTCCAAGTCTAAGAAACACAAGAACAAGAAACCACAGGAAAAGTAGCTAATGGAAAGAAAATAAAAAAGAAGGAAATTTCAGTAAATATGACCAAAATAAATCCTTTCACAGTATACTGTAGAATCTAGCTTATATTTACCACAGTTTGGTGTACGTGGGAGTAGGCATTTTGTCCTTTTCTGAGGGGAAATAAAATAAAATTTTTCATACACAGAGACTTCAGGGTTGCCCTTTCCCCAAAGTTCAAATATTAATTTTGGTTCCAGGCCTTTGCATTATTTTATCAGTGGCAGATTCTGGTGCAAGGGAATTCATAATACATTATTATATATGGGCAAGTTGGTCAAGTCGATGCAAGTGTAAAAAAAAAACCAAACAATTCTGATTCTTAGGCATAATAATTTTAGCCTCAATATCTCTTAAATTCCTACTATTTCTTTCTCTTCAGTGAAGTCAGTCAAAGAGAAAATATCTTTCTGAACTTGAATGAATAACTTCAAAATCAGAGGTGAGCTGGTAGTAATAAGATGGCCTTTTGTCTACATCTAAACACAGAGTACGCTGACAAATAGATACTATATCTTAGTCCAGCGGCGTCGCTGCACTTAGGAAGCACCCAGGGCATGGGCCCAGGCCACACCCCCTGCCAAGAGGCCATGCCCCCCTGGCTGCAGGCCACGCCTGTGGCCAGGTCCGGGGCCGGGAGCTGCCTCTGTGGCCACGGGTGGCTGAACCCCAAATTCCTGGCCGGGGATAAGGCTGCTATGGCCATGTGTGGCTGGGCCCTGGATCCTTGGCTGGGGATGGGGCCAGGAGCAGCCTCTGTGGCTGCGGGTGGCTGAGCCCCGGCTCCCGCAGTGGGGACAGGGCTGCCGTGGCCACAGGCAGCTGGGCCCCAGATCCCCCGGCGGGGATGGGGCTGCCGCGGCTGCGGGTGCTTGGACCCTGGATCTCCAGCCCGATCGGGCCAGAGACCACGAGGGGAGGGGCCCTGCCAGACTTGGAGCACTGGCGCTGGGATTCGGGGCACGAGCCCCATGTGCCCAGCGCCAGTGACGCCCCTGTCTTAGTCCAGACTTCTCTTAGTGTACAGCACAGCTAAAGAGCCTGGAATAAAAGATCCATAGTAGAATAGTTACCGTGAAACAGGTGACAGTTTATTCAGGCTGAATCTTACCTGTGCTTTATGAAATATGGAGAAGGTTACAAGCTTTAAAAGAAGTCTAGCTTTCACACTGAGCAGAGGCTCTGCCAGTCTTAGGGTAAGGCAAGTGTAATGCCTGCAAGCACTGAAGTTTAGATTCCAGAACAAATTTAAAGTAAATGTTCTTGTAATCTAGTGTCTTTTGGCCATTAGATGAGGAAAAAAATCAGGATCATCCATAAAAATAATGAAACTCATAAAGATGTTAATTATATTACCAAATAATATATTTTCAACAGTTTCACCCAGCAGTGAGAAACACCATCCTAAGAGTCTCCAAGTGAAAAATAATAGTTTAAGGAATACCAATGAGATTCAGATCTTTTCCTCAGCATTTTTTTAAATATCTATTGTGTGGGCTCTTGTAATGCTTCCTGAAGAAAAGCCATTTGTACCTTTTGAGAGGCTTTATGTTTACATCATTTTACCTTTAACCCTTTTTAATGGGGGTTCACAGAAACCTTGACATTTCATTTCCTTAATGGTTTATTCTCATTAAATATTAGAAAATTTATAAATATAAAGTAACTGTCCAAAACATTAAGATGCAAGTATTTAAGTATTATATAGATGCGTTTCCTATTCCCCTTTAAATCTCAAAATCATGTTCAACTTAGATAAAAGCAAATCAGTATTAAAAACAGCTGAAAAGCTACAGGAAATAAAAACAAGAGGCCAGAATCTTTATGAAGCTGGACTGTACTTCAATATAACTCCATGGATTTCTGGGAAGTTTTTCCTATTTTACACCAGCATGAAGGAAAAGATGTTACTCGTTATGGAATTCGCACTTGCACAGCTGAATCTTTTAACATTTTATTTTTCAAAAAACTTACCAAATGTATCACTCAACAATCTATCAAAAGGAGAGTAAGAAAGATTTTGATTTCTGATGTGCCAAAATCCTACTTCTTTATCTTTTTATCATTACTCATAGGAATATCCTCTAACCCAGCCATAAGGGATCCCTGAAAGAGTTTACTCCTTTTTAGTTACATGGTTTACAATAGCACTCCATTTCACTCCTGTAACTTACTATACTGAGAGTCAAACCCATATATGCCAGGCTTCTGTGTTAAAGAATTTTATCTTTAATCACTTCAGCACCTACAATAATTTATTCTATTGGCCCCGGATATCTGAACATCAAAGGGAGTCAGTCTGAATATAAATCACTGCCTCTGTGATATTGTTTCTGAAGCTGTAGAGGAGGGTGTACTATGTTGAGCACAATGGAGTGTGGTGACCATATACCTGCATATACTACTAGAGTGACCTAATTGCAAGTGTGAAAAAGAAAACTAGACATTAATGGAAGGAGTATAACAGATGCTTATATAAGACAAAGTGCCTAAGATCAAGTTATCTGGTCACCCTAGGAAGTATCAAAATGATTATTAATAATCAGTGGTCTGCCTCCAGTGTACACCAGCTGTTTAGTTTAGGAAGAGTACTCTGCTGGGTTTCTGGTTTTTATTAAATAGATTCTAGACGTGCTCCAGCTGCAGTGGAACCACTGGTGTCATGCAAGATCAGCAGATCTGGAAGCAGCACTTATTTTCTGCAGGACAGAAGGGGCTGTTTATGAAGGTGCTGATTCAGTGGTGTGGGCTACAGCGATGTGAAATGAGGTGGAAAGAATGTGTCTTTTTTTTTTTTTTTGACAGTCAGGACTCAGATTAAATTGTTTCTTGGATTACGGGTTGACTCAGGTAACTTTAATGGCCATTCTGGATTGAAGTCCATACATGTGAGTTCTCTGAATGTCCATCATGAAGCATAAGGGCTCTATATTTAGTTGCTCTCACGGTTACCTTTTGACATACACTATGTATACATTTATTACACAGCAGTTGTCACCAAATAACAGTAACTATTAACTGATTATTTATATTTAATTATTCTTTATCAATAATGCAGTACTACACAAAGGTCCCAGAGAGGATTGGGGCCCTTTTTGTGCTGTATAAACACAGGAAGATACAATCATGACCTTGAAGAAGTTCCATTTAAAGACACACAATGTCGCATCTCTCTTTACATCCTTCCACTGGCTGCTCTAAACCTCAAATACAAGATATTTGTATCTACTTTCATGGCCCTTCACAATTTATCCCCACATACCCATCATCTCTCATTCATTATCAACAAATGGTCGATTGCCTATGATTGACCCATGATGCCAGCCTCCACTCACTTCTTGTCACATTTTTAAACATGGACTCGTGTGCTTTCTTTCCTGCTGCACCTCATGTTTGGAAGGCAATTCTCAGAAACATCTGTAAAGTAAATTCATTATCTAGTTTCAAAATCCTTCTTAAAACTCTCCTTTTTCTGTGCTACCAACATAAGCTTGACTGTGGTCAAGCTGATGGCGTTCTATCATGCTGATCAATATTGTTTCATTATTTCCCTTTATTCCTCAACTGCCCATCTGTATCCATTTGTTGTCTTTTGTTTTGTACTTAAACTGTAAGTTCTTTGGGGCAGAAACTCTCTTCTTGTTTTGTGTTTCTATAGCACCTAACACAATGGTGTCCTGTTCCATGACTGAGGCTCCTAGGCACTATGACAATATTAATAATTATCAATTAATCCATAATCTGTTTATGTATTGCTTTGATTTACTGGTTCTGATATAGTACAGTGGTAATATATCTCATTAGTTTCTTGTGCATACTGCTGGGTTTGAGAAATGATTTTTCAAGTGCGTAGATATATACCATCGTTCGTGTAATGCCAACATCACTACCATTGTTTATCAGGTTATGGCAAAGTATGGAAATTGTTGTTTTGTTTTCTTTCTTGAAAGGGAGAGGTTTTGCTTGATTCTACGTTGGTCATTCAAGTCACATATATTATGAAAGACGGTATGGGTGACTAAGTATAGTAGCTTTTTGATATCATGTGAAATATACTTAATTGAGAGGAGGAGTGATTTATTTGTATTCAAACTGTTGCATCTCTTTAACTAAAACCCTTGGCAGGATAATACTCTTTATTGTTAATTTAATAGCTCCTCTCATTCAAAGAAGGCTTTAGAAAGTTTCCATTCTACTGAGGATCTCTACTAAAAAACCTTAATGTTCCAGATATTTCTTTTTTAAAAAGTCAGAAAAGTCTCTTTAGGGGAGAAAGCACACATCCCTATCCCATCTTAGTCATACATCATGGACAAATGAAAAAGCGGACAACAATTTACAAAAGTTAAAGATAGCAAAAAATGTAAAAGCCAGAAAATAATAAGTGCATGCATAGGTCATATTTGAAATGTCCTCATTTCTCTTTGGAAAAGTTTACAAGTTTTTGCAAGCCCACCAATGTCTTACCATACTATCTTAAATTATCTTAGTAAGGAATTTAGATCATTCTTGCCCATTCTCTGACTTCTTATTAAAAACATATCAGTTACTTCAAAAGCATATTAATTAAGTGGATCCCCTTTGTCCAACTGAACAAGCCAAATGGGTTTGCACTTGCTTGTGGAAAATAAGGGAATATTTTGATTGCTGCACGGCTAGGAATAGGCGGTGGTGACTTTGAGTGGCAGATAGCCAAATGATTGAAATAAAACAGTTGGTTGATATTTTTGACAAAACTTTCTCTATTGTTTGGCAGGAGGGAATTGCTTTTCAACATTCAAAATTTCTAGTCTCTTCCCCCCTACAGAGGTGATGGGGTGAACAAAAAACAGAAAATATTTGCTTTGTTGAAAAATCAAAAATTATCCATGAAGAAAAACCCTAAAATAAAAATGCTTCATTTTACCCTGGATTCATTTTTCACACATCTCTATAAGACACAGTGGTCAACTTGATTTTGTGCAGTTTCAAGGTGATGGCAACACTAAAATCGTCAGCGAACAGATTTAGATGGTAAGGAGGGATAACACCTGTCTATAATTAGTGTTCCCTCTCTTTGCTGCTAAAAAGATAAGAGCCTAAAATAAGAATGGCCATAGTGAATCAAACAAATGGTCCATCTAGATTAGTAAACTGACTGGTACCAGAGGTGTCACAATGAATAGAACTGGGCAATTAGCAAATGGTCTATTTCCTGTTGTCCAATCCCCCTTGAGCAGCCAGAGGCTTAGGAATATCCAGAGCATGGAGTTGCATCACTTATTATCTTAGCTAATAGCCACTAATGTATCTATCGTCCATGATCTTAATGTCCCAAAACCATCTACAATGCCCACAACCATATGCAGTCTCTGCAGAAAGCAGCAGACACAAGTGAAGCAATATTGCTGGCATATAGAATGGTTTCACTGGAGCTCTTAAAATGGGGCTCCATACACAAGCTCCATATAAGGCAGAATTTAGCTGTACATGTTTGTTATTTTAGTTAATTGTAGAGCCAAAACACACATGAAATATATAAATAGGAACAACATTTCATAGGAGAGATGTCAGGAGGAAAGAGTATCATGAGAGTAGACTCTCCAGGTATGTCTACACTGGAGGCTCTGTTAAGTTGATCTATCACGGTCAACTTTAAATTGACTTAAAGTCGACGTTCTTAAGTTGACTTAGAGAGTCCACACTGAAAACTCCTGTCAACTGCCTGCAGCTACACTGGCAGGTGTTAGGTTGATGGAGTAGTGGTACATTGTGGGTAGCTGTCCCTGGTGGCCAGGAACTCTGGGAGGAGGCCTGGAAGCTAATTAGGTCTACTTAAGGGCTTTCCCCGTTTACATTGACTTAAGTTAACTTAATAAGGTCAACTTCAGCATTAAATTGAGCGTAAGAGGTGGTGTTATTAAGTCAACTTAAGGAAGTGCTGAATCCAACTTAAAAAAAAAAGAAAAAAAACCCCAGCATGGCTGCAGGAGTCTGTAGGTTAACATGACCTTCCTTAAGTCAACCTAAGGCTCCAGTGTAGACGTACCCTCCCATTAGCTATTAGAAATAATTACCCATCTTTTGTAGTAGTAATGCTATTTAATTATTTCTAAAGTCATTTCTCTCCAAATAATGTCTTTCCCACCAAAAAAAAAAAAAATGCATTGATTACAATTCCTTGACTGTTCTACGATCAGTAAGATTTTAAAGATTGCCTATTCCCAGGATAAATAAAATGTAGTTTGGAGTAACAGGCTAAATTTAAAGTTCTAGAAATTTATCTCCTCTTTGGTATTTGAATTAAAAAAAATGTCAGTTTTGTAAACACCACATTTTTGTCTGAAGCAAGTAGATTGTTCAGTGATTGAAGTGCAGACTTTTCATTTATTTCCTATTCTCTTGCCATGGAGATTTTCAAAGAGAGTATCAAATGCAATTCACTACCCAGCATGTTGATTATGTGACAAGAACCCCAAAGGCCAAATTCTGCCATAGCCTACATCTTGTTCAAATCTTTGAAGTCACTAAGGCTGCATGGGATGAAAGTCAAGAGTCTGAACTTACAGCAGTCTCCCTTAAAATCTTGCCAATTGCCTTAAATATCTAATTATCTTTGCCTGAGAAGCTTCAGTATTCTATCTTTTCTGTTTAGTATAATGTATCAGAATACCAAACAGCATAGGTAGCATTCCAAAACCTTTAAAAAGCAAAATTGATACATCATATTGATTACCTCATCAACCACTTCTTTTCTCATTTTTAATAATAGATCATCCTTGGTCTACTACAAGAATTTCTTACCTGGAAAAGTAATATCTGAAAAGCTGTTCTGGTATTTTTCTTTACCTTTGACACCTAAGCCTGATGTCTAAAACTTTTGGTGATGCGTCTTTGTCTAGCTAGAGCTACATTCAGATCAGCCACTGTTTGGGCATGAATTATTCTCATATCCCCAGAGATGCCCTTCCAGAATAGGCCTGAGATTTGTCGATAGGGCAGTGTGGAGAGTTAGTGCTGTAGCTCTTCTGTATTTAATTAGAATTAGAGACTGAGCACTAAGGTCAAGCTTTTCAAAAGTGAGTATAGATTTTGGGTGCTTGCATTTTTGGGTGCACAGCTTAAGTTTGCTCAGTACTTTCTGGCAATGAGACAAACAAAAGTGGTCTCATATTGGGAACCCAAAAATGGAACACCCAAGATCAATAGACACTTTAGAAAAAATTTTGGCCCCCATTGTCCAAAGTCACAGTGTGATTGCCTGGTTGGGCATTTTGGATGATGTCACTTCCTTCTGTCTGCTCACAATGGGGTATAGCTGATACCTCATTAGAGGTAGCAAGATTTTAAAAACCTCTCACAACTAATATCAGAAATAGATGTGCAAAAGTAGTGTTTAGATAAACACAAATCAGATTTTCTCAGAGGTGGGTAAAGGGTGGCAAGAGCAGCAGCTAGAGGAGGGAAAAGTCAGTGTAGAAGAGAAAAGGTGAGTTTACCAGTCCAGTTTACACAAAGTAATAATCCTTCTTACAGCATGCATCTGGAAACCCCAGCCACTTTTTTTTTAGAGTAATAAAATGTAATGGGGTCTCCAGGGTGCAAACTGGAATGTGGGACCATTGAGCCCTTCAAATTCACCAACCTGGGCTCTCTTTGACAATGTGATGCTGATGTCAAGCTACAAACCTCTGAATGCACTTACATAGATATACATAGGCAGGGACTGAATGGTGTCTTATCCACTCATGAACCAGCAGCAGAGAAGACCCAACCCCAGGGAGTAGGATTAGCTGATCTCATGAGGTCCTTTCCAACGCTATGATTCTATTCTATCATGTAGTGGCTAGCCAGTTCCTGACAGCCCCCACCCTACACTCCAGAACTGTGCTGTCTAAACTTTTAGTCCTAAATAAGAGTTGAACCAAACAATGTCGCAGTGTGACAGATGGTACAAGCAGATTACAGTCCCTCAATATACAGGCTGGTATTACCTTCCACCCTGAGATCATCCTCCCTCATTTCGAAGTCTTTGGCTATGTCCACATGTACATGGTTAAATTGATTTAACTTAAATCGATTTAATAAAATCAAAATAAAAATCATTAAATCGATTTAAGTTAAATCAATTTAACAGGTCCACACCAAAAAAACCCAAATCAAAATAGAAAGTCCAGACACAGGACTTGCTATTTCAATTCAGGAGAGGGGCACCATGGGAGGTGTGGCAAGATGGCACCCTAGAAGGGCATGGCCCCCACCCAATATATAGAAAAAGGACAGCACCCTGGGAAGGAGAAGGGCAAATAGTGCTAAATTGAAATAATGGTTATTTCAAAATAATGTGTCTAAACGGCATTATTTCAAAATAACTGTTTCAATTTAACATACGTTTCACTTTAAAGTAGGTTTAACCTATTTCAATTCAATGTCTCTTAAATCAAAATGACAGAGCTCATCATTTCAATTCAAAAGAACATTGTGTGGACCTAGTATTTTTTAAATTGAAATAACCACTGTTATTTCAATTTAAAAGGTATGTGTGGACATGCCCTTCGTCTTTCAGGCATTCTTCCATGTATTGAGATGGGGCGAGAGACGCTAAATGATGTCAACATCTCTCTTTTTATACCAGTCCCAGATACTAAAAAGATCCTTGCTTTGAAGTGGGTTTCAGGCAGTCTGCATTGGTCCAGCAGTTTCTATTGCATACCTGTCTTCTCCCAGGAATTGCTGGGATAGAGGCTTATGTGTTGATGAGCCATTAATCATTCATTTGGTTATTGATGGCTACTCCTTTGTTGTAACTGAAAGGCTGGTCGTGGGTGTCCCTAACTTTGCAACTTATTTCAGTAACACATATAACAATACTTCATAACTCCACATATAATGATTGCACATACAATCTAGCAGGCTATTAATGTTAAGCAGCTCAATACTTCTAAAATATGCATTAAGCACACTTTATACAAAATTATCATAATTATATGACAATGGAAAATATGAGGGTTCTGTTGTGCTATTTGACATACAGAGTAACATATATGTAACTATATCCAGTTTTATCTATATCTAGTTTTATTGTAGTAAATGGCTGTTGGGTCATAAGTTGCTGTTGAAAAGGGAACCTTGATCACTTAGGAGAAGAAGGGAGATGAAGTCAATAGGAAATAGCCCATGGAACCTTCACACAAAGCAGAAAGATGGTAGGCAACATTAATGGCTACAGATGTAATCAAAATATTAGTGAAACACCTTCTTCCTATTTTCCACTCTTGTATCTAGTAACAAACAGAAAGTGAATGAGGTCTTGTGCTTAAACCAGTGGCTCACAGTCAGACATTCTGCATTTAGTTTACAACTCTTTACACATTAGGTCTCTGTCCTTGGGCAAGTCCCTGTATCAGAAAAGCACTCAAAACACATTTAATTAACTTTAAGATCCACCCCTATTGAGCAAAGGACTATGGCAATATTTTCTATAGCCTGATCTGTGAAAGGACATTTTATATTATTCTGATAGTCCTCACAACTTCTGGATGGATTCTTTCAGGTATTTGTCATACCTATAGACAGATCTTCCAAGTCCACAGGCACTTTGGCTATAAACACACAAGTCCTTAAACGGTTTAAATCTCAGTTCCTTGTGAAAAAGAATACCTGTGAATTGAAGTGGTGAAAGGATTTTAATATCAGACCGATTCCTCCTTTTCCTTTATGTTCCCACTTGTTCTTTCAAATGCACGTGGGTTGTTTATTATGTTTTTAAATCTTAACTAAAACGATGATGATATACCCAGACTAGGAATTCATGCTGGCTTGCTGCTGCACTCAAATCTCTGGTCTTCATTGTTTTTGTAGCTGAACTCTACTGCAACCTAGCAAGTTTTTAATGGATTAACTCCAAGCTTTGGGTCAGGCCTGTCTTAATTCCTTCAGTGACAGCCTTCTACTCAACATCTGCCCAATGAGTGCAGAAACTAGTAGCCTGTGGGGAAGGCAGAGGGGTGTTTGTATAGGATCGGCTATAATTATGGAATTTGATTAGGAACAACCACCCTCAACTTGTTTAGCAGATTCCTATGCCTCCCCAGCCTGCACAGATGTTAAGATGTATCTTTGCAGATGGTAAGATCTCCACTGATGTATTGATGTTCTCAGCACTTTCCAGGATAAATTCTCAAACAATGATGATACTTTCAACTTATGCAAAACTCACATATATATTTTTTAATCAGCTACTTCCGGAAGTGCAAGGCATTTAGTTGATCCAACCCACTAACAGATTGCGACAATACTTATTCCCAATTATACTGACAGTTGATATAAACTGTGTTTACGAAGAACAGATGTTTCTAACACTTGTGATTTCTATAACCCTCTCTTTCATTAGTTCACGTTGAAACAATAAAATTATGCATGCATTATTCAAGCATGGCCAAATCATTTGCTCCCTTCCATGTCTTTGTTTCAATTCATGATTATCTGAGAAGTGATGAGTCATCATTAATTACACTATCTCCCTCGGGGTATGTCTACACGTGCAAGTTAGTTTGAATTAATGAGGCTTAAACTACTGAAAGCTTAGCTTGCACTGGTAAGACCTGTCAGTTAGTTCAAACTAAGCCCTTAGTTTGGTCCTTTGTCTGAACTAAGGAAATGTAGACTAGGATTTACCCTTAGTTCGAACTTAATAAATTTAAATTAAGGGCAGTTAGTTTGAATTAACAAAGTGGACTAGTTCTACTTAATGTTAAGTCTAATGAATCCACTTTGTTAATTCAAATTAATAGTTTGAGTTTAGTTCAAACTAATCTTGAACTTATTAGTTTGAATTAACAAATTTGAACTACCTTTTCCTAGTGTAGACATGGCCAGGGAGAATATGGCTACATATAAAAATTGTCACTAATAATGACAAAGCAATAATGGATTATGGCCTTAAGGAACTTGAACAGAAGGTCTAACAAACATCCCATCCCATAAAATGGAACAACTCTGCAGTTCATAAGATAAGAAGAGAGAATGCACAGAGTGTCACCAATGAGTCACAAGAGAAATTGGATTACGGTGGCACAGGGCATTGCTTCCTATCCATAGCCCCTCCCATAACTCTCAGTTAATTTAGCTGCTGATATTATTCCTGTTACATTTTAAACTTAAACTACACTTCAGACATTTATGACGGCTAAGACCATTGTAGGTAAACATATGAGACAGGGACCATATGCAATTTAGTTTTTCATCACAGTTACTTTAAATTTGACAGGAAGGGGCAGGCAATCTTTGCTATGTCTTTCTCCATTACTCACACTTGCCTTATTATTATTGTTATTAGTTTCAAATAACATTTTTATATAGTACAAGAGGCATTGATCAGAGTGCTTTACAGATAGGATAAGCACTAATTTTGCTCCAAGCACATTAACATCAACATGGTACCAGGATCTGTCTTTCAGTTTAATATCCTACTTATACAAGATAGTCTTATCACAGGCAACATTTACATAATAAATGAAAAATTGTCATAGCCAGGCCCTATAAACGAGATTAGTTATAATCACATATCACGTGCCAAGTTCAGAACTGTTAAAGAAGTTAGGGTCAGTGTCTGTGTTCATACTGTATAAGAAATTTGTTTCATCTGTCATTCCTATGGCTATGCTGAAAAGAGATCCCCTGAAAAAAATATTGTTTTCTGGGCAGGGATGTAAGAAATGAATCAGTTTGCAAATTTTTTTAACAGTGTAGATGTGTATGGTCATTTAAAGTTGACAGAGCTAATGGTCATCAACTGTAACCTTTTTTTTTTTCAAATAAACAAGTGAAAGAACAAAACCAATCAATTCAATAGATGGTGTGGGGTATTAGAAGAAAATTGTGGGTTGTAGATCCATAATTCACGAATAACCTAGAAATGATTTTAAAAAAAACAATTCAATGTGTGCTTTTTGTTTGTATCTTGACAGTATATATAAGGGGCCAGAGAAGTTGTTTGTTCAGTGGATTTAATAATAGAATTGTGAAGTCTGATCTTCCCTTGTTGCTGGATGATCTCTTTGAGGGGACATCTTGAAGCATACTCTTTATGATAATTAACACATTTATTGAAGGGTGAGAGGAGACATTGTAAAAAGATATTCTCTATCCAAAATGTTGAGGAGTCATTGAAGTGCAATAGGTAAGAACAAAAGTTAACAATAGACTAACATTTAAACAGTCTGACTAAAAATCCTCCAACCTCTCTCCCATCCAGAGGGGATCCTCATGGCCCCTGTGACACCATTATTCTACATCTCGATATTCAAATCATCACAGAGGCTTACAGAGCAGATAATGATTGAAACAAACAAAAAATCATTCTCCCTCCCTTCCAGTGCCATTGCCTAGCCATTCCCATACCCTTTTAAAATAAAACCCACAAACCTATCATAAAGAAGCCAAAAAGGGCAAAATCCGTTTTTAGTTCTTTTTAGGTCACCTTTAAAAGTTCTGCCACTTGACAAATGATGTTGCTGGGAAACATTTAACTTATCACAGCATACAATCTTTTTGGAAGTTTATTTTAAAAGTTCACCTAGTGATGGTAAAATGATTATGGTTTGTGTCAGTGCTGGGATTAGGTATATTAGCTGCAAAAAATTCAGTAGATTTGGATGAAAGAGCAGAAAAAAAAGAATTTTTGTTTTTTTCAAATTAAATGTTGTAGATGACAAAGCATGGAACGGAAACTATCTGGCCCAGTTTTGGATATCTTCACTCTCCTTTAACTCAGCTTGATTTCACTGCAACCACTCATATGCTTAAAATTAAGTACCTGCTCATGTGCTTTACTTGTTAAGGATGAGAGGGCTCAGTATGTTTGCTAGATTGAACCCTTCATTACTTTTTAGGTCAAGTCAGAGTATCAGTATCTAGCCCTATACACTACTCATTTCAGAAGCATTATTAAGTTAATGTATTGTCATTAATGATTAGCTCTGGGCAGCAAGTAACATTCTGTCTAGAAAATGGAAAAGTAAATACACTTTCCAGTTAGCAGAAGTAAAACTTTCCAAACAAAGGCATTTGAAGGCCTTTACAAAATAAACACTCTAGTAGGAGACCTATGTCATTTCCACTTCAGATCACACCTTTTCAGAGATGGCCTCCATCCATACTTGAACTCATCATGTGTAATGCAATCTGAAGGTCCAGAGTTAAGCACTTTTAATGTCAAGGCACACAAAAATAAAAATGCATGTGCAGCTCTAGGTCAGCTCTTTTGTCTATGCATTATACTTCAGTTTTTAATTATGAAATCATACACTATTTGTCCAAGAATACAGTGTAACAAAATTCCAGATTTTTCACCAACCTCAAATATATACGAAGTGTGATCCAGTAAATTTAGGTTGTTCTCACCTATCCCACTCAGGCTCAGTTAATGTATTTGCAGGGCAGGTCTATACTACTGCTTAAGTAGATATGTTATGTCATTCAGAAGTGTGAAAAAGACATCCTTTTGAATGACGCAAATTATAACAACCTAAGCCCTGTCCACAGTGTTGCTATGTTGGAGGGAGAACCTTTCCAGCCAACATAGTTTCCATCTCTCATGCAGGTTTATTAAATATGCCATTGGGAGAGTGCTATCCTGTTGGCGTAGAGCTTCATCAGATGCACTTCGGTGACATGTCAAGCTAGCACTTCTAGTGTAGACCTGCTTCCAGAGGTGAAAATAAGCAAGTAGTATGTTGGCAGCAGGAATAATAATCTAATAAATTAATTAGTGACATTGAATTATTATTAGAAATGGGCATGTGAGCATTAAAACAAACATGAACAAACTTTAAAAAAATAGAGACACTAGCATTAGGGGAATAATGAAATAGCACACTTTGGTACAAAATTTAACCAAAGTTAAATTTTGAGACCTGTCTTCTGCAGATTGTGTAGTACCTCAAGGACAGGTCTTATGCATTCACTGTGTACCTAAATGATGTAGAGGAAGATAAAACTATCATTAACAAGGTTCCATGTCTCCAGGTGACACTAAAGTAATTGGACCAGCAAATTGTGTAGAAGAAAATGGATCAAATCCAAAGAGATGTAAATAGACTAGGCATATATGACTAGCCATAGAGCTCATGACTTTCAATTTATGCGAGTTAAGAAATAGAGAGAATATATTTAATGGGTATACTCTATAGAAAACAGAATAGGAGAGAAACTCTAGAGAGAACTAACTGAAGCATAAAATTGTCAGTAAAAAGTATTGTTCTGATATAGGAGGACAAACAGAATATGGAGCTGTACCACACAATACTAGGTGACAAAAGATATCATTTTACCTGTCTCTAAATGACTTAAATTTTTCAAAGCTGCCTAAGTTACTTAGGAGCCTAACTCTTTTTGAAAGTAAATTGGTATATGACTATGTCTATAGTGGGGTGACTTTAAGGCACAAGACTACAGAAAATACAGAGTACATAGTGAAAAGGTCAAGAGCGTAAGAAGAGGAAGTCATTAAATCAGTTTCTCACACCAGTGGGTCAGAATCTCTATGTGGTTAGGATTATAGAATCATAGAAACTGGAAGGAACCATGCGAGGTCATCGAGTTTAGTTCCCTGCTCTCATGGCAGGACCAACTACCACCTTAAACCATCCCTGACAGGTATTTTGTCTATCAATCTCTTTATTTTTGGAAGGGTAGATCTTGAGGGAAAAAGGCATCTGAAAACAAAATGTTTACAGTGGTGATAGGGAAATGCAAATAGGGATTCAATCAATCAATCAATCAATGAAATGCAGCTATTAGGTGGTGACTGTGCAGCTATCAAAGTGCTTTTATGTGCCTACAGTGTAAGGCTCACACTGATGTGCAATGCAGAAGGCTAGATCTGTATGACACTGCAGCACACCCAATCTTCACTATTATCCTGATTGAGTGACTGGCGGGCTGCCTAGCTAACGAGTTTTGCCACTTATCACTTACAACATTCTCTGCATTATGATTGTCAGTGTGAGAAGGAGTCTCTTTTGCAAAAGGAGTAATTTGCAGCAGTCAGGAAAAGAAAAGCAGTTCCAGTAAATAGAGCTTGGAAATATAACCTTAAATATCTTGTCAGCTCTCACAAGTACTGGGATGGACAACAACCATCACAGTGCTGCATTCAGTAAGAGCAGAACAAATTCCCACAGCTTGAGTGATGTGCTAAAAGGAAGTACTTTGCCTTTTATTTTGTGAAACTGAATTTTCTGCACAGACTTACCACTTACATCTTGGTGAAAATTTTCTCTGCTGGTCATCATCTGCATGTTTCTATAGAGCCAGATATCTGGTAGAACCCATCTTTAGTACAGACTAAGTATTTAGACCCCTGCAGTCCCACAGTTTGGAGGTATCTTTAGGTTTGTGCAAGTTCTGTTCACTTGTTTTGCCAGCAGCACCCAAAGGGAAGGAAAAAGTTCCCTTCCTTTTTTAGCAGTAGGATAGGCGGTGATGGGGGAATATGGTGGTATGCATCTTCATTTCCGCTGTGGCACCACAGGCTCTCAGAAATTGCAAAGGCCAGACAATGACTACACTTACCTAAGTATTCATAGCAGTCCCACTGATAGCCTTTGCATCAGGTTTACAATGATTTGATGTAGTACAGTATAATTTCCATAGGTAGATTGAGGTTTTGGTGAGGTGAGGAGAGTTGATTTAGCTTGAATAGTTGAGGTTTTGCCTCACTGAGGGCATTTTCAAAGGCTTACTGCTGTTGGTGCTTATGAAACCCATGGCAGCAGCATGCCAGAAACCCTGAATACATCCCAGGCTTTGTGGAAGGGAATGTAGGGATAGCTATGTTTGAGTGCATTGTAGAAGAAAACTTCTGCTAAGCTAGAAAGAAGCAGTCTAACTGGACAACCAGTGTGGTCTACCAGATCAGCCCAAAAGCTTTATGGCAAATGAATTGGGGACCAAAAGGGGAAGGATGTGCAGCAAGGAAAGGGGTTTTGTGAGAAAGAGGATAAATGTGGATGGATGATGAGGAAGGTGAGAGAGGTTGAGGGATCAGGTGAGGGGGGCCTGACACCCTCCAGCTAGTCCTATGCACCCCAACCTTTCTGCAAGCTTAGCTATGCCAATGCATCCCACTTGTGCACCCCCAGCTCCAAAATGCATCCTGATCTTACTGCATCCCAGTTCTGCTAGAGCAACCTAGCCATGAGCAGCCCCAGCTCTGCCAGTGCACCTCGTTCTTCCTGCACCCTGTAACTCTGATAATGAACTCCAACACTGCCCCAATGCATAAACCCAGCACACATCCACCCACTCATTTGGACTGTGAGCTCTTTGGGGCAGGGACTATATCTGTTCTTATAGTGATTCAGTAGGGCCATTGTAGTTAAGACAGCTTCTGCTGTTTAAAAATCAACAATTCTAAATCCTTTCATACTGATACCTTTAGTCATATTCCTTTGAAATCTGGTGTGCCTCTATGCAATGAAAAGTAGTGCTGGTGATCTATGTGTTGTGTGATGTCAAGGAAGATTAATGAGGTGTCTCCAAAGACATATAATGTGGAATTTGGGAACTAATCAATCAATCAATTCATAGGGCTGGAAGGGACCTCATGAGATCATCAAGTCCAACCCCCTGGGAATTGAACCCAGGACCTTCTGCATGTTAAGCAGAGGTGCTAGCCACTATGATGCAGGCATCTTGGTCACTGAGGGAAAGGAAATGTGTGCACTGCCAATGTGTGGCTTCTAGGTGACTCCTAGATAGTGAGGTTGTAGAAATTTGCAGGAGAAGCAGGAATACATCATAACATAGGGATTGCAGACTTCAGGCTGTAGTGGAGAAAGGTGGGGCACTGTCTGTTTTGCCTACTCTCTAAGATGTAACTCATGGCTTAGGACATTGTGGAGATTCACTCAGACAGAAGTCATCTACTACAGGAGAGGCCCAAGAAAGAAAACAACAGAACACCATTAGTCACCACATACAACCCTGAAGTCAGACCTCTGCAACACATCATTAAGGACCTACAGCCTATTCTAAAAGATGATCCCTCTCTCTCTTAAGCCTTGGGAGACAGACCTCTCCTTGACTACAGACAGCCACCCAATCTTAAACAGATACTCACCAGCAACTACAGATCTAACAACAGAAACACTGAAGCAGGCACACACCGCTGCAACAAAACACGTTGCCAAGTCTGTCCACAGATCTGCACAATAGCTACCATCATAGGTCCTAATCAAGCCTGCTACTCCATCAAAGGCTCATTTACCTGCTGATGCACTAATGTGGTCTATGCCATCATGTGTAAGAAATGCCCCAACACTTTATACATTGGACAAACAGGATGATCGCTGCGCAAAAGGATAAATAAACACAGAGCTGATATCAGAAATCAAAGAACAAAGAAACCAGTTGCTGAGCACTCCCATCTTTCTAATCACTCAATGAATGATTTGTTAATGACTGTCATCAGAGGTGTGGCTGGGACAGCAAGACTTCAAAGAGAAACAGCTGAACTTGAACGAATATGCAAGCTAAATTCTGTGAAAGCAGGACTTAATCGAGGTTATGGGTTCTTTTCCCATTACAAAAGGTAATTTGACTTCAGGCTTCCCATGGTTTGAACCTAACAACTGCTCTGATTTGCTGTTACTGTATGACCTGATCCTATGTTTTACACCCCCTGGCATTTATTTTCATTCCATTCTGTAAGTTCACCCATCTTCGAAGCATCTGACAAAGTGGGATTTTCTCCCATGAAAGCTCATGCAAAAAATAAATCTCTTAGTCTTAAAGTGCCACATGACTCCTTGTTTTTTTTGCTGGACTAGACTAACATGGCTATCCCTTTAGAAATGAACTGAACCTTGGTCCTGTTGTATGCCTCAAACTATGAATGAAAGCCCATTTAAATTACATCAGATTTCTGTCTGGCTCTGTGATAGTTTTCACCGGTTTGGCTAAAAGGCTGAGTAATTGCTGCAGTGATACTATGAAAACTACTAGTGAGTGTTGGAAGAACATAAATTGGGAAATTACAGGGTTCATGGCTGATCAGAAAATGTGTATTGTGTGGCATAGGAACATTACAAACTCTGATATCTTACTCTTTTGGCAAAGAAACGTATCTCTTGGACAGATATCAGAGGCTCTTTGTCTCAGAAATAAACTATAACTATTTTGGATGAGAAAATGTTGTCAGTGATTTCCTTCACAAGCCCTGCAACAAAGGTCATCTTCCTACCATTGTGAAACACAACCAGAAAAAACGTTTCTCTCTAACATGATTTTCCATCATTCCAGGCACTTCATGGAAGTTGGGTTATAGGAGGGGAAAAAGTAATAGCAATAGAAATATTTGCATATTGCAGAGTAAAGACTTCAGAAAATTGCATTCCCTGTTTGCATTGGGGAAAGGTGAAGAAAGGATGGGTGCAATCATGGGAGGGCACCAAGTTGGCTGGAAGAATGCAATGAATGGGTCAGAGGCAAGGCCAAGGCTGAAGCAGAGATATTTTGGCCTAGGCTGGGTTGGTAAGCAAATTGTTGGTCAATATGCAGTATTGTATGGAAATTGTTGTACAACTGCCTAAACATTTACTAACTGCTTCCAACAACCTGTCTCTTCCCATTAAAAAAAACCTGGGCAATTCAGTAGTGAAAAAAACTACACTAATGCAGAATTAAGATTGCTTAGTGGTAGGTTGTTCCCTTGCTGAAAACGGGGTTCAGCAATATTCAAAGTTCTGAAATACTCCAATTTCAGAGATAAGATTGCTCATACATTTACTGTTTCTTCTTGCATGGTGAGGGGTGAGGAGAAGAAGAGCCCGAAAACAGTAGTGGGATCACTGCAGGGTCTCCTGGTGAGGGGGGGCAGGGGGCGCTGAGCCTGGAGCTGCAAGAGTGCAGCTAAAGAACTACACAAAGCTATGGAGCTGCAGGTTGCAGACCCTGCACTAAGGGATCATCATATAGAGCAGGGGTCGGCAACCTTTAGTGACCCCTGTGCCAGACCCTCCACCCTGAACCCCAGTCAGTGCCAGTAGCCCCCTCTGTTGAAAAAAGTGGTTGCTGCCTGAAAATTTGGTGGCTTCCACAGCTGAAGTGTTTGTGTGGGGGTGTTTCCAGGCGTGCCACAGAAAGAAGCTGCCCCAAGCAACTCCTCTATGCAGCAAGCCCAGGGATACATCCCCAAGCATACACTGGAGAGAAGCTGCCCAGAGCAGCTCCTCTCTACTGCATACCTGGGGCAGGGGTCCCCAGGCAAGCTACAGAAAGAAGTTGTTGCAGTTCCAAGCAGCTTCTTTCCATGGCATGCCTGGGAACCATGGAGTGCCTGGGGCACCGCCACTTTCTTTTCTGGGGCAGGAGCAGCACTTTTGGCAGAGGGTGCCATGTGCCAGTCCAAATCAGTTTGTGTGCCACTGCCAGCACACATGCCATGGGTTGCTGACCCCTGACATAGGGCATGCTGAGGGCAGAAGGAAGTCTTCATGCTTCATGGTGCTGCAGGAGATTCTACACTACTGGGCTTCAGAGAGCTCTTCCCCGCTAACAAACACTCCTTTGGGAAGGTGAAATTGTAAATTAAAGCAGCTTCTAGCTGCCATAATTTGTGATGGCCTGAATTGGTCCCAAGAACAGTCTAGAATAGGGGATGCAGCTACTTTTGTCACCCCACTTCCCTGGGCTTGGCTTTTTTACACCATGCCCATCAAAGTCACAACACAGAATCTTAGCCTACATTAATAAATAAAATAATAGGGACTACCTTGCTGGTCCTGTAAAGTCTAAGATTCTTTAAGACGCTTAAATCCCAGGACTTTATAGAAACTGTGAGACATAGTTCTCTCAGAACGGAGATGCAGTAACTTTGGCTTCAAAGGCACCTGTTACAGCAATGGTCATAGGACCTGGCTCAGATAGAAAACTAATTCCACAAGAGATTCATAGAAACAGATTGCCTGGTAAGAAGGAGCCATTGTTGTATCCAGTGTGCCCTCATGTATAACACAGACAATAGAGCTTCCTCGAGATGATTACTAGAGGAAACATCACGGGAAAATAAAGGGACAGTAGCCACCTCAACTGGGATCAAATACTGGGATGTCAGTCCCACCCTCCAGAATGATCTCTCAGTGCATGCTTGGTGGCAAACTCATACCTGTCAAAGGAGCTGCTATTGATCTGTCTTCATACTTCTAATAACCATCTCATACAAATTAGGCTTAAATTCACTTTATGTACTAAAGAAAGTTGGATTCACAATGAGACGTGTTCTTGAGATGAGGCTTGATAGCCATTGGTTGCTCCATGGATTAGATAGAACAGTTATACCTGGAACTCTTTAGGAGGCACAAACTATGAATCTTGAAAGGGAGAAAAGCTGGTAACAAAGCAGAAGCAATGGAGAATTAGGATCTGTTCCTTTAGTCAGTGTTATACCAACGTAAAACCTTTGTAAATAAGATGAAAGTCAAGCCTGTAATTTTCTCCCAAGACTAACTGTCACTGAAGTTGATACACGTTTTGCAGATGTATCATAAACCACAAGGACTGCAGGATTGGGTTACTACATCTCATTCTTTATTTACACTTGTTTTAAAGTAAGAACGCTGCAAACCACATGGGAAATATTAGTGTTCAAAGTGAAATTGGGTCACTTGATCCAAAACTGCAGCTTGAACTGAGTCTTTTAGTATAAAAACATTCTTTTTTCTAATTTCATTTCCCCCCTTTGTTCTTCAATATTTTCAACATCAAGGGGTTCTTTTGAGCTGAGTGTAATTTTTCCACTGTGTTTCAGCTGTGTTATTATTATCCATGTCCTTTGTATGTATGTGTGCTCATATACACATACAAGACTAAAAAAACCCATAATTTTAAAAGGCCCTACTTATCAATTATATCAGTTTTCAGTTTTCTTAGGAGTCAGGATATGGTTGCCAGGAATGAATCCAAACTCTCCATCTGTTTCTTTATGCCTAGGTAGAGCACCTACTAGGGTGTGTTCACACAGCATTCTTATTTCGAAACAACGAGGTTGTTTCGAAATAAGAATTGCCATGGCCACACGACACATGGCCATTTAGAAACAAGGAAACCCCTTGTTTTGAAATGGCAGCTGTTCTTTTGGAACGGCTTAAACCTGGTTTCCCGATGAAACAGCGTTGCTTCGAAACATCTAGTTTCGAAACAATGCCAACGGGACATGCTGTTTTGAAACAATGGCTTTGGGGGCAGCCCGGGCGGGGGGTGCAGCGCCCAGCTCCGTGGCTCTCCCCCCTTGCCTGCAGTCCCCCTGCAGACACCCGTGGGATGAGGCGCGGCTGTGCTTCACCCCGCGGGTGCCTGCAGCCCCCTCCCCAAGCGAAATAGCATGTCCACACTGTGGACATGCTATTTCACTCCCTTGTTTCCAAGACACCTTTTTTGTCTTTGGAAATAAGGTGTTTCAAAATAACCATTTATTTTGAAACAGCTTGTTTTGAAACCTCTTGTTTCAAAAGAAGCCCTCTGTGTGTGAACACAGCCCTAGGCATTACTGGGGGCTATCACGCTAGTGGTAATCCCACACATCTGTTCCTTTAGGACCAGATCCTGCTGGTTTAGAAGTTAATGGACCATCATCAACTGAGCAGAACTGGACTTTTAAAATGGACTTGCTCAATGCATTGAGAGAGATGGTGCACAAATATTTGAAAAATTATTTCCTTAGGTACTCTCTGTGAATATAGGGGCAGGATTTGGCTTGTAGATAACAACACCTGAGATCATCAGTCCTAAACTTTCTTGAAAACCCAAATAATAGAAATGACCACCATTTGCTTCAATATCTCAGGCACTTGTGTTTCAGCTTTTCCTTCTGTAACCCACCTAGATTGGGATCTCTATCTCCCTCTAGAAGCTGGACCACTAGGAATTATTGTGAGTTAGCTCTATGGTCTATCTTACAGGAGATCATATTAGATGATTGCAATGATCCTTTCTGCCCCTGGAATCTATGAACTCAAAGAGAGGTTTATGAGTCTGTTACCAACTTTAAGCTAACAAAGTTTTGCATTTTTTCTCAGGCAAAAGAGGCCAGTATTTTGTAGATCTAAAAGTCCCAGGTTCAATCCTCACTTTGCAAAGGAATTGTATTACATACACTTGTTTCTCAGCCATGTTTAAAAGATCCCCCTCCCAGACTATTTAGCCAGGAGAGCTTTCAGTTGTTCTGCCTAGTAACTAAATTACCATAGTGCAAACAAATTTTGAATTTACTTTCTAAGAAGAAAAGTGTTAGGTGAACTAAATCCACCCCCAGCAGAATTCAGTTTAACCAGCAACTTGATGTGATTCTCCAAGCCTCTGTGAGCTACAGACTCATCCACTTGAACATTGTCACGTATGGGTTTCTTCTTCCTGAAGGAAACAAAGAATGTACAAAGATTTGCTGAGCAAACATACTGGAGAACTGCAATGTGCTTTTGTATGGTTCAGTAATGTCTACAAGTTATACACAGATAGACAGATATTCAACTGCAAAAATCTACATTAATACTGAGTTAATATCTACCCCCCCCCTTTTGTCCTTTAATAGTCTTAGATGGAATCCTGTGGCAGAGAGTGAATGGGCTGTTAAAGAAGGTGAAAAGCTTGTATGGTTCAGCAGCTGAGTGTTGGCACAGTAAAGGTGTGTGTGTTAATGGAACAAATTGAAGCACTGCAGCATGCACCCTGGCCCAGTTCCCTCCACCCCTACACCGTTGTGATTCTCTTGGTTATTGATTGAATTTCAAAAAATGGCTCTTCTTATCTTTCAGGTTGCCAACCCCTGCCCTATTGCAATCTGGATTGATGGATGATCGCTGTGTCACCCTAATCCCCCACCCAGGAGCCTGTTTTATTCTGGTTTCCTGTAAGGACACCCGCCCCTGGGTGTCCACACACAGTCTCCTGCAAGTAAGTTGCCCCCAACTCAGTAAGCAAGTGTTTGAATAATCCCAGCCAGCATCACCAGTCCAAGATGCAACCCTAGGATCTACCATCTTATGATGTTCAGTGCTGCCCACTGCACACTTCCACCTCAGATGTTCATCAGTTGATCTGCACCAGCCTTGTCACTTCAGATAGCATCTCTAAAACAATCCGAATGCCAAATTTTAGGTGAAATAAACAAATAAAATTCATTATACTACAGAGGATTTGAACTGATTATAAATTAGAGAAAAGCAAGTCAGGTTTAGTCAGAATAACCAAAAGCCAAACTCATTCTAAGTAAGCTTAACCCTTTCAGCAACCCTACAAATGCAAACAAGGGTTATGTCTATACCTAAAAGTTTAGTTTGGATTTGCTTAGCAGGGGCTGAGTGGCAGTTGGGATCAGGTGACCCCAATTAGGGGTGGAGCCTTCCTGTTGGGGGAGCTATAAAAGTAGCTACTCAAGCAAGCTGCAGCACTAGCTGCAGCAGCACCAGGGCTGTTAACAGGGGAGTTTACTGGGGATTTTAGACGGAGAAAGACAGACTTATGGCAGAACTGGAGGTAGCAGCAGAAGTCACTCCAACAAGGGAAGAGATACTGAAGATGAGAGGATGTGGAAGCTGTGGGTTATCTTGGAGGGTATAACCCCCAAAGAATTTTGTTTGTATGAAGTGTCACCTCATAGAGCTGTTGGAGGAGAAAATCTGAGGGTTGGAGATGCAGGTGGCAACTATGGTTGAGTTTAGAAGGGGGTTTGAACAATTGATGGAGCAGAGGACTGGAGAGGCTGGAGACAAAAACTCAGACCTGCAGATGGAAACAGGAGCAACCACTTCTGAGAGGAGACTGCTAGGTGAGGAAAGTGAGCAGTGGAAACACATGACTGTGAGAAGGGAGCAGAGAAAAAGACCAGCTAGTGAAGGTGGAATAGAACTCAGTAACAGGTTTGCTGAATTAGCAAATGAAGGAGTCCAGCAGGTGAGCACTGAAGGTGGGAGTGTGAGGAAGAAGAGGAGAGCAGCTAGTCCCATTCAAAGGGGAGTTGAGCCTCTGGAGATAAATAAGATCCCAGGGAGCATTCAGGAGTGGATGCAGAGGATTGCAAACAGCAACTGTAGACATCATGACTCCCAGACCAGGAGAACTGGGGATAGATTGGAGAAGCACACTGTTTCTGGGAAAGGCAAGTATATGTGATTGGGGATTCTCTGCTGAGGAGGACAGACAGGCCTGTAACTAGAAGTGACCCTGAGAACAGGAGGGTGTGCTGCTTGCCTGGAGCTAAGATGCACAATGTGGATCTGAGGCTGAAGAGGATCCTAATGGGAGCAGGAAAGAATCCTCTGATTATCCTTCATGTGGGTACAAATGATATAGTTAGATTCTCATTGGACCTTATCAAAGGAGCCTATGCCAGGCTGGGGAGGACTCTCAAGGAGCTGGAGGCTCAGGTAATCTTTAGCGGGATTCTGCCTGTCCCTAGAGGAGGACAACACAGCTGTGAGAAGAGTCTGGCAGTTAACACATGGCTCAGGGATTGGTGTTACAAGGAGGAAGGAGGGCTTTCGGATGTCTGGGCACTGGGAGGCATTCATGGACAGAAGATTATTTGCTAAGGATGGACTTCACCTGAGTAGGGAGGGTAACAGATTGCTGGGAGGGAAGCTAGCTCAACTGATTAAGAGAGCTTTAAACTAAGGACTGTGGGGAGATGGTTGGGAGAATCTCAGACAATCTCTACACCTGATACTAGCATTGAGGGGCAGGAAACTGAATTCAGAGAACACAGTATAGATGCTAGAAAGGAGGGAAGCACAAATGCTGGTCTGAGGAGTGCTGTTGGCAGTAGTAATAAAAGGCCATGTCGGGTACAGAATGTGAGCACAGCCAAGCAGCATAAGCTAAGATGTTTATATACCAATGCAAGAAGCCTAGGTAATAAAATGGAGGGACTGGAACTACTAGTAGAGGAATTGAAACCGGATATTATAGGGATAGCAGAAACATGGTGGAATAGTAGTCACGATTGGTGTATGGGCATTAAAGGCTTTGTGCTCTTTAGGAAAGACAGATGTAATGGCAAAGGTGGTGGTGTGGCATAGTATATCAATGATGCAATAGATTGCAAAGAAATTCAGAATGATGAAATTAGCAGGACAGAGTCTATCTGGGCCAAAATCACATTGGAGAAGAAAGCTACTAGAGTTTCTCCTGGATTAGTGCTTGGGGTGTGTTACAGACCGCCAGGATCTGATTTGGGCATGGATAGAGAACTCTTTAAGGCCCTTAAGGAAATAAACACTACTGGGAACTGTGTCATTGTGGGAGATTTTAACTTCCCAGATATAGACTGGAGGATTTGCGCTAGCAGCAATAAAAGGGCCCAGATTTTCTTGGAGGCGATAGCAGATGAATTTCTCCATCAAGTGGTTTCCAAACCAATGAGAGGAGATGCGATCTTAGATTTGGTATTAGTCAGTAGTGAGGACCTCATAGAGGAATTAGTTGTAGGGGACAACCTAGGCTCTAGTGATCATGAGCTAATCCAATTTAAACTGAATGGAAGGGTAAACAAAAATAAATCTGTGACCAGAGTCTTTGACTTCAAAAGGGCTAACTTAAAAAAATTAAGGGAATTAGCTAAGGAAATGGACTGGACCAAAGAATTCATGGATATGAACATTGAGGATGCTTGGAACTGCTTCAAGACAAAGCTGCAGGAACTATCTGAAGCCTGCATTCCAAAGAAGAGGAAAAAATGTTCAGGCATGGGTTCTAAACCAAGCTGGATGAATGTACATCTTAAACAGGTGATTAGGAGGAAACACACAGCCTACAAGGAGTGGAAGTTGGGAGGGATAGGAAAGGAAGACTACCTTTTAGGGGTCAGAGAATGTAGGGATCAAGTGAGGAAGGCCAAAAGCCAAGCAGAGTTGGACCTTGCAAAGGGAATCAAAACCAATAGTAAAAGGTTCTTCAGCCATATAAATAGAAAGAAAACACAGAAGGAAGAGGTTGAACCACTATACCCTGAGGATGGGGTAGAGATCAAGGATAATTTAGGCATGGCTGAATATCTAAATAAGTACTTTGCCTCTGTATTTAATGAGGGTGATGGTGAAATTGGGGACAGAGATAGGGCAGCTAATGGGAATGTAGAAGTGGAAATTACCATATCTGAGGTGGAAGCCAAGCTTCAGCAGCTTAATGGAGCTAAATCAGGGGGTCCAGATAATCTTCATCCAAGAATTTTGAAGGAATTTGCACATGAAATTGCCAGGCCTTCAGCAAGGATTTTTAAAGTATCGGTGAACACAGGGGTTGTACCTTATGACTAGAGAATTGCTAATGTAGTCCCTATTTTCAAGAAGGGAATAAAAGTGATCCAGGTAACTACAGGCCTGTCAGTTTGACTTCAGCAGTATGCAAGGTCTTTGAGAAAATTTTGAAGGAGAAAGTATTTAAGGATATTGAGGAAAATGGTAACTGGGATAAAATACAACACGGCTTTACAAAAGGTATATCATGCCTGACCAACCTGATCTCCTTTTTTGAGAAGATAACAGATTTTTTGGATAAAGGGAATGCGGCGGACCTAATTTACATAGATTTCAGCAAAGCATTTGATACAGTTCCACAAAGGGAATTATTAGTTAAATTGGGGGAAATGGGGATTAATATAAAAATGGAAAGACGGATAAAGAACTGGTTACAGGGGAGACTACAGAGGGTCATAGTGAAAGGTGAACTGTCTAGCTAGAAGGAGGTTACTAGTGCAGTTCCCCGAGGGTTAGTCCTGCGACCCATCTTATTCAACCTTTTTGTTACTGACCTTGGCACAAAAAGTGGAAATGTGCTAATTAAGTTTGCAGATGACACCAAACTGGGAGGTATTGCCAATACAGAGGAGGATCGGGATAGCATACAGAATGATTTGGATGACCTTGTAAAGTGGAGCATTAGAAATAGGATGAAATTCAACAACGGGAAGTGCAAGGTCATGCACTTAGGGACAAATAACAGGAATTTTTCTTATAAGTTGGGAATGCATCAGCTTGAAGTGACGGGGGAGGAGAAGGAACTGGGCGTACTGGTTGGTCACAGAACGATAATGAGTAGCCAATGCGATGTGGCAGTGAAAAAAGCTAATGCGGTCCTGGGGTGCATCTGTAGGGGTATTTCTAGTAGAGATAGGGAGGTGTTAGTACCATTATACAAGACGCTGGTGCAACCTCACTTGGAGTACTGTGTACAGTTCTGGTCACCCATGTTTGAGAAAGATGAAGTCAAACTGGAACAGGTGCAAAGAAGGGCTACAAGGATGATTCGTGGAATGGAAAATATTTCCTATGAGAGACGACTTAAAGAGCTTGGTTTGTTTAGTCTTCTCAAAAGAAGGCTGAGAGGAGATATGATTGCTCTCTATAAATATATTAGAGGGATCAATACAAGCGAAGGGAGAGGAATTATTTGAATACAGCGCCAATGTGGACACAAGAACAAATGTATACAAACTGTTCTTCAGAAAATTTAGGCTTGAAATTAGATGCAGATTCCTAACCATCAGAGGAGTAAAGTTCTAGAATAGTTTATCAAGAGAAGTGGTGGGAGCAAAAACCTTAGGTGCCTTCAAAACAGAGTTTGATTAAGTTTATGGAGGGAATGATATGATGGACAGTGTAGCTCGGCCATTATCTGTCTTTTACTACTTGTGATGGGTATGACAGTGCCCTGAGAAGGGGCATTGGATCTAGTGGGTTCTGAGTTATTACAGAGATGTTCTTCTTGACTGGCTGTTGTGGACTTGCCCTCATGCTCAGGGTTTAACTGATCGCCATATCTGGGGTCGGAAGGAATTTTCCCCAGGGCAGATTGGCTTGGGCACTGGGGTTTTTTGCATTCTTCTGTAGCATTGGTCATGCCTCACTTGTGGGTTGATTCTCTATATTAAAGTTTTTAAATCATGATTTGAGGACTTGAATAGCTCAGTTATGGGTTTGAGGTTTATTGTAGGAGTGGGTGGGTAAGGTTTTGTGGCCTACAGTGTGCGGGAGGTCAGACAAGATAATATTGGTCCCTTCTGACCTTAGAGTCTTTGGCTATGTCCACACACAAGCCCTTGTTTCGAAACAAGCAGTTTCAAAATAATGCCTTATTTCGAAACACCTTATTTCGAAATAACAAAGAAGCTATTTCAAAATAAAAAAACAGGAATCAAAATAGCATGCCCCACCCCCGGGATTTCCCTGCCCCCCACCACTTCTGCCACTCCTGCCGCAGGCGGGGCAGCGACCGCCTCGTGCCCAGGGTTCCCCGGAGCCCCCCCCCCACCCAGGGGAACAGGGGACTCCTGGACGCGAGGCGGCCCTGTCCTGCCCGTGGCAGAAGCGGTGGGGGGGCACCAGGGAAGCCCCCCCCACCTGCGGTAGGAGCGGCAGGGGGGCAAGGGAAGCCCCCCTGCCCCAGCAGAAGCAGAGGGTGGGTGCCAGGGAACCCTGGGGGTGGGGCACCCTGGGCTTAGGGGCAGCCCCAGCAGCAGGGTGAGCCGCCCCTGAAGCGGTCACCCCGTGGGGGCTGCAGTCCCCCTGACCGGGCTACAGGGCCAGCATCTCCCCCCACAGCCCAGGCAGGGGACAGAACACTGGGGGTGCCCCAGACCTTCCCCCCAGGGTGCTATGCACCCTGGGAGGAAGGTCCTTGTTATTTCGAAACAATCCTTTTTTCGAAATAACATATCCAAATGGCATTATTTTGAAATAACTGGTTTTGAAATAACCCTCCTTTCGAAAGCAAAGTGATTTAAGCTGTTTCGAAAGGAGGGGTCTTGTTTCAAAATGAGGAGTTCCCTCCTTTCGAAATAAGAAAATGTTGTGTGGACATAGGGACTTTTATTTCAGAACAACTAGGGCTGTTTTGAAAGAAAAGCCTTGTGTGGACATACCCTATGAGTCTATGGCTGTGTTCACCCAGCCCTCTTATTTCGAAACAACAGGGGTTGTTTCGAAATAAGATTTAGGCTGTTCACACGACGCACGGTTGCTTTGAAACAACGGAAGCCGTTGTTTCGAAACAACCACGTTGTTTCGAAACAAGTTAAACCTAGTCTGTGGGCGAAACAACATTGTTTCGCCACAGTTGTTTCGAAACAACGCTGTGCGAAAGTGTTGTTTCGGAACAAGATGTTCCGAAACAACAGTTCACGGCGTGCCCCC
>ML681998.1:7079897-7093936 GCA_007922195.1 Podocnemis expansa | reverse complement strand
AATCTGTTAGCCTTCAAGTGCCACACAACTCCTTGTTGTTTTTTCACTGGACTAGACTAACACGGCTATCCATTTTAAAATTAAGAGTATGGTAAGGGTTACAAGCAGAATTGCCAAGCTGTGAAAAACATCTATAGTAACATGCATTTTGTTATCTCAGTGGATGAGTATGTCATTAAGAGATTACAATTTTTAAATTGCTCATGATTGTTGAGAACAGTTAAATGACATAAATATCTCAAATAGTCAGTGTTTTTCTTGAAGTCACAACTCCTGTGATTACATGAGAATCTCAGGTCTCTCTCTCTCTCTCTCATGATTGCACAGGAAAACTTGAAAGTATAACCCAAGTATAACATAGGAGCTCAAAAGTCAGAAGGCAAAAAAACCAACAACCCCAAAAAGTATTTTTAAATGTCTTTATGTTGGGGGCCTTGATTCATGAAGTTGAACACTTGGGATAAGCAACCCTGAATTCAGCATAATCACAGAGAACCATGCTTTAGAAAGGCTCAAAGAAATCAGAGTCACCAACTGTTTTCCCCCCAGACCAATACCCATTTGTTCTAAAGAGAGATGCCTGAGAGCGGGTAGGGCTCCTTCTGACAGAGATTCTCACTATCACTTCTGAAGAAGGAAGTTTACCGGCAAGGGTGCCACAGACTGGTCAGTTCTCAGGAAGCTATCTGTGCTGGGCCCCAGCATGCCTTGGAAATGTCCATAAGCTATAAAAACTCTTACTGTCTGGGTTCTGTGTCAAAAATGAGCCAACAGGTCACCAAAGGAGCTAAAAAGATGGATGTACATCCTGAGTGAAACTGGAAAAAAGAAATGTTTCTAAATTTACAAATTAAACCAATTATCTAAAGATAATAGCTGAGTCCAATATCAGCTAGGCTCAGTCAACCTCCCAAAACAACTAGCCTATAGCTAGCCCTTCCCTTTTCTTTGAGAGCTATGAGATATTTTCTGAGAGCCTCCATTAGCTCACTCAGATATCAAAAAAACCATAGACGGATTTGTAGATGCAAACTCCAATATGCCTACAAGTTTTCTTCTTCCCAAAGGGAGAGCTGTCCAGCTTTCACACTCCTAGTGTTTGAATTCAAATAGTTAGATTCAAAATCATGGAGTTAACCTCCAAAGATGTCCATGAAATTATATGACCCCTCAGAGAGCACCTCTTTCTCATTACTGCCTTCCTTATCAACTTATTTCAAGAACTCTTCAGTTGTCAGCATTAGACCTAAAAGTTACAGGAGGCAGGACTTTCTTAAATATAGGATCAAGGGCTTTGGAAGTCATTGCTAACATAATAACTATTTTCACAAATCTTACTATCCTTAAACAACAGTGAGATTTGTGAGCACCAAAAAAAAAAGGAGTATGGGGAAAAGAGCCAGGAGAAGAGGAGGAAAATTTGATAAAAGCAAGAAGGAAAAATAAAAGAAGGAATAGTAGGAAAAGAGGGAGGAAAGACAATTCAATAAATTATGCATAGAAAACAATTCCCCTCACAACTGCCTATGGAAAGTAAGCAAGTGATTTTGTTTATTATCTCTTATTATCTCTTATTAATGCTAAGAGGTTATCTCGCTGATGTAAAAACCTAGAAAGACTGATTGCTAGGACACATGTGGGCAGCTCCTATGAACTTAGTCAATAGGAGCTGCCCACATGCATCCTCTGCTGACTGACTTTTGCCCTGTGCATAGAATGTAAATTAATTTCTGATCAATGCTTGATTCAGAGATGGTTCATCAAGACATAAGCTGAACAGGGTTTATTTCTTCTTTCTTTCTTTGTACTGAACTTTTTGGGGTTTTTTCTGTCTGAAATGCAGATCCCTTTCTACTGAAAGTGGCATTAAGGCACATATTTCTCATCCTTTTTCTCTGGGAAAACAGAACATTTCCGTTTGAGTATATTGGCAACAGGAAGAAAAGGGAATAAATGAGTTCAGATCTTTGTCTTCACATACTGTATTTACATTAATTCAATCTAAGAGGGAAGATAATTAACAGTGCTCATTAATGTACAACATTAATGTTAGATCTCTTAGTCCAGCAGAGATAAATCATAACCCCTGAAGGAGGTCATTGTGTTTTTTTACCTTTGTTAATTTCAGACACTTCTTCCAGTCATTTGTTAAAATTGCAGAAGAACTAAAGGAGCTGAGAGAGAGAGAGATTTTGCATTTGCAATGTTACTATCACAGATTTTCAAAGTCCTGTGAAAATAATAACATTCTTGGAATTGACACTGTTAATTCAGATAAGATTGTGTAATTTTAGATATCTTTTGGAAATATAAAACAGATAAAACAGATTACATATGCTACATGAGGTGGACAGGTTTTGCCATCTCTGAGATGGAGCCCAGTCTTTGTGTATTGTAAAGATGGAAAGGATAACGAAGGATCACTTTTATCTGTTGCTCTTCAAGAAGTTTCTTTAATTTCCAAGCAAATTAAATGACTTTGATTCAAAATGTTGCTTGCAGGTTCAAAGGCAAAAATTTTCCTGAAATTTTAGACTTCCATGAAAGAACTAAAACACAGATCTGAACAGAAAAATAGAAAAAAACAATAAAATTAGTGACTCATAATAAACATGTCTAGACATTCTCATGGAATGTCTATTTCTCAGTTTGATAAAGTCTTTGTCATTCTCATGACATAGATTCTGAAAAAACATCAAGCACTTCAGATGATTCAAGACATAACTGAAAGTTATTTTAAATGACCATATTAGAAATTGAACATAATGTGAGCCTACCCAGCTAAAATAACCTTTAGCTTTTTTGTTTTAAAAGTTTAATGACCTTAGTAGCAGCCCCATCTGTCTATCTTTTACAGGGCTACTTCTATCTCTCCTGATTAGTGGGTGGCAGTTGTGATGCTGTCTGGGTCTAGGGGACTGTTTATGATTATCTTTCATGCTAATATTCCATATTTGCAATAATCTATATGTGATATGCCATGTTTGGTACCAATAGAAAGGTTGAAATCTGCTAAGAATGATTATATGGTTTATATATTGATGTTAAATTTATATTAGAAATTAGGAATATGTTTGGTTTATTTTTGTTCCAAATTATTTGATTCTAAGGCACACCCAGACTGAATGTCTGAAAAACCATTGTCCTCCTAATGATCCATTAAGGAAGCTCCCAGCTACAGTGGGGCTACGAAGAAACCTGTTTGATGAGTCACCCAAATTAATCATGTGACTCGACTCCATTTTGATTTGGCGAGGACTCAGAGAACGGAGAACTCTTCAAAGATGATAAAAGGCAGTGGCTCCATCACCATTTAGTCTTCAGCCTGCCTGCAACCAATGCCCTCCTCTGGAACTATTCTTCTGGGACTGAACAAAGGACTGAGACCCACCCAGGTGACAGGTGTATACCAGAGGACCTGGACTAAACTGAAAACTGCAAATTCTTCAGAAACTTGCTTTCAATGGATTCTAAATCATTTGTATGTACATGATTCATGTTGATTTTTTAATATCTTTCATATTTTGTTTCTTTTACTGTTATATTAAACCTTTGGATGTAGTTACAAAGGATTGGCTGGCAGCATGGCATTTTGGGTAAGGTCCAAACCAATATTGTTCTGGGTGATGTGACTGACCCTTTTGGGTCAGGAGAACCTATTTCTTTAAGAGACCCAATAGTTGAGGGGGACTAGAGAAGCTGATGTGCAGTAAAGGGGGCTGTTTCTATTTTGTTATGCTTGGTGATGGCCAGAGTGGGGAATTGGACCATGGAGACTGGTTTAAGTACCACCCATTAGTGGTTTGGCCCCTGATTTTGCAGCTTGCCCTGATTTTGGCACATTCAGAAGGTTATCCCAGGAGACTCAGGTCACAGCAATGTTGGGGAATAGCTGTGAATAAAGGGTCATAATATGAAAGGATGGCAGAAAAGCAAAAAGAATAGTAAGTAAAGATTGATTGTCTTAGCTTAGGGAATTTATGATTGAGGGCAGTAGAAAACATGTTGCATTTCAATCTCCCCTTATCCTTTATCTGGACATTTACTATTTAAAAAAAAAAAACAAGGAGTCTTGTAGCACTTTAAGACTAACAGATTTATTTTTCGCATGAGCTTTCGTGAGAGAAAATCCCACTTCGTCAGATGCTTCAAAGATGGGTGAACTTACAGAATGGAATGAAAATAAATGCAAGAGGGTATAAAACATAGGATCAGGTCATACAGTAACAGCAGATCAGAGCAGTTGTAAGTTTGTAAGTTGTAAGTTCATTGTTACTGTATGGCCTGATCCTATGTTTTACACCCTATTGCATTTATTTTCATTCCGTTCTGTAAATTCAACCATCTTTGAAGCATCTGACGAAGTGGGATTTTCTCTCACGAAAGCTCATGCGAAAAATAAATCTGTTAGTCTTAAAGTGCCAAATGACTTCTTGGTTTTTTTTGCTGAACTACTCTAACATGGCTATCCCTTTGGACATTGACTATTTAAACTATGAAAACTTTTACATAGGCAGCTGGCTTATTATGTGACTAATGTCCTTCACACTCCATCCATCCTAGTCTTTTTGTATGCTACCCATCACCAGAGTAGCTAACATCACAACTAGCTTTGAAAAGAGGAACAAAGACGACACAGAGGCCAGTCAGTCTGACTTTGATGCATGGAAAGGTATTGAAATAAATGATTAAACAATCAATTTATAAGCACCAAGAGGATAATAGGGTTATAAGTAGTAGTCTGCATGGATTTGCCAAGAACAAATCATGCCAAATTAATCTAATATCCTTCTTTGACAGTATTACTGGCTGATTTGACAGGGAAAGCAGTAGATATGATAGATCTTGATTTTAATATGGCTTTTCACACAATTCCAGATGACACTCTCATAAGGAAACTAGGAAAGGTTCTCTAAATGAAATTGTTATTAGAGTACACATGACTGACTGAAAAGCTATGCTCAAAAAGTAGTTATCAGTGGTTCATGGTCAAACAGTCCTGGATCCAGTACTATTCAATATTATCATTTATTATTTGGATAATGGAATGGAGTGTATATACATAAATTCTGATGCCAAAGTGAAAGGTTTTGCAAGCACTTTGGAGAACAGGATTAGAATTTAAAGTAACCTTGATAAATTTGAGAATTGGTCTGAAATCAACAACATTACATTCAGTAAAGACAAATATACAGTGCTTCACTTAGGAAGGAAAAATTAAATGCATAGATACAAAACAGAAATAACTGGGTATATGGTTATATTACTTGGGATCATAGTGGATCACAGATTGAATATGAGTTAACAAGGTGACACAGTTGTGGAAAAAAGCTACTATCAACGTAAGGTATAATAACAAAAGTGTTATATGTAAGTTATGGGAGGCATTTTTCTCTTTCTACTTGGCACTAGTGAGGCCTCAGATGGAGTATTGTGTACAATTCTAGGTATCACACTTTGGGAAAGATGTGAACAAATTTGAGAGTCCACTAGAGTGCAACAAAAGTGATCAAAGTTTTAGAAATCCTGACCTATAAGGAAAGATTAAAAAAAGGGCATGTTTAATCTTGAAAAAAGAAGACTGCATGAGGAGAACCAAATAGTTGTCAAATATGTTAAGTGCTGTTATACAAAATTCAGTGATCAATTGTTCTCCAAGTTCACTGAACATAGAAGAAGTAGTAACAGACTTAATCCATAGCAAAGGAAATTTAAGTTAGATATTTGGAAAAACTTTCTAAGTATAAGCGTAGTTAAGCTTGGCAACAGAGAGCTCTACAAAAGTTTCAAAAGAGTTGTACATTTGCTATCACTGGATACTTTTAGGAAGCGGTTGGACAAACACCCATCAGAGATAGTCTAGGTTTATTTGCAGGGGTCAAGGTAAGCTGGAACATGCCAGAATGCCATTGTGGGGCCCACCATTTTTAGGGAACCAGCATTCTGGGGCCCCTAAAAATAGAAACAGCATCTGGAATGCTACATTCCAGTGCATTCCGCCTACTAGCCCTGCAAAATTTCAGAAGCTCCCAGTCTGAGGGAATCTTTCTGCTGGCCAGAAAACATAGTTGGCAGAGAGTTTCTCCCAGTCTTTTAAAAATCCCGCCCTGAGCCTGCTCTCACTGAGCAATCAGATCAGGCTCAGGGAGGGAGAAGCATCCCATGGGGTGGCCACTCTGCTCTGGTGTTAGGTAAGGGGCCCCAGGGGCAAGCAAGGGCTGGAGAAGGAGCAGGAGCCGGGAGTGCAGTACCGAGGTTGTTCTGGCTCCGCAGTGCAGGCCCCAGGGCAGCAAGGTGGGCTGGGGATGGGGATGGGGCTGGAGCTGGGGCTGACATGGGGAGTGGTGGAATGGACTCTTTCCCACTGGGCCAGCCCTGGTCAGGGTCCCCCAGCTCCCCACAGCCACAGAGGGGCACTGGGTAGGCGAGTGGCCCAGTATTGCCTTCACCAATAGCCCCAACTCCCCAACTCCCCTGCTCCAACCCTTCCCTACCCCACCTCCTGCCCCTGCCCATGCCCCTTGTCCCTTCACTACCCCACCTCTTGCCCCTGCCCCCTACCTCCTGACACCACCAACTCCTTCTGTGCCCCATCTCCTGCCCCTGTCTCCTACCTCCTGCCACCACCAACCCCTTCTCTGCCCATCTCCTGCCCCTACCCCTCTACCACCCCCACCTCTAGTCCCTGCCCCCCACCTTCTGCCACCATCCACCCCTTCTCTGCCCCATCTCCTGCCGATGCCCCCCTTCACCACCCTGAAACATCCAGCCTCCTGCCCTCCCCTTCACTGCCCACATCTTCTGCCCCTGTCCCCAGCCACTCCTTCAACACCCCCTACCTTCTGCCCCTGCTCCATTCCTCCACATAACATGCCTTCATCCTTCCTGGGCTCGGGCCTGGACATCCGGGAAGAGGGCCCGGACAATATGGGAAGGGGCCCCACAAATTAAGAGGGTTCGGGGGCCCATCAAATTTTACTTCAACCCCTGTTTATTTGGTCATGCCTCAATACTGGCCACTGGACTTGTTGACCTCTCATGGACTCTTCCAGTCCTACATTTCTGTGATTCTATCTCAGACTCTTCCCATGTAAATTCCCAGGAACTAGATAAAAATCACATTATATTAATATGCCCTCTGTTACTATGATAACCCTTACAAATGGGGTTTACTGTGTATTTATTGTTAAAGGGTTTTACTGTGTATTTATTGTTAAAGTATCTAGTTTTTTTTTTGGTTTTGTTTTTTTTTTTGTCCCTCAACTTTGGTATTAACAGCACTGAATGGGAGATCCACTTCTGAACCTCCATTTAGCATTAAGTAACTACAAATGGGAGACTATATTCTGGAAGGGCAGGAAGAAAGGGAGAAAAAAGTGAAAAAAAATTGTGGGGAGATGTAAGAAGGGGAGAAGGAGAGGTGCTTGAGATGAGAATTAGAGTGGGGAGAAGGGGAGTCTGATGAGGTATCTGCCCCACACAAGGCTTGAGCAAGTTATAAAGGGTCAATTAACTTAATAGGCTGTACCTTGATGATAGCTAGTGACTGAGGAAGGCTAACTGAGGATGAAGCTCAGATGGGCAGGGCAGGCTGGACTTTTATAAAGTTAAGAGGGTGAGAACAGAAAAGGGATGCAGGGAGGAGCTCTCCAGTCACTCCCTAGAAAGATCCAAAGGGGCAGCCATGTTAGCCTAGTTCAGTAAAACAAACAAGGAGTCCTATGGCACTTAAAGACTAATAAATGTATCTATTGCATGAGCTTTCATGGGAGAAAATCCTACTTCATCAGAGGGGCTGATGAAGTGGGATTTTCTCCCATGGAAGCTCATGCAATAAATATATTTGTTAGTCTTTAAGTGCCATAGGATTCCTTGTTTGTTTTTCTCTAGAAAGAGGGGTTGGCTAGGAACAAGGAGGACTTCTAGGTTGAAGTATGCAATAGGATCTTCCCCTGGATTTGGCATCTAGTAAGAAGCTGAGAGGGGTGAAGTAGCCACTGGGAGCACAGAAAACTTGGACTGGTGCACCCAGAGGAGAACTAGGAGCTAGAGAATTGAAGTAGGAAGGAGATCGTGGAAACAGAAACATGAGCTAAGCCTGAGTAGACTGTGGTTGCTAGACATAAAGTCCCTGGGTGGGAACGCAGAGCAGTAGGAAGGCCTGGATTGCCCTACCAGTCATTAGGAAAGCACCACTGTTCCTGGACTGGAAGACTGCTTGGTATCCCATAGACAGCTTATCCAATGGATTTCAACATCCCAGAAGAGAAGGACTGAATAGTGACCTGGCCAGTGAGCCCAGTCATGAAGAGGGAGAACCTTGAATCCCAGAGAGAGTGAGAGACAGAGATAGACAGAGGTTGTCATGCAAGCAATCTATGGAAATGATATTTGATTGTATGAGAGATAATCCCCAAACCCAGTCATAAGGAGGCACCCTTGCAGTGAGTGACAGCTGTTACAGGAAGCTAATCTTGCTTAAAATATCCTTTTGAAAAGGGCAGGTTGTAATGAAGAAGGGATGGGAAAACATATTTCAGTAACAACTCAGAGTGGAATAGTTTATACTAACCAGTCATATCATCAGAATAGTGATTAGCATATTAATATGTTTATTGAGAAATAACATGCAATCTCTATGAAAATCAAACTCTCTCAACTGAAGTACTCAAAACTGTAGAACTGAAATAAATTTATGAATATAGGTCAGTTACTGGATACTTTCCTGTGGTTTAATTGGCTGAGACATTTTTTTCTGTGCAATATTAATGCCTCAGTTGGTTTACACTGTCACTAGCGATCAACAGGAGATGCACAAACTACTTAATGTAGCTCTGTCTCACATAATGTAACTTGTGTGTCACTTGTCAATGTATTTACAGTGATGTACCACCATGATGTACCACAATGTCTACACAGCACTTCATCAACAGGAGACACCCTCCTGTTGATACAGTCTTACACCCTGCAGGCAGGTAGACTGATGCTGTCAACCAGAAAGCCCATCTCCCATTGATTGAGTGGGTCATGACACTATGGATCCCACAGTATAGACAAGTCCTGAGAAACAGGAAGGAACCCTCATTACCTAACTTGACTGAAGTGGAGTTGTTTCCTCAAATCAGGCTATGTCTACATTACAGGTTTTTTGCAAAACCAAAAAAAACAAAAGAAAAACAAAACAAACCCAAAAAAGGCTTAGAAGTAAAAAAGTGCTATAAGTGTAGCAGTTGCACACATTCACACAGCTGTCTTTTTATCACAAAAGACCATCCACACTGGAGTCTGTCATCACCTGTGAGAGTAGTGCATTGTGGGCATCTATCCCATTGTTCCACCCATGATGTAATAATGCTGTGAATTGTGGGATGAAAGAAGAGAGGAGAGTACCTTGAGAGCAGTTTAAAATGTCCCATGGGGCAGTGCATTTCCTTGCTATTATTTGTTGTTGCTATTAGCAACTCATGGCATTTTCAAACGGTTCCTGCCTATTTGCAAATCCTAACTTCCAGAAGCGGATCCTGAGCTACTCTTCCATGTCACCTGCAGCATTCTGAAGACATCATGGCTGGTTGCACAGTACATCAATAGTTCCAAATCAGAACAGTAATCTGATGATCCAGCCCTGCTGAGTGACATGCAGACAAACAGCACTGCATTGCTGTCTTCATTCACAGAGCATCTGTACACAGTGCACCAGCACTTCTGGACATGAGAGACAAGCAGTGGGTGGTGGGACCACATTGTTATGCAAGTCTGGGATGATGGGCAGTGGCTACACAATTTCTGAATGTGCAAAGCCCTTTTTATGGAACTATGGGTATGTCCACACAAGGCTTTTATTTCAAAACAACACTGGTTGTTTTGAAATAGAAGCCCCTATGTCCACACAACGTTTTCTTGTTTTGAAAGGAGGGAGCTCCTCGTTTCGAAACAAAAGCCTTCGTTTTGAAACAGCTTAAACCACTTTGGTTTCGAAAGGAGGGTTATTTCAAAACCACTTGTTTTGAAATAACGCCGTTTGGACATATTATTTCGAAACAAGGATTGTTTCGAAATAACAAGGACATTCCTGCCAGGGTGCATAGCACCCTGGGAGGATGGTCCCATCCTCCCCAGCACCCTGGCCAGGGATCAGCACCCTGGCCAGGGTGCTGAGTGGAGTGCAGGGGGCGGTGGGAGCCCCAGCTGGCTTCCCCCACTGCTTCCCCTTGCTGGGGGTAGAGGGAGCGGTGGGTGCAACAGTTGGTCCCCCCCCCCCCCCCCCCCCTCCCTAAAGCAAAATAGCAAGTCCACCGTTTGGACATGCTATTTCACTTGGGGCTTTTCCTTTGTTTTGAATTGACTTTTAGTTATTTCGAATTAAGTCATTTTGAAATAAGGGCTTTATTTTGAAATGACTTGTTTCGAAATAACTTATTTCGAAACAATGCCCTACGTGTGGACATAGCCTATGTGCTGATCTGGCCCCTGCCTTATGGCACAAGGACACCTGAAAGAGAACAATTCTGACAGTGGGGTTTGACAGCTCTGGGCGGGGCTGCTGCTGCACTCCGAAGACAGCCCCACAGGGCTGGCACTGGTCTTCCTTCCAGGGTGCTATGTACCCTGGGAAGGTCAAACATATCAATTCAAACAAATTTTAGCTCAAATTCATATGTCTACACAGCATCAATTTGAACTTTAGCATTTAAATTGACAATCCCTTCAAAGTTACAGGAGGTTTTGTAATTTTGAAGGGACCTCTCTTGGATTTGACCTAAGGGAAGCCACAGGTCTAATCACCCAAGTGCTGTGTAAACAGCTCTATTTTTAAATTTGACCTAATGTTTATTAGGTTGAATATAAGCCTTTGTGTAGACATACCCTAAGACTGTGACACTGAGTAATGTTCATGACATAGTGGAAGGATTTACAGCAATGAGATTCCCAAACTGTGGTGGGGCAGTAAATGGCACACATATTCCATTTCTGGCTCTAGAGCATCTCACAACTGAGAACATAAATAGAAAGGACTACTTTTCTATGATAGTACAGGTGCTCATGGATCATTGGGGCCATTTCACAGATAGCAAAGCTAGTTGATTGGGAAAGGTGCATGACACTTATACCTTCAGAAGTTACAAGCAAGGACCTTTTTCCTGGCTGAAAAAGCTAGTATAGGGGAAGTATAGGCAATCTACCAGCTAAGAGTGTTTCAGGCTGAGTAAGTGCAGAATGTCTGTGGAGTGTGCCTTTGGCCATTTAAAAACTCTGGTGTCGTCTGTATGGGAAACTGGGCTTAAATGAGGACAATATTCCTGCAGTTATAGCTGTGTGCTGTATCCTCCATAATCTCTGTGAAGCTAAGGACGAGAAGTTTCCTCCAGGACCACTGAAGCAAATCACCTTGTATCTGCATATGAGCAGTCTGATGCTAGGGATATTGTGGGGCACAGTGACGAGACATTTGTATAAAGGAGGACCTAAGGGTGCACTTTGACAATGAACACCCATAAGTTAACCATGTAAGCATGCCTTTGACAGTGTTCTGATGAACATCTGCAGAGAAATGCAGCTGGTGGGGGAAATGAGTGGTGTGTTCTTGAATAAATAGTGACTTATGTTTGATTTAGGTTTATCGTCATCATGATGATGCAGCAGACAGTGGCAAAATGAAACTGAGTATGCAGAGGGAAGAGTGTTTGGGGCACTGGTGGGTCTCACAGATATGTGCATGTCCCACTGTCATTCCCACTGTGGTATTATGGGGTGGCTGTTACATTGTACTATGGGGGTGGGGCATGGATTTCATATGATTGTTTACTGAGAGTGTTCAAAGAGTGGTGCAAAGAGGGCTGCTGCTGAGGCTGCAGGGTGTGGTGAGCCTGCACCACCTCTGTTTGAAGAGCCACCATAGTCTGTAGCAATTCAGTCTGCTTCAGTCTTAAAGTGAGAAGATGGTCCTGATTTATTCTGAGGTTCACTTTCCACTCCTCTCTATCTTCCTGCTTCTCATCCATTGCTTCTCTCCATGCCCTTTTTTCTCTTCTGGATGCCTCTGTGGACTGGAGGAGTTCTTGAAATATGTCCTTCTTACTCCAGTGAGCACTATTTCTTAATCTACCAAAGTTGGTTGGCAGGCATGGGGCCTCTGCCGCCAAAGGACATTTCTGTGAAATAACAAGACATAATGAATAAAGGAATTAGTGTTACTGCCCTCACAGTATATGTGTAACACTGGGAAACCCACCTTATTCTTACTTTCACCCTGAGCAGAGTGCAGCTCCCTGATCATCCTTGAGATGGTGAGTTCTTTACTGGTGGCCAAGATCACTGTCCCAGGTGGAGTTTCATGCTCCCAGGAGGGAGTGGTTTATGTGGGGCAGCAATGAATGGATGTTGCTGCAAGAAATCTAAATCCATGTCCCCCTTCTCCACAGGAGGTGGCCATAGAAGCTGATATCTCACTCCTGAAATTCTGCAGGGATCTTAGAAAGCATCTCCCCTGTGCGAACAGTTCAAGGCTGGGCTGTGTGCTGCTTTGGTACCTGGGTCTATGATTTCAAGTTGGTAGGGAAAGCTTCCTTCTATGGTGGAAGAAGGTATACAGCTGTTCTCCCATGAAATCTGAGGCAGAAATCGGGGAGTTTGTCTAGGAAAGTTTCCTTGAGCTCTCAGTGGAGGATGACCAGTGCTCAAAATGATGAATACCAGATCAAGGCTTCAAAGAAAAGCTGCAAAGCTCGAATTTGTTTGAAAATGTGTTGCATTGCTTCAGGGCTTACAAAGGACTTTGGATTTTTTTTTTCTCACTACAACAGATAATTTGACTTCATCTTCCTCTATATGCTATTTCCCAGTATTTTAATCTTAACCTCTTTGATATGCTGTTACAGTGTGACCTGAGCCTATGACTTACACTTCCCTGCATTTATTTCTTCCCATTCTGTAAATTCCCCCAGCTTCAAAGCATCTGATGAAGTGCGATTTTCTCCCATGAAAGCTCATGCAATAAATAAATGTGTTACTCTTTAAGTGCCACAGGACTCCTTGTTTGTTTTACTGAACTAAACTAACATGGCTGCCCCTTGGGAACTTCCAACAGGATATCACAGTGTGTAGCAATGTGCTGTTTCTTAGAGCAGCCTAAATATGATGGGTATTGGGAAGAAACATTCAAAGATAGAAACTCCTGGACATTTCCACCCACTTCTATTCCTGCTTTTTTAAATATCCAGAGCTCCCCTCTCCTACGCTGGGAGCATCAGAGCTGAAGGATTGGGACTGGCTTCACGTTTCCAGGGTGACAAACAGTTCCTGACTCCCACCGATCTCCACTGAGCTGCTTCCTGGCTCAGGGGCATACTCCAGCTCCACTTCCTCTTCAATCACCTCCTTCTTGCGGGTTATATTGAATTTAGTGGCCTTGAGGCCATAGGAGTGTCCACAGGAGTCTTGAGGGTGGGTGTGGAGTCCCCGCTGAGTACGGTTTCAAGCTCTTTGTAAAAGTGTCAGATCAATCAATCAAATCATAGGGCTGGAAGGGACCTCATGAGATCATCAAGTCCAACCCCCTGGAACCTGAACCCAGGACCTTCTGCATGTTAAGTAGAGATGGTAGATGATTGGCAATGAGCCAGAATGATAGTTTGACTCTGGCTTTATCATAATTTCACCACAGATCCTTCATGTTGGCTCCGCACTGCAGTTTGTCCCTATTATAGCCTTTCTCTGCCAGGGCAAGAGATAGCAGTAAGGCTGTGTTCACACAGCCTCCTTATTTCGAAACAACAGAGGTTGTTTCGAAATAAGGTTTCAGCTGTTCACACGATGCACAGTTGTTTTGAAACAAGTTAAACCCCATTTGGGGTCGAAACAAACTTGTTTCAAAATCCTTGTTTCGAAACAAGGTGTGTGAACATGTTGTTTCGAAACAAAGTGTTCCGAAACAACATTGGATCCTCAGCACCCTGGCCAGGGAACCCTCAGGTCCTTCGCCAGGGTGCTGAGGGCTCTCCCTCAGCCCCAGAAGGGGGTTGCAGCCCCAGAAAGGGGGC
>ML681998.1:7061398-7079497 GCA_007922195.1 Podocnemis expansa | reverse complement strand
GCCCAGCGCCCCCGACCCGCTGGCGGTGTCGGGGGTGCAGCCGGGGATCCCCGCTGAGCCCAGCGCCCCCGACCCGCTGGCGGTGTCGGGGGTGCAGCTGGGGCTGCCCACTGAGCCTGGTGCCCCAGCTCCGGCGGCGGGCTCCAGCGCCCCGCAGCCGCTCGCCCCCCCCGGGGCTGCACCCCCCTTTCCGGGGCTGCAGCCCCCTTTCTGGGGTTGCAGGGTGAGCTGCCACAGCCGCTCACCCCCCGGGGTCTGCAGCCCCCTGGACCAGGTACCGAAATAGCAAGTTCACAGTGTGAACTTGCTATTTCAATTCCCCGTTTTTTCCTTATTTCGAATTAACATTTTGTTAATTCGAAATAAGTTGTTTCGAAATAAGGGTTATTTCGATATACGGTTGTTTCGAAACAACCATATCGAAATAATTGGCTGTGTGAGAACACAGCCTAAGTGTCCCAACTCCTTTGGCTACTGCAGAGCTAGGACTGCACAGCAGTCTCTCCTCAAATACTGAGCTGCTGGAGCTGAAATGCTGTGCTCCAGGCAGGAGACCATTTGCTGCATGGAGCCACCATTGTCACCTGGGAACTTGATGGGACAGCTCTCCATGGGTATGTTCACACAGGGCTTTTATTTCAAAACAACACTGGTTGTTTCGAAATAAAAGTCCCTATGTCCAAATGATGTTGTCTTGTTTTGAAAGGAGGGAGCTCCTCATTTCGAAACAGGAGCCCTCCTTTCGAAACAGCTTAAACCCACTTTGCTTTCGAAAGGAGGGTTATTTCAAAAGCAGTTGTTTCGAAATAAGCCATTTGGACATGTTATTTCGAAACAAAGAGTGTTTCGAAATAACAAGGACCTTCCCCCCAAGGTGCATAGCACCCTGGGGGGAAGGTCCCACCCCCCCAGTACCCTGGCCAGGGATCAGCACACTGGTTAGGGTGCTGAGTGGGGTGCAGGGAGTCAGAGGGTGCCCCAGCCGGCTTCCCCCCGCTTCCCCTTGCTGGGAGCAGGGGGGGACGGGAACCTCAGCCCCCTTTGCCCCCCTACCTCCAGCAAGGGGAAGGGGGGAAGCTGGCTGGAGCTGCTCCCAAGCCTGGGCACCCTCCCGGCCTTCCCCCGCCACCCCCCACGGCCCCTGCCTGGCACGAGGTGGCTTCCTCTGCCCCCCCATGGCTGCTGCCAGTTCGGCACTGGGGAAGCCCCCCGCGTGCCAGGCAGCAGCTGTGGGGGGGGGTGGAGGAAGCCCCCCGTACCAGGCAGGGGCCACGGGGGGGCAGAGGAAGCCCCCTCGCACCAGACCGGGGCTGCGCGGGGGGCGCAGGGGAAGCGCCCCTGCCCAAGGCCGGACCCATGGGGGGGCAAGGGGAGCCTCCCTGCCCCCTGCAGAGGTGGCGGGAGGGCAGGGGGAGCCCCCCTTCGCCCCTGGCTGGAGCCGCAGGGGGCAGGGGAATCCCAGGGGTGGGGCTTCCCTGGCCCAGCACAGGGCCTCCCTCCACCTCCCCTCTCCTATTTTGAAATAGCATGCCACACTGGACGTGCTATTTCGATTCCTTCCTTTTCCCTTATTTCAAAAAGACTTTTTTTGTTATTTCGAAATAAGGTGTTTCAAAATAAGGCTTTATTTAGAAACAGGCTTGTTTCGAAACAAGCACTTGTGTGTGAACATAGCCCATGACAAATAAACAGGAAGTGGAACCAAGACAATTAAAAAAAATTCCTGGAGCTGAAAAGAGGGAAGGGCTGGTGACTGCAAAGCAGCAGAGTACAGTTGGAAGACCAGAGTGGTTATGATTGTCATTGCGGGGCATTTCCAGAGGCTGTTTAACACTGGAAAAAAAAAATCTGTTTCAGTATCTACACTACTTTTGTGATAAAAACAGTTGCACAAAAGGTGTTAATCCTCTTGCACTGATGGGGTTATTTTAATTGCAAAACAAGGCAGTTTTGTCAATAAAATGAGCATTCTAGTGTGTATGCAGGGCTTGTTTCATCACTAAAAGTCAACTTTTGATGACAAAACCTTCTAATATAGACAAGATGTCAGAATGTAACCTACTGCCTCTGATGCAGGACTATGCAGATTTTCTGAAATACCTTCAGAATGACTACATTATTCAATACTTCTTAATAGAGGGGATTTGAAAAGTTATATAGCAGGAACATTATACACTGACAGTCTAAGCACAAAAAAGGAAGAGGAAATTTAAGTAGGAAATCATATTGTCTTTTTCAGAAATAGACACTGACCTTTTGATTAAGCCTTCCCCAGAATTAGATTATTTAGAGTCCTCATCTAGCAAATGTCACGTAAACATATAAAGGCAGAGTCTGAACAAAAAAGATTTTGTATTTAGACTGAACTTTATATAAGCAGTTTAGCTGTTAATTATACATGGAAGAATAGGCCGAAGACCATGTCTAATTCAAGGAATAATGCATTCAGATCTGACTAAATACAGAGCTTTTCAGAGTTATTTTAGATTTCTAAATGGCATCAAGCGTGATGTAATAGGGCAGAGGGGATCTTGCCACTGTTTAACACATAGAGAGGGAGATTAGAGCTCTCTGCAACCTTTTTGTAGGAAGTCTGTCACACACCAAAGGATAGTGACTCAGAACAGACTACTCCATCTGCATGAGAAACTATCTGTCCTCAGGCACTCTTTTGCCACATAAACAGGAAATTTAGTGTCTTACATTTCACTGAACATAGATTCTTAGTTAGAACGTGAGTATGATCCTATCATCCATGAGATGCTGTGCAGGAAGTTATAAAATTCAGGAAAAGCATAGAGGAAGTTTGTAACTCACGGCCACTAGCACAATATATTAACAATCTCAAGGGTCTAAAACAATCAGAACCTATGCTTCCAAAAGAGGAAAAAGCAAAACAGCACTCACTGTGGATTTTCAAGGATAATGGGATTTAACCAACAGTAATATATAATATATAATTAGTTGAGCTATTCTTTGTATTTCATTAAAGATAATACATGCATAGCCCCTTATTTCAATTTTCTTTTCCTTTTTTTTTTTTTGGCCCCCGATCTTTTTTCATCTTTTCTTTCCTTCCATCCTTCCTACATTTCTTTCTTTCTTTCTTTCTTGTTTCTATTGCTCTTTCTGTCCAGTTTTTCTCATTTATTTCTCCAGTTTTCACCCCCTCAAGTTCTCCTACTTTCTCATCCCTCTTTTGAGTTTGATTATAAAGATTTAAGTTATGTAATTTATACTTATTCTTGGCTAATGCAGAGTTGTTCCTTACAACATATTCTCTATTGTTTTATCCTGTTAAATTTTAAATTACTCAGCTGTCAGACTCTCCATCAGGGCCGTAACTATGGATTCAGGCACCCGGGGCAAGCAGCCCCAAAGGCGTCCTCCCCCCAACCTGGGCCCCATTCCCGGGCCCATCCTTCCCAATGGCAGGGGGTCTCTTCCCCCTTCGGCGGCCAGGGTGGGGAGGGGAGTTCCTTTCCTGCTGCCGCCAGAGCCAGTCAAGGGGCAATGGTCCCTCTAAGCTAATGATGCAGCTCAGCAAGTTATGGATGCATGTGAGCAAGTTCTCCAACCCCCAGTGGCCCCTTCCCCACTACCTGCTGGCTCCATAACTTGCTCAGCTGCATCATCAGCTTGGAAGGATCATGGGGGGGGGGGTAATAGGCACCTATATAAGAAGGAGTCCTGAATATCACAACTGTCCCCCAAATGCAGCAGAGACAAAATACAGGCAGGGGCTGGCCTTGTAGGCTGTGCATGGCAATGAAGGACCCATGTTTAGAGCCCTGCACAGATACAAATAAGTGGATCCATGTCTGACCTGCATATGCAAGAGATGGTCCTCAGATATCCATGTTGTATCTGCAGATGCGGATATAAGGCGGATATCCGCATATTTGCAGGGCTCTACTGATGTTTAACAATCAAAGGAAAACCTGTGCAAGTCACTGATAATGCCAGATTTTTTAGATGTTTAGATTCCATTTCCCTCCATGTCTGTCCATGAACCATGGGCTCTGACTGTCCTGTCCCAGTGAAGCCTAAGCACAGAAATTTATGGAGTAATCAGCCCCTATTGCCCTTTTCGGTAAGTGAGCAAGGCAGCACCAGGCTCATTGGAACCACTGACTCCCCTGTCTTCTATATTTTAAATTCCACCCTTTTCTCTTTTATTCCCTTCAGCTTACCTGCTCCTAGCTGCTCCTTGTACCTGAGGGGCACTTTTTCTTAGCTGCTTCCCTCTCCAGAGAGCCTGTAGAGCACTTTTTAGCTGGAGATCCCCATTTGGGGTCCAAAAAAAAGTCTCAGTGATGTTTCCATTAAAAGGAGCTTTAGCTGCAAGTCTCTTGCCTCTCTTGTCCTTGCTTTTAACTTGGGACAATGGGAGCACTTTTCAGGTATATAAGATTCCCCAAGGCAAGGGATGCACTGAAAGTGTCCCTCAGAGAGCTCCCAGACTATTGCGATATCAGAGTTAACTGAATCAATCACCACCTTTCTCCACATCTAATTTTCATACAACACTTTCATTCAGGGAGATTGAACAGATAGTGGATTACTTGGCCTAACTAACATACTGATCCATACTGTACAAATGTTTTCACATTCTAGTAATTTAGGTAAGCTGAGCTTAGATACATTAGAACTTACTCTGTGCCCCGATTTTTCAATGATGCATATTGTAAAAAGAAGTAGTTAATCTCTTTGGTAATATCTGAAGGTAAAGCAAAAGTAAGGGAAGTTATGTATTTCAAAATGGTTACATTAACAATTCAAGGAAAAACAGAGTAAATGTAGTGTGAGGTAGCTCTACACTGTTAACAAAGACATTTGCAAAACAGCTATCTGCAGGTTAAAAAAAACATGTAATGCCCATATCTACCTGGTGGAGATTTTGACACTCTCTGCTTTAGAGCTGTTCTAACACCCCTCCCTGCCTCACCACAGTATGTCAATATTCACATGTAGGACAAAGTCAGAGATCAATAAAGAAGGTAGATAAAAAATGCATGTAGTAAGTTCAAAATTTCCACATGAAGCTCCAGTTATGGTGTAAATCAGGGGTGGCCAAACTTTCGGAACACAAGAGCCGCACAAGTTGATTATTAAACCTTCGAGAGCCACACTGAGGCATATAACCATATATTTTTATGTACTCCAAAATCACTGAGCTTAAAATTCATTGTGCACTTCAATTTTATTGTAAAAATAGGGCAAATATTGATCCACTAATGTCAGATTCTAATAATTATTTAAGATTACCATGAAACTAGGCCTATACAGTAAAAATTTAGCTGTTGCTAGATGTAGAACACTAAAGGCTTGTGGCAATTTTTTTTTTTTTTTTAATCTGGGCAGTAACTTGTCAATGCAGTAGGTAAAAGCTCTTTCAGATGCTGATCTCTAAGTATTGCACAATGGTTTGAATTTCATTGTGTAATATGACACTTCACAGCAGTGTTATACCAAAAATTGAAAGTAATCTATGTTCAGTTTTAAACGTTTCACCTTTGTATTTTCATTTCTTAGTATTCCACGTCATGTTTAGGACTTGTAAAACATGATTTTATTTTAACGAGTAAGCTGCATTAGGGCCTATGAGAACATCTAAACATGCTATGGCTTCTCTGACCATGTCACGCTTCTCTCCCCCAACCCCGTTGCTGCTTCCCTGCTGTCTCTTACCACATTGCTGCTTCTCTGCTCTCCCCAGCCATGCCACACTTCTGACCCCACCCACCCCGGCCTGACCATGCCCTCTCTTCCCTGCCAATATTTCTGCCAGTAAACTTGTTCACTAAAATACTCATGGACAGTGAAGACAAAACGTGAGGATTCAGACACAATTAATTTTAAAATGAGAGTAATATTAAGGGAAAACACTGCTCTCATCTTAATCCTGTGAAGAGATGCACACAGGAACACCTTTTGAACTGTTCAGAATCACAACAGATCAAGGAGAATTTAGGGGGACAGAAAGTGCAAGATCAGAGCCTGTTTCAGTAAGTGCTTTGGAGTCCATGCACAGAAGATACTATAGAAAAAATCCCATTGAGTTTATTCAGTGTGGGGTTAAGCCCTGTATAAATTCTAAATATCATTTTTTGGTTTTTATAATACAAAGTAAAATCTTTATTGGTGAGAGACTTTTTTTCAGAAAATTTAAAAGACAATTTTCTGTCCTCAGCCCTTCACAATTATTCGTGTCTAATGGGCTGAGATACCCATAGAGTCATTCATGAAGACTGCACTGAAATATAAATAGATTTTGACTATACAGCAAAGAAGAATTAATACATGTTGAATGCTATTTAATCAGTAGAAGTATAGTGCTGCTATTGAACTTTGCAGTGAATGTAAACTATCTTGGTAATTGACTTAGTTATATTAATAAAATTTTCTTATAAAATAAATGTACTAGCAGTTCCTTCTGCAAACAGATGACATACTGATGTTTCGGGCGCACTTGTTCAATGGACTTAAGGAATTTTTTTCTAAAGCCAGTTTTCAGTAGTAGTGGTCTATACTAAGTCTAAATCATTTTGCATGCTGAAAATGAACCATGATCCATAATAAGTACTTGTAACATTCTTTAAATTAATAGAGGGTTTTTTAAATAACCTTTTGACAGTAGTCAGTGGTTTTGGATGTAACACGTCAATTTTCAGTCATGTCTGATGATTCTTATTTAATTCTCAAAATAGAAATACAAGAGAAATAATTTTGCATTATATTATAATATCTGGAAATGCCATGTGATTTTTAAAAAAGAAAATTAATTTACAATTGCTTTTCACGTTTAAATTGCTAATTATCATCACTTATCTGTAGTTCATTGTAGACTTGTTCTTGATCAATTTATGTTGCCAGTTTTAAAAATATTTCCCCAGAAAACAATATCAAAAAAGAAAATTATTTAAAAAATCATGCACTGATGTAATTAAAGACTGTATCATTATGCACACGGACAAGGAGGGTAGAATTAATATTGTGGGGGTAAACTGTAGAATCTGGCAGTTACTTGGTCTGAGTGCTTGTCTTTACTGACGACTTGCTTTTCCCTGCTGGCTATCACAATGCTGCCCCTCCCCTCCCTTCCCCACTCTTACCAGGCTGCTTTTTCCCTGCCTGCTCTCACAGTGCTGCCCCTACCCCGGCTCTGACCACGCTGCTTTTTACTGCAGCTCTCACAATGCTGCTCCTCCACTGCCGGCTCTCACATGCCGCCACCTCTCTGCTATCCCCAACCACTGCAAATTTCTTGCCCCTGTCTCCCAGCATGCCTCCCTTCCCTGCTGCGCTCTCCTGGGACCTGCAATTTTTCTTTAAAGAGCCGCATGCAGCTCGTGAGCCACAGTTTGGCCACATCTGCTTTATGCGATTGGCTGGCAACATGGCTGGCAACATGGCCCCCAACATGGCCCAGCAAGGCGGCCATGTTGCCACACCTCCCATGCTGCCCCTCTCCTGAAGCAAAAAAGCATGTCCATACACAGGGCATGCTATTTTGCTTTGAGCTTTTCCCTAATTTCAATTTAACATTTTCTTATTCCGATTTAAGTTATTTCAAAATAAGGATTTTATTTTGAAATAACTCATTTCGAAATAACAGTTTATGTGTGAACACAGCCTAAGAGAATTGTCTCCAAGAGGACAAGAATTTTAAGAAATGAGATAACAGAGGAAAGTAAGTAAGGAATGATTTCAGGAAGAAAATGGCTTTAATGAATAATTCAGCATAGCAGACAAGGTTGTTTGATGAACCAGGTTAAACCTTCCCCCACCTGTCTGAGTTCTCTTCCTTCATCAGAAGCACTGAAATAAGGAACCTAAAATTAGTGAATCATAGAAATGTAGGGCCAGAAGGGATCTCAAGAAAACAATGAGTCTATTCACTCATGCTGATGCAATATTAAGCAGATATAGATCCTGGAATGTTAAGATTATTTTGGGGCCCTGGTATGTCATGTTCGCTGTGGCCCCACCCTCTTTCATTTCACACATGTTAAACACATTTGGGGATCCCCTAAGTTCAGTACAATTCCCCACACTCATCATCTCTGCCTAGATCATCCCTGTCTAAAAAGGTCTTAAAAACCTTCAAAGCTAGAGATTGCACAGTCTCCTGAGGTAACTATCCTCATAGTTAGAAAGTTTTCCTAAATTTTATATACATAAATGTGTTTGTGGGTATAACATATTTATGTTCAGCCAGACAGTTTTATGAAAAAAATATATAGTCAGAAGACCTGAGGAAAATTGTTAAGAATTAATAAACATCATGCAGTGATGGCAATTGCAGTTGTATATCAAACGGAAAACAAACATTAAGCAGTTCTCCTTAAAATGGTGTCTATAAATTGTGTCATTTGAAACAAGCCAGTTCCTAAGAAGATTGTAAAAGGTTATAGTTTTTCTTCTGTCATCATTTTACTGCTCCTGTGCACTAAACTTTCAAAATCATATGGTGGAGCTCCAGAATAAAATGATTTTTATATTTTGATTTAAGACTTGCCCCTTACAGATAACTCCTGCTATGTATTAGGGGGTAACTCCTGAAAGCCACATACTAAGGTGAGGAGAGGGAGGAAGGGTGGGTTAGAGGAAGCAGAGAAAAGATGAAGGTGGGCATATATTGCTGCTGCAGCAGACCTACCCAGTACTTCTAATGAGGCCACTGACAAAACTTCAGGTGATTTAATGTGAATCTGGCCCATACTGTGCAGTTCTAATCTGGAAAGTGATTTTATATTAAAAATTATTTGACAGGGTTACTTCCCAGGGAATCACCCCCTCATGGAGAGTAGGCCCAAAGTTGAAAAATCACCCCTCAAGTGCTAGTCAAGCTCTTTGAGGTCCTGCACAGCTTCCTAGGGTGGGATGTATTTCAGTCTTCTGAATTAGGTCTGTTGCATATACGGCCTAGCGGCCAGTCTTATTTATATCCAGAGTAATTTCATTGACTTAAGTGTAGTTACCTCAATTTTACACCAGTGAAATTGTGATCTAAATCATGACCTAAACATTCTAACTTCATGACCAACAACAGGAAAGATACTTGGAAATGGATTCTGTTCTACTTTGCGCATGATTAATAGATTAGTAAATGTCTAATCAATCACATCTGTGAAATCCCAGTGACAAACCATAGGATTCGTCCATATGCTAGTGAGGACATCACTTGAAGAGACTGGCATTACTACAAGGGTAAATTAGGACATAATTTTCCCTGCAGAATTTTCAGTGGGATACTATAAAAATTAACAATTCACTATCTCTGGCATCTGAAGTAACTGGAAATGCCTCTTTATAGAAACATTTTGTAGTTGGTTGCAAGTGCTGAGTTTTTTTAATCATACCTATACTACATATAAAATATGTTATTTAATATAGTGGTACATATCTTGATATTTAGTGGTGCCCTCTTATTAAAATATTCCAAATGTGTATATAGCCTTACTCATGCAACCAATTTGCATTAAAATCAATCAATTGTTTCACTGCTCTAGTAAAAATACATGGCTGGAAGATTACTAGCACACACATGGAAGCTGGGTGAGGGGTCTAATAGCCTTATCCATTACGGATTTTAATTGTTCCTTTTAATTTAAAGAACTTGTAACTTTGAAAGCTCCCAATTAAACTTTCATGTGAAAATGTATAAAAATATGGCTGTTGCTTGTTTCTTTGGGACTGAAGGAAAGAACTATTTTTAAACATGCACTTGCACACACGCACGCACACTCTTTTTACCCATCTTTTCCACTCAGGTATTCACATTTTCTTCCTCACTTTCTTCTGTTTTCTATCTTTTCCTTTCCTTCACTATCCTTTACATTGTTTCCACTAGTCTTCTATCTCCTCATCTATTTCGTTCACCCCTTCTCATTCTCTTTTTTTGAAGATGTGTATTAATACATATTAGCAAGCCTGGAGGAGTAGAGTAGCAAGAATAGTGATAGTTATTTCTGTGTTTGCTCCCTGAATTTGTCATTAAATCACAGTTAATTATGAACTTTTAATATAATTAGTAAACTTAATATAATTATGAACCTTTAATATAATTAATAAACCATTTCTTTCATTGGCCTCTGAAAGCAACCAGAGCTACCTACAGAACAATAGTACCTACAAGACTGAAAGAGAAAGCAGTATTTTGTTATGCTGCTAGTGTTATTTTACTTAATGTGACTCTGAAAAAGATTAAGACATAAGAGGAACCAGTGCAGCTGAGAGAGACAGTTACTGAAGTTTCTATCATAAGGGATAGGAGCCTTGAAGAGAAGGGCTGGCCAACTGCATTTTAAACTGTAGATAGCTAGTTACAGAGCACAAATTAAAAGAACAGGATGGAGAGGAACCAAAAGCCAAAGATATCCCTTAAGCACTAGAGTGTCTGCTCATGTAATGGATTACATTTGCCTAATAGCTTGGCTTGAACTTCTTTTTTCCATTTCAGACATTACACCATTGATAAGTCTTTTAGTGAAATTTCAGCATTACTTAATCCAGGTTCTAGCTGGACCCCTCACCTTTCATTGAACAAAATTTCCTTATCTGATTACATTGTATCTCATTCTCTTGCTAACTGAAATAAATCTACAGTGGTAGAGAGCAGTGGGGAAAGAAAAAATATATCAAGAATGGGACATACCAGTAGGACTTTAACTTTTCACAATTCACTGTTTGACTTCTGCTCAGCAACAGAATTAATCAGCAGCAGGACAACTGTGGGTTTGGGTCTTAAAAAGTGAAGCTGAGAGTCAGGAAACCTGGAGTCAAATCTGTATTTGCCCACTAACTCATTGCAACGTCAAACACATTCCTTAAATCAATTTATTTAAACTTCAAGACACTAATTCTGGATGAGTGTTCACACAGGTTAGTTTGAGAATTTTGGCCTTATTTTCTAAAGACCTCAGTTATCATATCTGTAAAATGGGGATATTAATCCTCACCTTATTAGTGATGCACATGGAACGGTATGGCTGAATAGTACTTTTACTCAAAAAGGATACCACTTAACAACAAAAAGAATCACTTTCTAATCATGTCATATAGGTCCAAATCCAATGTTCCTTGATCAAGTAGGGTGAGAGTTTTACTCATGTAAGGAAGGCAGTAGGCCTGCAAAATCTGACTCAGGTAGTCTAGCTACAATGAAGACTGGCTGGAGCCTTTCACCTTTCTTTCACGCAGAGGCAGACTTAGGCAATTGGGGCCCTAGGCAAAGACCTATTGTGGGGCCCCCATAGGCCCCCATTGCCATCCTCCCCATGGCCCCAGTCCCCTCTGCAGCCATAACACGCCCCCGCCCTGGCCAGAACTCTTTGTTTGTTTTGCTCAACCACACTAACATGGCCATCCCTCTGGAACTCATGAATTATTCTTGAGTATATTTTTAAAGATCTTTCTATCATGAAGCTTGAAAATTGATCATATTTCACTTAATATAAATGAGCTAATGGTGAACTACAAAGTTAAAATGTACACTTAATTTTTTAAAAGTATGTGCATTAACTAACAAAGTGGTAAAATTAATGATGGCTCATAAATAACTAAAATACCACATTTAAATTTTTGGCAGTCAAATCTTACAAATTTTTCATATGGGCTTGGGTCTACGGGTGCTGGAACTTTAATACAAATAATTTTAATAAATAAAAATAAGCGAAAAGAAGGTTTCTAGTCTGTAGCTATAAATTAAAAAACCCACATTTCAGTAAAATTCTCTGAAGTACTCAAGTTTGTGAGACTCTGGCCCCCTCAAAAATATTAAATACTAAGTACAAAAGAAGCTAAAAAATTACTTAACATACATACAGCAGAGACATCACACACAGCTGTACTATTGCTTGAGGGCATCACTGTACTTATATGTAACAGCCTATATGGACCTACCTGGTAACCTGAGCTAACCAAAGACAAAGAAAAAATTGTCACAAAGGCAAAGGAAAAGGCAAAAGAAAAACAGACAAAACAGAAAAGGGAAAGGTAAAATTTCACAATTGGGATTAACATATAGCAGCATAAGTGGCCACACTGAGGAACCAAAAGATAAGACCATTCCTGCTTTTTTTTAGCATGTCAATGTGAAGGTGATGGGCAAATAAAAATGGTGACATCTGTAATTCAGATGAAGCACAAATCCTAATGATAGTTTGTTTGTCTTGATGAGTCAAGACAGAAAAGATCTGAAGTTTCCAGCACTCCTGGCTCTGTTAGATGGTAACAAGTTCTATATTTTTCTATATTTTCATTTCTGTGCACCAAATTGAGGATGGGGCCCCTTAGTGCTTGGGGGCCCTAGGCAGCGGCCTTCTCTGCCTAGCCTTAGAGCTGTTTCTGCTTTCATTCTTTCCTGTTTGACTCAAAGGAGTCACAGATGACAAGCATCATCTAGCACTCAGCTAGTACAGGTGCTCAGTGGTTTATGTAAACTACTCATTGTGGGTGGGTGGACAGCTCTGACTGAACATGTGTCTGCCTCAGAAAAAAACATCATCCTCACTAGCACCCACATCTCTGGCCAAAGACTGAATCATTATGTAGAACTGAAATACCATCTCAACCCTATGTTGGAGTTGAAGCACATCACTAAGCCTATGTCCACACACAAGCGCTTGTTTCAAAATAGGTCATTTTGAAACAAGTTGTTTCGAAATAACAGCCTTATTTCAAAACGACTTATTTCAAAATAACAAAAAAAATTTCGAAATAAGGAAAAAAGCAGGAATCGAAATAGCATGTTCACACTATGGACTTACTGTTTCACTTCAGGGGCAAGGCACCATGGGAGGTATGGCAACATGGCTGCCTCCCTGGGCCATGTCGGCGGCCATGTTGGTAGCCAGTCCTATAAAAGCTGGCCCCAACTTCACATCCCTGTCCACTCTGGTTAGCAGGACTCTGCAAGCGATGGACATTGCCCGGTTGCCCAGACAGCGCTGTACGACACCAAGCCCCTCTGACCGCCTGCAGAGTGTCCTGCGGATGTGGGACACACTGCTCGCGGACCCAGATGATGCCCAGCCTCTGCCCGAGGCTTTCATCCAGCTGGTCCATAGGGCAGAGCTACTGCCCCTGCCCCCTTCCGTGCCTCGCCAGGTCTGGGCCCAGGAGACCAGCCCAGACTGGTGGGAGCGGGTAGTGCTGCGGACCTGGGAGGATGACCGGTGGAGTTGGAACTGCTGCATGACCAGGGCCAGCTTCACCCTCCTGGTCACAGAACTCGCCCTGCTGCTGCACCGCAGGGACCCATGAGGCTTGCCATCCCCGTGGACAAACGAGTGGCCATCGCCCTCTGAAAGATGGCCACTCCAGAGTCCCACAGGTCAGGGGCGCACCTCTTCAGTGTCGGGAGGTCCACCACCGGCACCATCCTCGTGGAGGTAACCAGGGCCATCAACCAGGTCCTGCTGCGACACTTGGTGAGACAAGGGGAGCTGCAGGACACCATTCCAGGCATGGCCGCTCTCGGCTTCCCCAATTGTGCAGGGATCCTTGACGCCACGCACATCCCCATGCGAGCCCCGGAGCACAGATCTGCAGAGTACCACAACCCGCAAGGGGTACCACTCAATCATTTTGCAGGCCCTTGTGGACCACCACGGCCTGTTCCAGAACTGCTATGTGGGATGGCCAGGGAGGGCCCATGATGCCAGGGTCCTCTGTAACTCTGCCCTGTACCAGGGCATGGAGGTGGGCACCTGCTTCCTCTCACATAACATCAATGTTGGGGGAGTAGAGGTGCCCATCCTCATCGTGGTGGGCGCAGCCTATCCCCAGTGGCCATGGCTCATGCAGCCATATGCAGGGCCCCTCAACCCCTCCAAGCAGATATTCAACTGCTGCCTGACCCGCTGCCGCCAGGTGGTGGAGCGGGCATTCGACTGCCTCCAAGCCCGCTGGAGGTGCCTCCTCACCCGCCTCCACCTCACAGAGCGGACACTGCCACAGGTGATCACCATGTGCGTGGCCCTCCACAACTACTGTGAGCAGCAGGGTGAGCCCATTGCACCTCTATGGGAAGCTGAGGCATGACTCCTTGCCAGGGACTATGAGGAACCTCGACCTGTGCCCACACAGGAGCAGCCGTCCCAGTGAGCCTTGTCTGTGCGCAATGCTCTCAGGACCACCTTCACCCAGGAGGAACTGTGAGGGCCAGGTCTGCCCTGCCCCACACCACCCTCTCCCCCGTTTGCCCACAGCCAGCCCCCACCCATCCACTTGCACTGTCAACTACCCCCAAAAAACCCACTCAAAACCAAGAATAAGTGTCAAACTATTTATTTAACAATACAGGGGTTGGGGCAGGGAAGGGCTGGAGGGGGTTGCGGGATTGGGCAATGTGGGGGCAGTCCAGGGGAGGGCCAGCAACTTGGAAGGGGAAGGGGGACTTCGGGGAGTTTGGGGAGGGGCTAGCAACTTGGAAGGGGGTGAGAGAGTCTGGGTGTCAGGGGGGAAGTCAGGCAGAGCCTGTGGGAGGGTCCGGGGGGTGGCATACCCCACCCTTGCCCACGGCCGCCCTCAGTCTGGCGTCGCCTCCTGTGAGGGCCAGGCAGCGACCCCTTGCAGGACGTGGCAGGGCCATCCTCTCCATCAGCTCCCTGATGTTGGCAGCGAGGGCCTCGACGGCTGCTGGCAGGCGCTCGCTCAGCCGCTCCAGGGCCGTAGCTGCCCTGTCATCCGCCACTGCCACCTGCTCCAGGACCCGGAGGGCTGCGTCCTGGTGCTGTGCCTGCTCCCTTTGTCAGGCCTGGGTGGATGCCTCCATCCTTTCGCCAAGCTACTTGAGGCTGTCAAGGAGCTCCGCCCATTACCGGGGACCCTCCTCCTCCTCCGCGGTGCCCTCGGGCAGAGGCATCCAGCTGCCGGTGGTGGTGGCTGGCAAGCGGCTGGGAGACCTGCTGGAGGGAAGCAGAAAACACAGTTGGCCCCTGCCGCCTGCTGGCCCTGTCTGTGTGCAGCCTGTCTGCAGCACACACCTCTGCCCTGATTGTCAGCAAGACCCAGGCTCCCGTGGGACATTGCCCTGGGGTAGGGCTACCAGCCCCCAAAGCCTTGAAAGGAGGCCAGAAAAGTACGCAACGGAGGACAATGGAGGACACTGGGTGACAATGTTGTCTGGCTGTGGTATTTGTCAGGGTTTAGGGGGCCCTGGAACACTTTCCTGTACAAATCAGTATTCTATGGGCATTCCAGGATCCTTCAACCCCTACAGTAAAAAGCCTGACAAAGTCCTGTATTTTAAACTGCCTGCCAGATAGAGAATGTGAGGATAAAAAGAAGAACAGGGCAGTAAAAAGGGGACCATGTTCTCCTTTTGCCAGACACCTGGGCACTGTACCCCGGAGGCACACATGCTAGTGGTGCCCACGAGGGTGAGCTGGACCCAGCTACGCCTTGCACTAGGGGGTCTCCCGAGGCCACTTGCCAGTGGTTTGCCCTGCCTGCTCTCCACCCCACCCAAGATGCTGCTGCATCTTTACCAGCCAATCCCTGGTCACCACCCCCAAGCATACAAGGGCCTGTGACCCCGGTGCCACCTCTCTCTGTGGGACCCATGGCCAAGGGGGCCCCTCTGCACCTGCCAACCCTGGGCCCTATCTGCCCCGGTGCCTGGCCTGGATGCCCTCGCTGCCCCTGACCTGCTGGACAGGCCCAGCCCTGTGTGACTCAGTGGGAGGGGAATACTTACCCACAGGGGCTCCAGAGGTCCAGTGAGATGTCCAGGGCTCTGTGTTGGAGTCCCCAGGGACTGAGATGGTATGGGGCCCCTGGTCCTCCATGCTGCTCCCTGCCTCAGGGCCTGCGAACAGCTCCGGGGTGCTTGGGGTAGCCTCCACCACTGGTGGTGCTGCGGCTGGAGGCCCCCTGATGGAGACATCTGGTGTGGTCCCCGGTGCCTCTGGGCCCAATGAGGGGCTCCGCTGGACTCCTGTGTCCAGACCCTCAGTGGGGAGACCGCTGGGCTCTGGACCCAGGAATGAGTGGAGCTCCTCAAAGTAGGGGCAGGTGGCTGTGCTCCCTGCCCCCTGGAGCTCCCAGGCCTCCCAGGTCTGGGCATGCTCCTGCCGCAAGGCTTTCACCTTACTGCGGACCTGCTCGGTGGTGCAAGGGTGGCCCTGCTCAGACATTGCTGCAGCAATGTCTGAGTAAATATCCTGGTTCCGGTGTGAGGCCTGGAACGGGGACATGATGCCTGGCTGCTGCCAGATCCCAAGGAGGCAGCGTACCTCCTCGGGGGTCCACATAGGGGCCCTGCGTCACCCCCCCGCGGCAGTGCTCGCCTGGGTGGCCATGCCTGATGAAGGCTCAGAGCACACTGCCTGACAGGCACACCCAGGCAGGAACTTCCTGTTCCCCAGGGTGCTGTGCACCCTGGGAAGAAGGTCGGACTTATTTCAAAACAACACTTGTTTCGAAACAACATGTCTGGATGACAGTTATTTTGAAACGAGTCATTTCGAAACAACCATTGTTTCGAAACAGCATGTCCCAACGGGGTTATATCGAAACAACTCGTTTTGAAATAACAGTTGTTTCGAAAAGGAAGGGGTTTAAGCCATTTCGAAACAATGGCTCTTGTTTCGAAACAACAGAACCCGTTGTTTCGAAACGAGAGAGCGTCATTTGGACATGCCGCTTCTTATTTCAAAACAAGCTCTGTTGTTTCGAAATAAGGAGCCTGTGTGGACATGCCCTATGGGTGTAAGAAAGGGGAATGTTTCACTTCCACTGCCTGGGTTTTAAATTTCATCCTTCACTTAATTCCAACCTGAATCCTCAAAACTCAGGCTCATATGGTGCATAAGCCTTGTGTTAGGCCCTCTACAGTGGGGTGAACTTCATCATACAGAAAATTATGTTAGTATCTTGGTCAGTCAGTTTGACACTGTTCCCCAACTCTAAGATCACCATTAAGAAAATAGCGTTCTTGTCCCTGTTGTAGCAATTCCAAACTTTCTTTCTCAGCCTTCTGCCCTTTATTGCCCAGACTAGCAAAAGGCTGCCCTATACTCTGAGCTTTACCCTGTCTTAGACCCTCTTTGTTTCTCTGTGCAAAAGGAAACAGTTTTTCTCACTGCAGGTATCTTGCTTCTTTCCTTGTGCCTGAGCCTGACTGGTACAGAGCTCTTTCAATTCTCACTGAAGTTCTCTATTAGCAGCACTTGGTGGACAGTGGAGCATTATTAATCAGCATTACTAAGGTCTAATAAAACCATATACTATCTCTCTCATAACATCTTAGAATCTTATTAGGACAATGGTAATACATGTAAAGGAAGAAATAAGGTTGAGCCCAAGATCTTAAAGCAGGGGTCTCAAACATGCAGCCCATGGGCCACAAGTGGCCAGCCCCTAAAGCTATTTCCTGGTGCCCACAATGACACTATTGTTCCTGGTATTTGCAATATCATTGCATAAAAAGGTTTCAGTGGTGGAGCTCTTGGGCTGCATCCTAGCTTTCACGCGGCCCTGTACTAGTCCCCATGTGGCCCACATGGTGATTTGAGTTTGAGACTTCTGCCTTAAAGGAATGAAGAAAATACAGTGGAATCTACTTATATTAAACCTGGATATAGCAAAACTCTGTTTATAGTCAATGGAGCAGAACTCACAAATTGTCTCAATGTATTTCAATAGATCCTCACTATGAAAAGAGTTAGGTTTCAATCTGCTGTGTTAACATCCTTCAAATGTATGATTTAACAACAACTTGGCAGACTGCATTTTCTACATTCTAGAAATTCTCTCACCTCTTCTCCTTTTTCAGCTGAAACAGAGTGGATGAAAAAAAGATGGATGAAAAAAGGGGCACACCAAGGGTATGGCCACACACACTTCTTATTTCGAAACAACAGAGGTTGTTTCGACATAAGAAGTGCCATGGCCACATGACACACGGCCATTTCGAAACAAGCAAACAGCTTGTTTCGAAATGGCCATGGTTGTTTCGAAACAACTTAAACCTCGTTGTGTTTCGAAACAGGGTTGTTTCGAAACAGAGGTTTCGAAACAGCCCTGTTCGGACATGTTGTTTCGGAACAAAGTGTTCCGAAACAACATGTCACCTTCCTCCCAGGGAGC